>CM077033.1:41939976-42360312 GCA_039090855.1 Macrothele yani | reverse complement strand
TATACCACAGTAATACGAGGTTCTTGGAATGAAACTTACGCAGTTTAAGGTGGATCCTAAAATGATGGTGTTAGGAAGTTAAATTGTATACAATACATACATAAAAATATTTAGATATTTTTATAAACATAGAATTTTTTTAAAAATACATGAAGTTAACTGTATATGCGTACATAAAAAATTGTTTGAAATATTTTTTTTTCGTAAAGGGAAGGAAACTGAGCATTATATTAAATAGTCCAATGCACCAAAGAGACACACTGTGCATTACCGATGCCAGAATCATGCAATTTCGTTTGAAAAAGGAACTTATCAAACCTTTATATGCTGAACTGAAGGAGAATTGTAGATTTTTTTACTCCAGCTCCTCCTGCATGAGGGAACCTATTTTCTTGTAAGCAGTTATCTTGTTCCTCATCACACTCAAAATTATCGTCATGTCGAACAATCACAATAATTATGTCATCGATAATATCTTCTATGAAACCCAAAAACTATATTTTACTTAGAGTTTTTTTACTTTCTCTAATTACGGGAATGAAATATTATGCTCGTGAGCTTTTCTTTGCCTTTTTCGTGGATTTCCATTGTTTCCATCCTCTATAATTCATGATTCGTAATCAGGAATTAGCGGATATGACAGTTTTCGTTTATAAAAGCACGATTAAGGGATTAGAAAATTTGGACCACAAATATTCTAATCACTTAATCGTGTTTTATATAAATACACATCGAGTGTATGACGAAGGGATTTATCGGACTTTTGAGGAAGATGACAGACTGTGGGAGCTAGTAGAGCAGGTGTTTCGATTTCCCGAATGGCTGAAATATATTGGTTGTCACGGAGTTAGAAGTGTGTTAGGACTGGCGTGAAGATGGTCAAATAAAGCGTACCGGAGGGAAAACTGCACAGAACAGCGAAAGGTTGACGTGAGAGCTGAGCGCCGAGTCCGACTCTTCGTACAGGAAAACAAACGCAGCACTCTTTAACAGTTGACTACCTAATACAGCAGAGTTCAACCTGGAACAGTATCTGTCATGACTTGCACGTAGAGGATCTATAACAGCAGACTTTCTTGACGACATCCTTTTCTAACCACGGTTCGTTGGCGCAAAGACTCGCCTCGTGCAAAGATCACGCAAGTTGGACCTCGGACGACTGGAAATGAAGAACGGGTCTGACAATTACCGCTTTTTACGTTTTCCAACTGTAGGTTGAAGAAGCGTATATGCTTTGTCCTTCTGTCGGTCTGTCTGTACAATAACTCGCGTAAAAATGGTTCGATTTCAAGGAAATTTTAGTATGTGGTAGGGGACCGTCTGGGGATGATTCCTATTGAAAATGGAAGAAATGGGGTGAAAGTTCAGGATGCGGGATCCATTCCACTGCCCTCAAGTGTCATAACTTACGTATAAATGCTTCGATTTGCGCCAAAACGTTAACACAAGTTGTTCCGGGAGATATACTGAAACGGTTCTGTGGAATATCATCGAAATAGGGTCAAATGTCAGGGAACAGGAGCGAAAACGTATTCCACAGCCTAATGTTAGCCTCATAACTGGACTAAAAATGCATCCATTGCCACCAAAAAATTAATATGTTGTTCCGGAGCTATACTGAAACGGTTCTGTTTAATATCATTAAAATGGGGTAAAAGGTCAGGTCACAGGAGCGAGATTTATTAAACAGCCATTATCCTCATAACTCTCTAATTGATACTAGAGAGTTAAGAGGATAATTCCACAACCATTATCCTCTTAACTCTCTAGTAATGATTTCTGGCATGTCGCAAAGCGTATCATAATCAATGCATTGAATGATTTTCTAATTTATTTACTCCACAATGTGAATGGTCATGCACCTATTTTGGGGTAAACAACATGAGGAGCACATGATCCATCATGCATGGCCTCCACAGTGCAGGTGGGAGAGAGAGGTTCTATTAGGTATCGGGAATGTTAACCTTGCTGAATCGTAGACCGTTGTTGCTCTTAGAAGAACGTATGACTTGTTCTCTTTATTGTAGATTATTTGCTGAGCATGTACACCGAGCAATGTTGCAGTTTTTTCTGAATGGCGACAATGTCTTCCAAGATGATAATGCGCCGAGTGCCAGGTCTAAAGTTGTTCAGGAATGGTTTGAGGAACACCATTTTGAGCTCCATCCGTTGGCCTCCGAACTCCCCTGTTGTCAATCCCGCATATCATTTGTGGGATATTATGGAACTGCGTGTTAGGAGTATGGATGTAGCAATCACCTCCATATCCGCACTGAAGGTCATATTAGACAAACATTGGTTCGCCGTACTTCCAACTGCTTCCGGCATCTTATTGAATAACTGCCACGTCTCATAGCAGCTGTACGGAGGGCATAAAGGGAGTCTAGGAACTGTTAAGTATGTGGTCATAATTCAATGATCACTCAGTGCATATCGCAGTTCTTCATAAAGTGCAAGTAAATGTAATATGTTTGGGAAAAGTAATGGAAACCGTTCAGAACAACAATGAATGTTGTCCACATCGTATATTGAAATGTTGACTTCTGGTTACTAGTTCGCATATATTGTTGAAAAAAATACCTTAAGGCAGATGTGCGTAGGTTCAAAGAAAGAAATCTGCTTTTCATGTGCAAAATTGACGTTCATTTCTCCTTTTTCTTTTGTATAAGGAATTTGCAGTTATCATTGTTAATTTTGCTTTCCCGGACGGACAGTGGCATCAAGTCAGCAATAATCGGAGTTTTCATGTTATATTTTAATTTCAATTCTGAAGCATTGTGTTTACTTCCTGGCACACACACACACACACACACACACACACACACACACATACACACACAGTTAAAGCAATTACTCGGTCGTGCAAGGCACCATCCAATAAGATTTATCAAGTGCGCATTGAAGAATAGACACTTCAACCCTTTGCTCACTACCGTGTTCACTTTGTTCGATTTCTAAGCTAATTCCATGATTATAACAGCATTATTCTCACATTTTCATTATTGATTACACTTGTGATGATGTTACTTTTTATGACATTTAGTTTCGGTTTTCATTGTTTTCTCGGAGTTAGAATAATAAAAAAGAGCTTTCTTTACATAATCAGACTGGTGGTTAATATAATCGAAACAACGACATAATTTGCTGACGGCATTTTTTTGTGTTCAAATTGCAATTCGTAAGTTCAGTTTTCCAACATTGATCACATTTCCATATAGAAGGCCAATACGGCATTCTGGGCCAAAACCGGATTTATCAAGTGGTTGAAGTATTAGATGGAACAACAATTGCCATACGCTATATTTTTTCAGTAATCATTGTTTCTAACATGATGTCCGATACTACTTATCGAGTACAATTCGACAAAATCATAGGTTAAACAATTTGTTGGATGTGTCCTTAAAAACGAATAAATGTAAAAAATCTATGAAATAAATTTAAAATTTTTGAGAACTGTTGCAAAATTTGCACTTTAAATGATTTTCCTGTTTTCTTTAACAATGATTATGTAAACTCGGATTGGTGGGGAAATAAAAAATTGTGATATATACGAGTCGCAAAATATAATACATTTTATTGCTTTGAAAAAAATCATATAGTTTCTGCAAAAGCAAACTCTATTTCGACAACTCTATTTCTGCATACAATTTTTTCTCAGAGCTGAAGAAGATTCATTCAAAAATTACCCTTCATAAAAAATATTCACTTCTTTTGCAACATGTTTCTACAATGAAGAGGCGTACACTGGCTGTCATTCGTATACAATAAACATTAGAATTTTCATCAATGCCAGAACTAAGGATTTTAAAGTTCTTACAGTTTCTATATTCTGATAGCGAGCAGTTTTCTGTGTGTATGCATATGCTCATAAAACAACCTTTCCCAGTTATACACAGTTTGTTAATAAAAAGATATCCAAATGTTTTACTTAATTATTTTTGTGATATTCCAAACTTTGCTTAGATTCCGTAAGTACGTCAATACATACATTTTTTTAAATGTTTCATTTCGAACTCAATTTTATGATTTTATTTGAAAAAAAGATTTAATACCATACTCTAAAATATTGGACTCATCGGCTAAAACACGGCAAGAAGGAGTTATATATTAATGATAAAACTACTGAGTTTACTTGTCAATTACATCATTTCTGGATTTATGTATCTTCGAGTTCTTGGGAATTTACATTAGAAATAATTTCAAGTTCTCCAATATCGCCACCATATGTGCAAATACTACTGTAAATTTGGTAAGAAGTCTTTAGCTTATTGAGTAAATATGGAAAATTGTAATAATAATTACAAAAAAATAACCCAAAAGTGTTGTGAGAAGTTTTACACTACAATTACTTCAATGAGAAAATAATCTATTATATTTCTGAGTAGCCAAACATCTGAATTTCCATTTATTCATGTTCTGAATGGGTTTAAAGAAAAATTCGAAAACTGTATCTTAAAAAAAAAATCATAAACCAAAGTTCGTGAACATTTTAAGCGATACTTTAAACTTTACCTCTTTCATGCTATAGTTTCCGACATGGCCACGATATTTTGAAAACCTCCATATTTTCTTTCCCTATTTTAAGTTGGCACTTTTTATTTATTTGTAAACAGAATACCAGATATGTGGATGCTAAAGGCAGCTCCTAGCTTTTTAAATGTGTTTCTTGTTAGTATTGTTGCGGCAATCGCCAAATATTTCATATCAAAATCTTAAAATATCGTAATTAATTACAGACTGAGAATTTCTAAATTATACAGAAATATTCATTTGAAACTCCGGAAATTGATTGCATGGGCCAATATGTTAATGTCGTTCACGTTAATACATCGAGAAAAGCCATGATATCATTCATTGGGAACAATGATTTCTTCTACATCTGGTCAGTGTTACCCAGATGCACATTTAATTAATGCAATTCACAGGTACCATTAGCACCTTTGCTTTGTTTCTGGTCGTCTGCAATAAATATTTTATCGATGTAAATAACATCGCTGGCTCAACCAAAAAAAATATAGCGATGAACGAATAACTTTCTTTTGAACAATTATATAACTGAAAATTAGTACGTCCGTCGTGTCCACTAAAAGCAAAGTCCGTAGATAATAAAATATATGATTTTAATTGTAAAAGTGAAACATTTTATTGTTATCCATGCGTCCTCATATCGCTTAATGTGGCTTTCTGAATATGTCAGCATGCATACCCAAAACCAGTGCTACTATGCTTTAGTGAAAAAAAAATCCATAAACAGTTAAAAAAAAATTTGTGGATAGTTTACCTATCTAGATATTTAATACTTTTTCTTTTGCCATACTTTCCTCTTTCAATAAAAGCCGTGCGAATACGTACATTTGATGCGTTAGAAATTTATTGACAAAATATAACTTTGACGTATGTTTTGAATAATTTCTCAGAAAAAAAACTTATTATTTAAAAATAAATCAAGTTGTTTTGTTTCTCACACACGAGCTCAATCAGGCATCTTTTTTTCCGGGTTCCAACCCATGTAAAATAGACGTACATTATGAACAGGTGGACCAGAATTCATCGAGTTGGACAAAATTTTCGAAGTGTTTCCATATCTTTAGAATATCAGACGTGTTCTGAAAAAGTTGGAATTCGCAAAAAATTTAGAATATATGCTGTTTTTTGACATTTTTGAAGGAATCCAATGTTCGCATTCTTCTTTTTTTTATCTTTTATTACAGGCAAATGTGAGAAAAAATGAGACATAATTTAACAGAGATGTGCGGACTTTGGGGTCCACTGCTTTAGGCATACATATATATATATTTTTTTTTTATTGGAGGTTTAACGACCACCGTGAGCAACTCAATGGGCTATAAGCAGTCGCCCGTCCCTAATTTAGGGTCACTGGTTCCAGGGAAGGGAGAGAGCCAGTGCCGTAAGACAAACACAACATCCATGTCTCACCGGGATTCGAACCCGGACCCCGTTCGGACGAATGATCAGAGGCCATCGCTTAGACCACTGCGCCACCGGGGCGGCCATACATATATTGTAAGTCAGGGATGGATAAGAGGAAATAAAATGTTGAAACGAGATCGAGGTCACTGATGAACTTAATTTTCCCTTAACTGAAGTTTTCATAATTGTGCTTTGTCCCTTAAAAACATTTCTGTTCGTTTAGCATGACATGAAGTCACAGAATTTCAAATCTTAACGCATGTGGTTTCATTGCTTTTTTTATATGTAATTGATTTTATATTCCGGTTAGAGAAATAGCCAAAAAACCGCTTTCGACGTATACTGTACGTGCCCATAACCAGAATTCAAATTACGGCGATTTGCGGTACGTAATTCCTTTTGCTGTCTCGGACCATACGTGATAACCTTCACTCATTTCTAGCTATGATAAGCAGTGGTAGGCCCACACCTTGCCCGCGGATCACGGTTTCTGCTCATCAGGCCAGAGTTTAAAAGTCCTAACCAGGGCTAACGGGGAGCACCGCACAAGCTTTGCCATGTCGGAAATGCTTTCCCGTATCCCAGTCCCCTGAACATTAGAATTTCGTCTTTGTCAAACTTCGTGATACTCGTCCGCTGCCACTCCCATCTGAACTATCTCCAGATGCCCGCTGGGATTCCCGAACAAGTCCACTGCCACTCTCATTTGAAGATCAAGAAAACCACTGAGCACTTGAGCCCAATATCAAATGTGTTTTTTTTTTTTTTTTTTTTTTTTTTTTTTTACTTTTTAAAAACATTCACACGCGCGGTTCTTTATTTGGATTTGCTTCGATTTGCATAAAAACGCTCTGCTCATAATATTTCAGCACTTCGGTGTGTGGTTTCTTTTTATTAGGTTCTTTCTCGCAAGTAGGGAATTAATACGCCAATATACAGTAATATGAAGGAGGAAGGCCACTTGTACTTGTAAAGAATTTCTACAACTGGAATTTAATCAGTGTTTTATTGAGGAGAAAATTAAAAATAATTCAACATTCACCACTTTTCACTCGTTTTTCATGATCATCAGTCACTTTGACGAAGAGTGAGTTAACACTCTCATTGTTGAAGTGTTTCCCGCCTTCAGTATTTTCACTTAATATGTTCCTATGTAGATCAGATTACCATGACTCGCAGGAGTGCTCGTTCGCGATTCTGCAGATTGGCATCAATTGTGGAATACTGTAGAGCACATGCTTTAATTTTGGTCTCTTCAGAGCATAAAATACGCCGTGAGCAACTCAGGAAACTATAACAGGTCACCCTTTTCTAATTTGAGGTCACTGGTTTCATACAAGGGAGAGAGACAATGCCATGGTACAACACACCAACCTTGCTTCTTCCGGGATTTGAACCCGGACTCATTTCTAACGAAAGATTAGTGTGATAAGATATATTAATTGTGATATTCAAAGCTTAATTTAAAACCAATTGGAGTGCAGGAAACCATATTCAATTAAAGGTGCTTATAGTTTTCCACAGCAGTTAAAAAAGATGAGAACAACGTCAAGAAGAAAATGAGAGGCATCAACACGTGAAAGTAAATGGAACTCCAAGGAAGAACTTACCGGCGATATGAAGAACTGCAGTCAACCAAATGTTATTTGAAAAAAAATGTTGTTTTCGGAAAATTTCAAATGGATTGGAAAACATTAGTATTGTGTTTTCAAAACAATTAAAGAAAAGTTACATTTTATGATAAAAATTCTAAAAATAATTAATCTTGGAACGAGAAAGGTAAAAAAAAATATGCGAAAACAAATGAAACTCACAGAAAGGAAAGAGAAGCTACATTTACACTAGAATTGCAAAACAATTTTTTTACTTGTAACTTTTGTGAATCTTTTTCCTGGTGCCATGAGATAGAATTGATTTCGCAAATTATCCCAGCATAATTTTAGAGCCGCCCCGGTGGCGCAGTGGTCTAAGGCGTTGGCCTCTGATCATTCGTCCGTAAGGGGTCCGGGTTCGAATCCCGGTCAGGCATGGATGTTGTGTTTGTCTTACGGCACTGGTTCTCTCCCTTCCCTGGAACCAGTGACCCTAAATTAGGGACGGGCGACTGCTTATAGCCCATTGAGTTGCTCACGGTGGTCGTTAAACCTCCAATCAAAAAAAAAAAAAAAAAAAAAAAAAAATTTTAGAGTTATCCTGCTGTGCCGTGTCAATTTTTATCATTATTGTTCTTACTAGCATGTATTCACATTTAAAATGACATTTTTCCTGAAAGTGCTAAAATATGAAAACTTTTTGATTTCCGATATATTTTTAAACTCATGGGTATTTGTTGAAAGTTGTACTGTTTTTTCATACTTTCCAATTAGTTACTTTCACTGAAGAGAGTGTTCATAATAATAAAAGATATATTTATTGAGGTTTATTTTTGTTTGTTAAACTTCGGGTTCTACTCCTGCAATAGCAACTCATTGAGCTATAAGTAGACTTCTGTACCTTTTATAAAAAGTAAAACAGCAATTTGGTAATACCAGTACAGCATTCATCCTTGCTCGGAACCCATCCATTCTCATCTCGGACGAATGCACCGAGGCTGGAGCTTCAGACCACTCAGCAAGCCACAAATTTGGCAAGGTATTCCCATAAGTGATTTAGTAAGGAGAAATTCTTCTTTCTCATAGATGTCTAGTCATATCCTTTATTTATTTCAACCGCTCACATGGAGATATATGGCGTTCTTACATTTGCTAAATATATTTAGGGTCAGGGAGAGGTACGTGCCAATGTACCAGAAACTGAAAAGGAAATATTATTTTACACAAAATTACATTCGAAATTTAAAATTTTGCAGTAATTTGATAAAAAAATAAAGTATTAGTAATTTTACAAAGATAGAGCATTTCCTTTTTCCTTGAGATTTATCTATAACACGTGGTTTAAACGGGTGTATGTTCACTCTCATAGTTCAGTTTAATTTCGTCGGTATTTAAAGTCCACTTGTTTGAAACAATTTAGAACGTCATTGGCAATTTCTCACAACGCCATTCGTAATGCAATATTTCTCACAACAGGTATCTTGTCTACATTTTAAGTTTGTTTTCACGTGCGTAATGAGTTTTACTGGGGATTAACGGTGCCAAAAAACTTAGGTGAGTATCACTGGAGCAACATTTTGACTAACTAGTCAGTCCGCAATCTGTAATCACTCCTTTTGTGTTAAAAAGGCGGTTCCTAAATTCACATTAACTTAAGTTCTTTCGAAGAAAGGCAGCTTTTATACATGTAGCAGATGTTTGTTGAATATTTTATTTGTACCTACGACGCATATGATGTTCTTGAAAATCTAATATTTATATTTCGCATAGGAGGAACACATTTCGGGTATTTCCTGGAAAACTTAACACTTCTGCATTTTGCATTACTATTTTTCATCATCTTCCATAGATTCTTGAATACATGCTTCCGTAGGTTTTGTTGAGAAATCCTAAAGTATAACTAAGTAGCTTTGTATAAAATACCATTTAGCTTTATCCTATTTAGTCAAAATATATTTCTTTTAACATACTGCAAATGTAAAAAAAACTACTTTAAAAACACTCAGTCTACATTACAAAAGTTAAACAGTTGCATCCGAATTGCGAGTTCCAAAGCAAAAACCCTCCAAATACGTGGCGTCAGTGAGTAAACAAAGACATCGCTCTTTCTACGTTTCAGAAACACACAGCAACCGAAAAATTGTTGGCAACCGCATAAAAATGTTTCGGTTGCTGTGTGTTGCTAAAACGTGGAAAGAATGATTGATGTCTTTGTTTATTGTTAAACAGTTGGTTGTTAATACTTCGCGGCTTTAGGTTTCACGCTTGTTTATGACAGGAGCCTTATGATACAGCAAAAACATGTTAACAAAAGAACATTTGTGACTGCTTGAAAATATACCAAAGCTGTTTTGCCAATGGATATCCGAATTATAGCCCGTCAAGTTTTACCCAATCAAAAAGACAAACGTTTACAAAGAAACTGCCTTGTATTTATATTATTTTCGTACAGTCGACGGTTAAAATACTGTTAACGAATGTATATTTCTGCCAATATCAAATATCCTGAAGAAAATGCAGTGTATAAAAAAATTGAAACAGAGAGTCCAACGAAGTGCGCCGAAGTTTTTAACGACGAAAGCTCACTTTTCAACGAGGTTGTAAAATGTAAAGAACATCAACATGAACAGGCATTTTTTTACATCCTCTTCGAACGCCGAAATTTCTTATATATATTTTTTGTTTTTCATATAATAAAAAAATATACCATTTGTGTTATGACTTATCCCACTATGGAATAAGCCCCCCCCCGCATGGTTTCATTTCAGCAGTTGTATCCTTTTAAATTAAATTCATAATGAAGTATCCTTTGCTGCAGAAAATACATATATCCTCAATAAGTGGAAAGTGAGTGCACTTATTTATAGCAGAATTTGATACAGCCTACGTTTTTAATTTCTCATTCTGCGATTAACTTCGCTTCAAACTTATGACAAACACTCTGCTTTTCAGAAAAATTATTTATCACCCATGTAATATATTTCAATATCAAAATAACAAACGCACTTATTTTATCACAACCAAATATAGTCGGGACATGAGATTTATTTGATTTTCAAATTTCATTGTTATTTGAAATTCAAAATTTGTAATTTCATATAAGGCCCATGTACCATATAAAGTACAATGTTGCAGATAAAATATACTAAGGGATAGATAATCTGGAAATCCGAATAATAAAGTATGGTCATTCTTCCAGAGATTTTAGCAGTTTGCTAAATAATATATAATAATTTTCAAGTGGTAAGATTCGCGTGCTGGGGTATGATGCAGAATACAAAATAATATTCTTGCGGACAACACATTACTTTCGGAGACAATGTACACTGCTGGGGATACTGCATTTTTTTCTCCAGTTCTAAAAGCATCACATGTATAGTAACTAGTATCGTGCGAAATGTTTAATCAGAAACCTTGAGTTACAGCGTTTCGCAAAATATCCGTTTTGTAATTTTGGCATAAATGCTTCTGATGGAAGACGTTTTGAATGCACTTGAATGAAAAGTTATATGTTCAGGTAAGGAGCCGTCTGCGTGAGGAGAAACACAACAGAAATATATTTTTGGTACTTTTGATTATCTCAATAACAAATTGTGCAAAATTTTAGTTAAAAGGAACACCAAACTTCAAGATGCAGTATACAAATCCATAAGCCATTCTTTTTAGGGGAATTAAACACCTCAACTGAGATAGACATTGCAGCACGTGCATATCATCATTAAATAGGAAGCCCAGTTTACTTCCTAAGACGTCAAACTATATCACATGATTACCAGAATAAGACCTATCACTCTTCTAAATCTTCGTAATCATGTAGACACACATTCGGTATGAAGGGGAGTTTTGTCAATAAAATTCCTTGTTATTTTATTTTTTGAACAGAATGCTTATTAAATACAACCGCCGTTCCATAAAAACTCAGAGTAAATTAACGCAAAATGAAGAAATATAAGTACAGCAAAATGTATGTTTTTCTTTCTCAATGTATCATCCTTCAGATGACATGTAACGGTCCAATTGCTCAGTACAGTTTTCAAAGCATTTAGCGAAGGCATTTTGTGGAAGCTGCTTTAGCGATTCATGTACAACTTGAATAACATCAACATCTGTGTTGAACGTTGCACCACAGGAACTTCATCCACTTTGCTGGAACTTCATCCACTTTACCAGCAATCGCAAGGGGTGTCGTCAGGATTGTAAGCAGGCTGTTGCACGATTTCAATGCTGCATTTCTCAAGAAACTGTTGAACACAAGCAGCCAAACGTGGGAGTGTGTTATCATGGTCCACGTGCGCACCAGTTACGGTAGCTTAGTCGATATTTCTAAAATTATCTCCTTTGAAAACTTTCGAAGTCCAACTTATTATTAGAGTTCCCTAATAGGCCCTGTAAGTCCATATCCGTTGATGTTGCGCTCCCGGTATTACCACCATCGTCATCAAAGTCGTCGGTTGTTCTCCCCATCTAAATCGAAACCAAGTCGTCTATACTATCGATTTTCCATCATTTTTATCATTTTATCAAAAAAATACAGTTCTGCTTTTCGGTAACAGCGACTCCCAGGAAGTTGCAGGTAGTTAGCCCACGCTTTCTTTGAATAAAAAGAAGACGACTGATTCGTTCTCAACGACAAAACGATTCATTTGGTGTGTGGTCATTAACTGAGACCAGTAAAATTGGAAGACTGACATCTCTAAATTCCTATAGGAGTGACGACGAGGAGATTACTTTTCCCTCGGAAGGAAAAAAAATACGTGGTTTCTTTTGAAAGGAATTTAGTTTTCACGCTTCTCATATTACCGGCAACTGCTCCCATGGGACTGGAGCTGTTGTTCGTGTCTTGAAATAGTACACTGGGTGCTAATTCTTTTTCGTCGTCCCGGTGGCGCAGTGGTCTAACCGCTGACGTACTACCATTTGTCCGAGAAGGGTCTGGATTCGAATCCCGGTGAGGCATGGATGTTGTGTTTGATTTACCACTCTGGCCCTCTTCCTTCACTGGAACCAGAGTCTCTCAACTGGGACGGTCGCCGGCTTACTTCCCATCGATTTACTCACGGAGTTCGTTAAACTTTCGAACAAAACAATATGTTTTCACTATTTGTTTTTCAGTCATTAACGTATGAGCAGGCATTGCCATTTGAAAAACAATTTCTTCCCAAAATATTTAGCTGAAAGGCGAGAATTTGTACGGCACAAATGTACTAACAAATCTTCGGAAACCTCGGTTTTAAATAAATTTCGATTAATTTTGTTCTTCAAATTCATGCATTTAATTTCTGTTCAATTCTTAGCGTTGGAAGATAGACTTAAAAAAAAAAAAGATAGAAAGAAGAATTTTCAATCGTGCACCTCAATATATGCATGCAGGAAATCACACTGACATAAATTATATGGGTTTCTTAATGTACATTATTTCAGAACGTGTTTTATAGATGATCAAATTTTTTGAAAATAAAACTTTTTTATCTCCCCATTTACGTGTGTTCAACTTCTAAATGCATTTACCCAAAAAAATCTGCCCTCGCATTGTCTGAGGTCCAAAACAAATTTAAAAAAGTAAAGTGTGTTCATTGGAACAGAAATGTACTCAGCTATCTAAACACGTAGGGCCGGTGGCGCAGTGGTCTAAGGCGTTGGAATCTGATCATTCGTCCGTAAGGGGTCCGGGTTCGAATCCCGGTCAGGCATGGATGTTGTGTTTGTCTTACGGCACTGGCTCTTTCCCTTCCCTGGAACCAGTGACCCTAAATTAGGGACGGGCGACTGCTTATAGCCCTTTAAGTTGCTCACGGTGGTCTTTAAACCTCCAACCAAAAAAAAAAAAAAAAAAAAAAACACGTAGGGAGATACCTGCACAAGTTGCAGTTTCCACTCACTGAACCTCTGCACAAAAACACGAAAAGCTAAGATTACCATCACAAATATTAGGTTCTAACTTGAAGCTATGCTGCTGACTCTTTCCACTGCGCCTTCAAAGTGCGACAAACGTTCAGACTTTCAGACAAAGCAAATTATATTATACATACTGATCACAAAGGCATTGATATGATGCAGTTTATCACAGCTTTTAGGAGAAAAGACAGGGATGTGAAAGTGTTCCTTTCTTCTTTTTGGAGCATGCTCTTATTGGCAGTTTCCTCTGAATTAATAATATAAAACCTTTTCTACCGTCCTTTTACTTTAAACCATTAAATTGGTTCCACAAATTAAATGGAGACTATTTAAATGTATGAGGGAGTATTCATATTGTACTAAAGTTCTTGTACAGGAGAAGTATAAAAATGAAGAATAATCGCCTTTATGCATCACAGGTGATCGAATTTTGCGTCAAACTTTGTAACAACGTCGTAAAGCAGCAAGCCTCTATGCCAGCAACCCTCTACACCGTCTAACAATTTCTAGGACGCATCGTACAGCCTGTCATTTGTAGCATACATCTCTTATTAACAGGGTTAGTTAAGTGAATGTTCACGGATAAAAGCTCTTTCAGTATGTCATTGAATTTCGATCGGCGATTCACGTGAAGGAAGTGTAGAACTGTATGTGATGACAGGAGGCCACTTAACGAGAGACTTATGGCGGTGGCGATCTCATGCTTCGGTCCGATGTCATGGTCAATCTGCTTTCCGAACTGCAGCTGATGGATCAAAAAATAATCACCTGGCAGAGCTGTTGCAGTTATGTTACTCTTATTCATATACAATGTATTATCTGTACCCCGGTTCCGTGCCTAGTGAAAAGCGAAGTACTACGTTCATGAAACTCCTTATGAATAACTAGTACAAATCAAAATTGTCAAATATATATTTTTTTCCAATAATTTTACAAAACTATTAAATGTCTCTGTTTTTCTCAAACATCCAATGAAATCATTATAGTGGGGATAAAAAACAGAATTATCTGTAAACAATGTCACTGGAACCAATATTTGGAAAACCGGATTACAATGATAATTAAACGAACTCGGCGAAAATGAAAAAAACTTTGCTACGATATAGAATAATTGGAAAAAAGGAAACGCTGTATCTCAGTTTAATCGAAAATGTCGAATATCCACATTATTGGAATAAATACATTGGATACCCTTTTTTCGCTATTCATGTAAAATTAATGTATATGACAGGAAAGCAGGGCACTTCCTTGTACCTTTATGGCAGCGTATTCTTTTTTTGCAATGTATGTCTAGGCAGAAGTTTAAGTTTCGGTACTGCGCAGCACGTAGTATTTCTTAAGGTTTTAGTGTGGAAGTACTTTCAGCAATACTACTTTGTTCCGGAATTTATTCTGCAAAAAATCATTGATTTCAATCACCGGCATTTATTATGCTTAGCGTTACTGATTTCAATCCCACTGCATACAGGTACATCAGTTGAAAATACTGCATTCGCAGCTTTGTTTCAACTGTTGAGGTTTAGAAAACATATTACACTTCCGGAAAGTGAAAAAAGAACACCAAGAAGGAAAAGGCGAACGATCATAAAATTTACATATGTTAATGGGTCGAGTTTACGTAGGTGTGATGTTAATTTCGGGACCAACCGGTGAGCGCTTACGCCACAGCACAGCATAATATGCAAATTATCGTCGGTGGTATTTAAGGAGTACGGCGAAGTGAATGTAATCAGTCGACGGCGTACGGACACGTGCGAAGACCCTGAAGAAGCTGCAATGCCTGGACATGGAAGACGTGTACGATTTCAGCAGTTATCGGACTTTGAACGAGGTCGTCTACTCGGACTACGCGAGGCCGGGTGGTCGTATCGTCGTATTGCGGAGCGAATTGGACGGGAAGTATCCGTGGTGGTACGATGGTGGCGTAGATGGTACGAGGAACATTCCCACACGAGAAGACGTGGAACCGGGAGTAACAGACGGACTGATGAGCGAACCGATCGACGCATATGCAGAACGGCGTTGTCAAGCAGAACACACACTGCGACGCAAATCCGAGCTGCCGTTGCACCTGAGGTGACTGTGCGAACAATCCACAACCGTCTACTGGATGCAGGACTACGTGCACGTGTGCCTCTGGCAGGTGTACCTCTGACTCATGCCCACCGTCCGGAACGGCTGCAGTGGTGTTGCCAACGTATGCACTGGAGAACGCAATGGCGTACTGTCGTGTTCAGCGATGAAAGCAAATGCTGCTTGGGAGCCTCCGATGGCCGTATGCGTGTTCGCAGACGCACAGGGGAGCGTCTCCACCCTTCTTGCATCCGCCAGCGACACACAGGGCCTACACCTGGTCTCTTGGTGTGAGGAGCGATCAGCTATCACTCCCGCACACAACCAGTGTTTGTACCGGGTACGTTAAACAGCACCTCCTACATCAACAGCATCATTCAGCCGGTTGTTGTGCCATTTGTAAGGTCGGTCCATCGTGGTGTTTTCCAGCAAGATAACGCACACCCACACACGGCACGTGTAACGCAACATGCACTTCAAGGTGTGAGACAACCTCCATGGCTTGCACGTTCACCGGATTTGTCCCCCATTGAGCACGTGTGGGATTTTATGGGACAACGACTTATCCGGTCTCCACGGCAAGCCACGACCATCCCTGATCTACGCCTCTAGGTTGAGGATGCTTGGAACTCAATACCCCAAACTTACATCCAACATCGGTACGACAGACTCCATGCCAGTATTGCACAGTGTGACGCAGTTCATGGCGGTTCAACCTCGTTCTAACTATGTTACATGGAAATGTTATTCTTCAGTTTACCAGCAAATACAGCTGTTTTGCCATAATGTTTTGATAACGCTATCCTCTGTATTTCGTTATTATGCTGTACAAATTTCGTTGGTATCAGACGTCTCCTTCTTAGTGTTCTTTTTTCACTTTCCGCCAGTGTATTTATAAGGTTTTTAACCTGTGAGGTATCATCCTTAGGTTTACCTATAGAGGCATAACCAACGCTGAGTCTGAAGCCAATTTTATAAGAATAAGAAGAATACAAATATTTATCTTTCGAGCAGACGAAATGTTGTGACCCATAGAGCCCCCCTTGAGGAATGTTGTTGTGTGATCCTGGTCTGTTGAAGTAACAGTGTCATAAAATCTTTGATTTTAGTGTGTTCCATTTAATAGGTCCTATGCTTCACGGCACGAGAATTAATTCAAATATTTATAACTTATGTAATCAACAAGTTTTCAATGTTTCTTTCTTCCTGCGTGTCAGGAATTCCAAATTTTCTTTGCAAACTTAAAAAGAGATTTGCAGTTTATGTTGTTTGCAACAATGTGAAAAGTTCGAACACGTAGGGTAAACAGATTGCTAAGCACTTAAATAACAGCAGGCGTACAGTTATATTCAAAGCGAAAATCCAACTGGGGACGTTTCGGTAAGACGAACACTTACACTTGAATCTGATATGTTCGTTTCGATCTTTCAATGAAAATATTTTTTAAACAGCAATGAGCACTCAACAAATATAAGAATATAACTTAAGATTAACAATTTCTTAACTTGTATAAAATATTAGAAAAGGCAATGGGAATGTATCTGTTTTGACGACTGTCCTAAATAAAAAATATCTTGGTAAGAAATGAGTACAGTCTTATTAGGGGTTACAGTTAGGACAAGATAATTCTGGTATCTATATGTGAAGACCTGAGACCCATTGTGTGATATTACAGTGCATTATCGAGATAAGTCTCATGTCGGATATATACAGAGTTTTTAAATAGACCGTAGTACAGATGCAAACAGATAGGACGGTGTATTTAAAATTACGTCTAAATAAGGGCGTTCTACGACGCGACAGTATTTTAGTTACAGTTGATTTTTTGTTGAATTTCCAAATGATTTTAGAAAGGCAATCTATGAAATATAATGTAAATAATTATTATGCCATTTAATAGCTGAAGTCTTCTTGGCTCCAGTAGCCAACAAAACAAGAAAAAACTGTTTGGAATTTAGATACCGGCTTGCATAAAAGTATACTTATTTATCTTTGAAAATAAATCAGTTTTTGTGAATTCTCTGTTGTCTAACAAAACCTTTACGAAAGTGTAGATTGTTTTGAAAAGAAGACATTTCTTTGACTGTCTCGGTTGCAATTGCCAAATTTATGTATTTCCTCGACTTTTGCTGCCACATTGCGTTTAATGTAGATTACACAACAAGATTAGCTCAATTAATTATTACTACCTCTCTGCGCTGTAACTGCATTACGGTTGCAGTAGAATTTTACAGTTTTTTCCTTTTTAATATCAATTATTACGAAGTGACAAAACTTGTCACCATCCAACAGCTACGTTCACGGGTAGGTACTTATCTGTTGAAATGACTAATTTTTCATAGCATTTTATTTCTGTTTTCCACTTTCTGCTCTTCACCCCCAGCAGATTTTTACTTTCAAATTTGGAACCTGCCGATTGTTTATGTACCGTATTTGTTAGTCTGATTGAGTTTTAAGCAGACGTATGGCACTTGTACGCGTTTTTTATTTCCAGCTGTGTCTTTGTTTATGCCTCATACCAACCGGATGAGTTCTGAAACTGTGTATTTCTTCAGCGTAATATTGTGGAAACTGGATTTGAGGTATACCTAAATTCCTTAGTAGGAAACTGTAAAATTATGAAACGTTTGTGACACAGAAAAAAGGGTATATACCTTTCTGAAAAAAAAAATAAACATTTTGATTTTCCTAGGTTGTATCTTATTAGTTGAAAGTACTGTTCCTGCAAATCGTTAAGTCCAATTATAATAAGTGAAGTCGCTGACTGTATGTCATGCCAGGTGCCTTAACACTATTGACAATATCATCTTTTTCGTCATTTAGTTTAGAATGTTAGTTTTAAATATATCGACGTTTGCTGTTGTCATTTATGTTGTTTTCACTGCGATATGTTTCATTGTTTTGGCTGGTTGGCTAACGCTGTTTTCTCGAGGATGAATTAACTCCTGTGAAATTAAAGACGAAATTAAATGAGACAGGTAGGGTATGAATAACAAATTCACAAGAACAGAAAGTTCAAACTTCCAAGAGTCCAAGCTACAATAGTTCAAAGAGGACTTCAGATTTCTTGGCCCTAACAAGATTTAGTTGCCTGAAATATCGATGTCTGCAGATCGGTCAGACGGGAACGACGTGACGCCGTAGATCTAGCTGTCTTGAAAAATGGAATAAGCAACTGAACAACAGGGAAAGTGGTCATGCAAAGCAAGTGAAATTAGAATGGTAGGGAAAATGTGGAATGCTTTTGTAAGTTTAAATTGAATTTTCAAATTCCATACGTCAAAATAACTTTTTCATTATAAATCGCCTATAAGAAAAATCAAGCGAAAGAAATTGAAAGTGATGTTATGTGATGTATTTCTAAAACATTATTTAGAAATATGTCAAGATGACATTTGTTTTACAATGGATAGAAACTCTTAAAGGAAAATGACCAAACATATTAACACCAACTACTCTAGGAAATGAAAATGCCGAAAAAGTACACCGAGCTAGTAAATTTGGAGGCTGACATTAAACACTGGATCTGTGACGGAGACAACGCTTGACTTGACATTCCGCAGCTATGTTGTTGTCGTTTAAGGGTTTGATGTTTAATTTATTTTTCGGTTCTTCACATTTACTAAGGCCCTTCCACAAAAGCTGAGAGCAAAATCACAGAAAATGAAAAATATAGGTACAGCCAAATATATGGTATTCTCTCTTAAAGTATCTTCCCTGGAATGCTATGAAAAGGTCTAATCGTTCAGTCCCCTTTCGAAAGCATTTGGAGAGGGCATTTTGTGGGAGCTGCTTTAGCGAACCCTCTGCAGTTTGAATAACATCAGCATGTGTGTTAAATATTGTGCCACGAAACGTTTTCTTTTTTGATGGAAACAACCAGATATAGCAAGTGATGTCAGGATTGTAGGCAGGCTGTGACATGATTTCAATAGGGCATTTCGTAAAAAACTGTTAAACCAAGCATCCATATACGGTCGGTCGTTATCATGCATTAGGGCCCACTTGCCCATCACTTCCGGCCGCTTAATAGATGTGTGTCGTCGCAGACGCTTTAAGACTGAAATGTAATGCTCAGCATTCACACAAATTGTGAAGAATGGAATGCTGCTAGCCTTCACATTTATAATGAAAGAAAATGATCAACACCCTCTCAGTTGATTTGGTTTGGCGTTTGTTTCCAAACACTAATTGTGAGCTGCGTGAGGGGATCAGAATTGTGGACTCATGTTTCATCGGTAGTTATTACTGTGTTTAGAAAGTTCGGATCCTTTGCAATCATTTGTTTCCATTCATGACACAACTGATCTCCGGCTAACAATTGTTCTCTCGACTGATGATGAGGAACCCATCCGGAACACCTACGATGCAGCAGTAATTTTTTGCGTGGAATACGGAATGCCAACGTTTTTGAAATATTAGTTGACGCCGCTATGTTTTCACACGTTATTCGTCGATCTTCTTGCTGGATTGCCCAGACAGTATAAACAATACCCTCCGTATCAACACTTTCAGGTCAACCATGCATAGGGGCGAGTTCTGCAGATAAACGCACTTTTCTAAAATCATGGTTCCATCTAAAAATTATTGACTCACCCAAATATTTATTCTTTTAAGCTTCTTTCATTAAATCAACTGTTTCTGAAGCCGTTTTACCAAAACGATAGTAAAATTTTATCGCACAACGCATTTGATTTCTTAACTCTGAATCTATGACCTCCATAGCTGTATGGCAAAATAAAGACGAACCCTAAACAACTGCGCTATAACAAAACCAGAATGGTCTGGCACAGATAATAATTGGTGCCATAAATACGTTGTTAATTCAGTAAGTCGTCTGCATGGTTATTTTTCCCTTTCGCACTGTTGTCAACTCAAAAAACATTTTTTCTCCTTTTTTTATCGAACGGCCTTTGTATTTCTGTAATGTTTCATCGGTTGTAGAAATAATTTCATTGTTTTCCTAACCGGATCCATTGATGTGGAATAGCTTTGATAAATTTAATTTGCGTCAGAATGGATTCGAAATACGTTCTCATTGGAATCGAAAATTCGATGTCATTTTTCCTGGTTCGTTTTCGAGATAGACGTAGGAAATGTGTTTCTTTGGGTGTTTAATACCAACTATGTCAAACACTTCAGTACCATAAGCTGTCGCGCGTCCCTAATTAAGGTCCATTCGTTCTAGGATGACAGAGAGATCAGCCTTTACGACCAGCACCAAAACCTTCTCACATGCGGGTCCTGAACCGTGCCCATATAGCTACCTGTAACCGATGTAACGACTCTTTCGAAAAAAAAACGTACTTGCTTTCAGTATGAATTTACATTAATTAGAATACTCAGCCAATGCTTTAGCCAAGACAACACTGTACTGCTAACTGCTAAAGGAACAGTTTATTTGTTCGAATATCGCATGTTACCTAATTCCATGCTGCACTAGAACTCGATATTTTATTTATAGGTTGAAATGTCCTCCAGCAAAACAACTGTTGAAGGAGTATTCCAATTGCAATTTAAATCATATATTACACTTGACGTTTAAGGTGGACCTCAAGGATTTTTCTTCCTATACTTCCAATGGGAAAACTTCTGTACACATTTTCTTCACAATTAATGCGTTCCCAAGGATAAAAATTTGAACATCGATTAAAATAGCTTCATTTTATAACTTGGAATACTTAATATTTTTTCAAACATAACCATAATTATGCAATCCAACATTTGTTTGCCTACTGACGTCATCAAAGTACAGGTCGCGCCATCTTTTTTCTGGTTTCAACACCACCAAAGGAAAAGTTATTCATTTTTAATATAATTATCGTTATGTTTTAGAAAATATTAAGTATTCCAAGTTATAATATGAAGTTATTTTAATCGATGTTCAAATTTTCATCCCTGGGAACGCATTAATTGTGAAGAAAATGTGTACAGAAGTTTTTCCATTGGAAGTATAGGAAGCAAAATTACTTGACGTCCACCTTAAGGAAGGATGGAATAAATAATTTATTTTTTAATAATTTACTGAAAACATTAATTTAGAACAATTTAAGATGGATTATTTATTTTCTGTTGGTAAATGATAGAGCTGTATAGAAATTGTGTCCAGTTTGAATTTTTAAAATGTTGCTTTTAGGTTTAAATGTGGTTCTCAGTTTTGATTTGGCATCGCTTTACAAATAACGGAGCGCGTCAGTCTACAAAACAATACCCAACAATTTTAGGAAACATATTACACGTAGTGTAAGTGAAACAGAGCATTTTCAATAATGTTTATAGTGAATCATTTTAAATTCTAATAAGGCTGCGAGAAGTACAAAATTGTTAAAGGGCTCCTCCTTTTACGGAAATTTGCTTTTGCTTCAGAAAACCGTTTTCCTTTACTATTTATACGGTTATAAAACAACGATGTTTGTTTGAGCAGTCTTACCGAAATAATGCTGAACTACCGTGGGAAATATTCCCATATTCTACGCTGTCAATCAAACTGTGATTAAATTCATATGATGCTGGAGTCTATTCCAATGTACGCCATAGCACATAAGTTCGAGATCGCTCCAGATGTAATGGTCTTGACAAAGACACTTCGGAAAGAGGTCCATGCACTTGGGTAAAAAGGCTGAGTAGCCGCACATATACTTGTCATTACAAAGACAAATAAAACAGCGCCGCTGCGATGCTGTCGACAGAACGAAAATCGGACATTGGAGCAATGGCAGCAGATGTCATCGAGCGACGAATCCCGCTTCATATTACTCTGATCGGACGGACGTGTCTAGGCTTGGCGGTTACCCGGAGAACATCTGCTTCTGGACTACACAATGCCGACTGTGATGCACAGAGCCTGTGGTGTTATGGTGTGAAGCTGTTTCAGCTGGTAATGAATGAGTCCACTAATTGTTATTTATGGCAAATTGAATTCTGACTGTGTAGAGATATTTTGGATAACCCCATCTTCCCAACGTTGTGACCTTCTTGCGGACACGACGATGATTTCTTCCAGGACGACAATGCCGCTTGTCATGTTTCCAGGGTTAAAATGGACTGGTCTGAAAGAAAACAGATCTCGTGCATGAACTCGCCTGCTTGGAGACCGGATCTCAATCCCATTGAGCACCCCTGGGATGATATTGACCGACGGGTGAGATATGGACCAACATGACCTTCCGCACTGACAGTGTTGGTCGATGTACTCAAGACGGAATAAAGGATCATCCCCACTCCGTACTTCATGGAATAGTAGAGATTACATTGAGAGGTGGCCGCTGTAATTTCTGGAAATGGAGAACTAACACGCTACTGATGTAAATCAATACTATTTTTCTATGTACTTACAGTGTCCAGTCACTTTTGCTCACATACTTTCACTTGATATATCATTTCCTAAAAACAAGTGTCAATTTAAATTCAATGCATTTTCTTCTTTCAACCTAAAATCTCAACATTCCAGGGAAGGAGAAATTCAAAAACTTTTTCGAGGAATCTCGAAGGTCTTGCAAAAAGAACCTAGATATAGTCCTAGTACAGGTAACACCGTCCATTTTTAAGCAGTTTATCGTGAACATTTGCGTAAATATCCCAAGAGAAGATAAATAGTAACGCCACAACCGTGCATTAAAATTACCTCTTTTTCTTATTCCTACTTTGTTTGAAATCTTTAGAAAAAATAATTCTATATTAAAGTAGGGAGATAATTCTATTCGATTTACATCAAAACCACTTCGGAATTAATTAATGAAACATCTATATCATAAATATTTAGTTCACCGTGTGAACAATAAATCGAAATATGGTTAATAACTGCCTCAAATTATTGATATTGTCTTAAGCGTTTTAAGTCATTTTTGCTAACAGTGTGACTTTAGTGTAACATAATGTTTCCGAGTAATGCATTTTCTTTCTTCGCACGACATTTCAGCCGAAATGTGTAGTGAAATCTTGTCAGTTGTTCTTGAAAAAGTATATTTACCTTAACATCGGATACTGCAAATTTACAGCTTTTTGAACAACACTTCCATTTGTTGTTTTCTACGAATATGTTTAGTGAATGAGTAATAAAATCTGCCTACCTAAGTGTGTACAACATTTATTAAAGGTGAAAATTTTCAATACCCACAAAAAAGAATTTAGAACCGCAGAGAAAACATTTAGGTAAAGAAATCAGATGTTAATGAAATTTATAGCTATTTAATGGTAAAGGCATTTTTTTCCTGAGGTAAAGCCTATCATTTTTACAAAATTAATTATGTTTTCGTATATATCGTTTTAAAACTTCTGCAACACGTGCAGATATTTGTTGAGCTCGAAAGATACCTTCAAAAATATAATTCCGATCTTTTGAATTTGGTAGTCCTAATGACAGTGATTATAACTTCACCTCATTAATGTAGAAACTTATTTGTCTTTTGTATGTTTTTCCTTTTTGACATGCATGGAACGAAATATTGGGACACTAAAACTGCACTTTATCTTTCCCTTTACTTTACGTTTTATATTATTTGAAAAATGCAAGAAGAAAAATGATCAAATGGAAAATTTGGCCCTAATTTAACGTTTCTTATAGATCAATAATAATATTCCAAGTTTAAACACCTAATTTCTGTATTTTAACTTGACACTCCATACATTTGATTTTCTGATTAAAACTACAATTTGACATAAGCCTTGCGGTAAAATCTGTCTTTATTTAGTAAAGTTGTATTAGTGAAAAGAAAAATGTGGTATTAAGTGGATCTTGTAAATATTTCATTAAGCCTTTAATGCGATTATTTAAGGTCATGAATCGCACCTGATGTGCTCTGATGACCAAGTTTGTGTGTTGATGGAGCGTGAGAAGGATTTCGCGTAACACTGTCCTACAGGCATTATATGTGCTTCGTAACAATTAAACTACCCAAGTTGTTCATATCTTCATATTGAACTTTGGAAACAATTCCGCTCGGTCCGTAGATTCTCCACATATTGCAGGGTAGTTATTTTCATTAAATGGGCGATATCTAACAAGCACTTGGAAAATGAGCTACAAGCCAACGTACTAAAGTTTACTAACATGAAGAAAACTACAGATGTTTACTGGTTATTATTAAAAATTTCGGAGCTAATTATTTTTGACTATTGATCAGAAGTTCCAAACAAAGTGATGTGCAACTGACAATTTTATGCATTTATAAATAACGTTTTCAGTAATTTAGTGCGCTTACCTTTTTAATAACCACACCGGACGACAGATTAAGCAGTTGCAGCATTGTATTTAATCACGTAACATGATTTTTTTCAAAGGTTATATTTGGAATTTTATTTAAACATTTCTGGGTTGTGTAACAATAAAATTCGTGTTACTTCTTCCTACAGGCAAACTTTCAATCTGAAAATCTGAAATATTAAAATCAATGGGGAAAGACAGCTGTACGCGTGTGTGGAACCCAAAAAGGATGTCATAGCTTTTGGTCGGTAAAGGACACAGTGTCAAGGATGTTTATTAATATATAGGTGCCAGCAAAGAACAGTTCTGCGTGTTAATAAAATCCGCTGTAAGTCAAACTCGACTTAAAATAAAACGAAATCAGTGTCCGAAGAACAATTTTGACAAGTCGAGGCCGGTCCAAACTTTCACGCCTGCACAACCAAATCATGTTTCAAACACGGCAGGCATTCATCCATTGGGAATAGACTTGGCACTGCTACATCTTAGCGAACATTGCGTAGGGTTGGAGTAGTGTTGCGAGGCTTAGTACAGTGATAAATTCAGTTCATAAAAAAGCTCATTAATTTTGGCAAAGCTCACAAGAGGTGGACTATTGATCAGTGGAAAGCTGTCGTATGGTCTGATGAATTCAAATGTTGCCTTTACTGAAATAATTCAGTGCGTAGAGTCAGCAAATGATCTGAAAATACAATGCATCCTGAGTGTATTCAAAGAGTTCTTCGAGTTGGGAATGTTCTTATACAGACAACTTTCAAATCTACCGGAACATGCAACAAAGGATCCTGGCGAAAATCACGGTCAGACACGGCAGTTAACTGTTGATAATCGTCTGAAACTTGAAGCACTAAGGGACCCGTCTGCAAATTGCGTTTATAACGGTAACCATGGAAACAGCCAAGAATGGATCCCTATTTCTGTTTAAATATTGCACAAATATATTTATTTTTTAATTTAATTTATTGAAAATTTAAAATTTATAACTATAATGAACGTTCTGACATTTTGTAAAGCCACCGACTCTGGCGTATGCATGCACTCAATACACAAACCGCTGTTGGCCTAGTAGTTAGCACGGTTACCTGCCAAAGGGAAGATCTTAAGGATCAACATTATTTAGGTTAGATGTGTTGAACTACAAAATACGGAGTTTGCGCCGAATGGTGTGTTAGTCTGCCGAACAGGTAGTACTGTTTCCCTATTAGAAATATGGACGTATATTTTCTCCAAACCCACGCACTTCTCTCTTCCCGATTTACAGTGTGTCTTCTCTGTGCATAACAGCTTTCCAATCGTGACACTCAAAGTTCCACCTAGCATACCTTCGTTTCAAGAACTCGACTGAAATGCTTCCTTTGTGGATCACATAGAAGAAAATAAATCCTATATGAATGATTGTGGATACAGTTGCGGCGCTTTCCTACTGGTCAGCAGGATGTCACCGTTTCGTGATTAACATGGATATTTAAATTCGCGCAATAAGCAAAATTATGCAATGGCCAAACATATTCACCATGTACAGATGTCGCGTAACCTTGTAATAACTTGTCAATTCACAGAACTTAGAAAATCGTGTGACGAACATTCCACCTGCAGACGTAACTGCTGCTGTCAGTTTGTTTCAGTGACGATTTGCTCTTTGGCTTGGAGTCTGATAAATTCGACGCGTTCCCGTTTCAGGAGAACGAGAAACACAGCATATTCTTCTATTCCCATTAGCGGCATTTCTGCAATGCTTTTCGAGAAACATCACTATCAGTGGGATTACACATCTCTATACCATTAAGTATGAACTTAGAAAAGCAATACGATATCGAAGAAATGCAGTGGGGCCAGATGTTATGTCTTATGAAGTTGCAAACGGACTTTCAGACATCTTAATTGATGACATTTTTCTGCCTTATGAGGCCAGGTAGTTATCTTCACCATGGTTGAGGATAGTATTGAATTGTTAGGTTTGCACGAGTCAGATCGTAACCCTGAAAAGTTTGTTTGGGAATTTATAGGAACACAAAGTGCATCTTGTCACATAACTCCAACAAAATATCAAGTGCTGAAACAGACGTTCGTACAGGAGTTTGCTTAATACATGACACGCAACTAAGTTGACGTGCTAGAAGTTACTCGTAACACATATCTTACAGAAGAAGCTTGATTTGTTTATTTCATTAGTTCCCCACTTTTTGTATTTAATCCTACGGTTTACTTCTAATCATGTTTTGAACGGCAACTCATCACGTTTTCCCCAAATCGGTTCAAACAATGTATGTTGATATGCGTTTTGTGATATTTTGATCAGTCGGTAAAAACGGTGTTTTCGAAATAGGTAGCACTTAGTTTGACAAATTTCCATTTTTGCCCCTAGTCGAAAGCTACATGCTGCAAACAAATGTTTTTAAATAAAAAATGACACTGTAACTGATCAAAATTATATATAATCAGTTTTTGTCATACTACACTGTATGCTATATAAAGTGCATGTGTTTATTTAATTATGGAGACTAAAATTGTAGAAATAACAGGATACAAACCTTTTAAACATTAAATTATTTCAGAAAACATAACACTCTATCTTATACAGTAATATTGGCCACAAAAGAACAATGAGATAGTGTATATGTTGGAAAAACCTAGTGGATTGCTGATTCGTCTCTAAAAGAACGAACACTAAATACACGTAACTGCAACTTTTGAGAGCGTCCCGCTGTTAAACTTATAAAAAGTCCGACACAAGCATCACGTTACCCCCTAAATTTTTAAGCTTCAGCAAGAGTGCCTGAAAAACGTACAAGACGTTCAAAGTTGTAGGTATAATAGAATTTCTTTGTCTTTGTGTGTCTGTGTGATGAAGGGCCCGACATTGCTATAATCAGACAGGTCCTTCATGGGATTGTGTGTGTGAAAAAGGAAGAGATATTTTACAAAATTTCCACCAAACATTAGTTGCTTTCTTGCCATAAAAAGAGAAGCAAATGGCTTCGATTCAACAAGTGTTTAGCCCACTTTAACTGTACTTTGAATCCAGCAGCGCATTCGTACGTGCGATATTAGATTTGACTAGATTACGTGGTACAAATTAATCAGGTTAAAGAGGAAAGCCCACCGTGGTAGCGAATAAAACAAGGAAATGCCACCATATCTTTTTGAAATTAACTCCGTGTTACTTCGTTTCTTCTTCAGTTGTAATGATTCATTATCATTTTCAGTTGGTAATGATTCATTATCAGATTTATGGTGATCGGAACTCTTGATCTTTATAATTCAATAAACATTCGCCATAGTACTTGTGCTGTTTCCGCTTCCAAAGAAATGGTTCTATAACAAAAAGTGTTTCGTTCACTTTGTTAGACTGCTCATAAATCTCCTTCAATGGCTTAACCTTGTTTTGCTATTTGCACTTAACGGAAGTCAGACAGCAGTGTTGGCATGCGATCAACCTGGGTATGAACAGCAAAACATCTGAAGCAATTTTTTTCGATCCTTTTTGGATAAAATAAAATGGCAGTCATGGTAGGATTACTACTCCAACTAACACAGCTTTCCTTGTAGTGCTAAGTGTATTCTAGCAGTGATGAGTCACTTCAGGCTAAAATTTGCCGTTTACGTCACCCTGGCGAACCTTTGGTGGCAGCTCCATCAGCTGGAAGCTGTTGGTGACCTCGCCGCATGGGTATGAATATGGCCCTCAATAACTAAGAAATAAAAGAAAATAGCTTTCCTATTTAACACAAATGTAGCTTTGGACTACTGAAAAAAAGGATATATTGTTCAAAATATAAGAGAATGTGACAAGAGCACGTAAATATATTAATTGAAAAATCGCCTTTCAAGACCACAACGACAAGACAGGTCTTTGAAAAACGTTTTAAGTTGGTACACTCGTTGAAAAGGAGTGAAGTTACCTCAATGCAAATAAAAAAATCGTTACGTTGAAAAAAAATATATATAACACCAACATGTACGAAAAACAAATCGTATTATTGGAAAATTAAAAAGAGAACCTTTCTTTTCACATCGCGCAGGAAAGAACCTTACTTTCAGGAAAACTCCCACACGTGACGAGTAGCAGACTTGTGGTTATACAGTATTAGGTAGGGTTATGCAAAAGGTTCCGCCATATGAAGTAGAAAGAGAACAGGAACAATCAGCAAACAAGTACACATTTATTGAAATAAATATTTTCAGTTAGCATCAATGACGCTTTGACATTTTTCAGGCAACAAATGAATGTCCCTGTGAAAGGACTTGGGTTTTGAGCTGAAGAACGCAGTGACGACATTTTCCCCTCTACAGCTGTAATGAACAGCTGTTGGGCTCGGGCATGTTTTATAAAGCGAATCAGATGAAAGTCTAAGGATGCAATGTCCGGCGATTAAGCCGGGTGCAGTAATACCTTACAGTGTAACTGTACAAATGCTGATTTCGTGGTAGCACCGTCATGTAGTCTGGCATTATCGTGTAACAGGATGACAGGGCTACGACCTTTACCTGTCCATGGGCGTTTCTGCTGGATTGCGGCGTTCAGGTTCATCAACATTTTGCTATATCGTTGTGCAGTGATTATTTCTCCCGGTTTCAACAGTTCGAAGTACAACACTTCTTGCATATCCTGGCATACACACATCAGCATCTTTTTCCAGTGGATATCCTGTTTTTTACTGGATTTTGATGGCTGACCTGGGTCGACCCAGGATCGCTTGCGTACGGTGTTGTCGCAATCGATCCATTTCTCATCCTCGGTGACAACCTACTTCAAGAATTTCTTCCCTTGAAACCTCTTCACCAACGACATGAAGAAGCCCAATCGTTGACCAATCTTACGCTTCGTTAAAGTATGCAGAAACCACTTGCCAATCTTTCGTATCTTCTCCAAGGGATGTAGGCACCGTAAAAACGTCGACTGAGCCACTTTCAATCGTTTCGCCAGTTGCGTGGTAGATTGGGTGGCATCCCCTTGCAACAGCGATTTCAGCTTCTCGTCTGCGAGTTCCTGCGGTCTTCCTGCATGTGGCTTGTCTTCCAAGCTTATACCACCTTTCTTAAACCTGGCAAACCATTTTCGATACGTTCGCTCACCCATAACCGTTCCGCCATACGCATTACATGTTGAACCGTATGCTTCACTCGCACTTTTCGCTAAATGAATCATGAATTACAAACAGTGCCGAAAATGAACTTTATCCACCTCCATGCTTGGCTTCATGTACGAACTGACAGCACAGGTCACCGGCCGATTAAGTCCCTGCAGCACCAGCTAGAGGGGACGGCGGAATGTTTGCATAGTCTTAAAAAATCTAATTTTGTGTAACATAGCAGCGGCTATCATTAAATATGTCATTGAATAGATTAACTCTTGCTTTCCTAATGAAGAACGGGTACCCACTTTTAAACTAATTTGCTTTACAAATGGTCAACCAGTCTGTAGTCCTCACAAAAAATGTATATTCCCTTTTTTTTGAGAAATCTGCCTTTTCTCAAACATTTTTGTTCGATTCCCCACAATAATTCAAAATGTTGCATTTCGTTTTAACACTAGTGAAACATTCCGAGGTCTGCAGTATCTGGCATTGAGAACTTTAATTGTCAATATTCAAACTTGATAAGAATATTGGACAGAAATCATCAGTGCTACATTATTGTATTGCATCTGGATTACACATTCAGTTCTACACAATGTTTGCTGATTCCAAACAATATGGTGTACAGAGGAACGACGGATTTCACTGAAAAAGTACAAACGTAAGATTTCATTAACGATATGATTAAAAAATTCTGTCGAAGAATATTTCTCGTTGCCAGGATTTTAAAGAATATACAGTGGTTACAATATGCTCTGACAAGAAAGTCTAACAGAGTTGAACATAAAATCTTAGCGCATCGTCAAAGGGCAATTTATTTACAACTTGAAGATCTGCTAGCATATTTATTAAAACGCTGTCTTCAGTCAAACGCTTCAAGACCGCCGGTGGGATAGTGGGCAACGCTCGTAACTGCAACGGAAAGTGCCTCAGGTTCTATTCCAGGCAGGTACGAACGCTCGATCCACTAAATGCGTCGGATGGGCACATTAAGCCGTCGGATCCCGGGTACTGGCCCCCCGGTAATAAATAAGAGCGTATTCCTCCCCTTTCTGCTTCGCTTCCGTGACACATTCCTATCGGGCGCTCTAGCCCAAATCTCCTAGTTTCCTATTTCTAAGAGTTGTTTAAGACCTGGGGTCAGACACTCTCTTCCTAAAATGCTCTACATATGATTATGATCATGATCGAACGCTTCAATCATTTACATAGTGAATCCCCATTTCTTGCACATACGCATAGTTTTCTTAAATACGAGAGAAGTATTTCAATGATTTCATTGTCTAACTTTTTCTGTTGCAACAATGTTAAAGGGATAAATAGTAATGGTATCCAAAGTGCACTTTCAAGAAGAATCGAAAATTCTTACGTAAGAGCTTTGCCCAGATTTAGATAACTTCAACTGTACAGGAGTTAAGAATGCTCCAAATTGAGACACGTGGGAAGTTATCATGCATTATAGTGTATTTTTTGTCAAGCAAGAACAGTTTTCGTGAATATTAAATATACATTGGCGTGCAAAAATTAAGGACGAGACGGTTTTTCGAATGTAACGTCGTGCAGAAGTGCTCCACATCGACTCAAATCATACCATTAGATCCCCAAGATGTTAGACTATGGGCCAAGTAGGCAAAACCGTCCAAACAAGGAATCCAAAGGATACAAAGGCACTTTAATGAAAAGGTAGCTTCGAGCTCAACAGAACAGAAGACAGAAACGTCCATCTGGCAGGCGTCTGCCAAGAAAAATCCAGTCTTTAGTAGAGGATATGATCACCCCTGACTACGTTGCAGGATTTACAACGTCTGTCCATGCTGAGGACGAGGTTGTTAAGGAGCTGTTGAGGCATCGCTGCCCATTCCTTTTGTAGCGCCAATCGCAGCTGTGTAATCGTTCCTGGCGGCTGGTGACGTGCTGCCAAGCGTCTCCCGAGAAGGTCCCACATGTGTTCGATTGGATTTAGGTCCGGAGACCTTGGGGGCAATCCATGCGTTCAATATCTTCACTCTCCAAAAGCTCTGTGACAGCCGCTGTACGATGAGGCGTAGCTTTGTCGTCCATGAAGAGGAACTCAGGACCCACAGCACCTCTAAACAGACGCACGTGAGGCCGGAGAACCTCGGTACAATAGCGGACACCAGTGACTGAACCTCCTTGGAAGATGTGGAATTCAGTCCGGCTACCAAGCATGATATCGCGCCAAACGAGAACTCCGCTACCTCCACACCAGTCCTTTTCGATGATGTTGGAGGTGTGATTGCGTGTTTCCTGCTCTCTCAAGATGTGTATACGTCCAGAATCGCTCGTCAGACTAAATTGGCTCTCATCCGCCAACAGAACTCGACCCCATTGCTGATGTGTCCAGTTCTTGTGTTCCTGGCACCACAGATACCGTTGTCTCCGATGAGCAGATGTTGATGTCACACACCGTACTGGTCGTCGTACAAATAGACCACCTTTGTGCAGCCACCTAGCCACGGTAAAACGCGATAACCTACGTCCAGTTATCTGTTGCATGTGCCTTGCGATTTCTCCCACTGTCTGCCGTCTGTCTCTTCTCGCCTGTAGGACAATATAAATGTCGTTCGCCGTCGTGGTTGCTTGTGGACGACCCCTGCTAAACTCTCGGACAGCTGTTCCTGTCATTTGAAATGCTCTCCAAGCACGTGAAACGATGCTGTGAGCGATCCCGAACTCCTCCGCCACACTAGTCACACTTCGACCTTCTTCCAACTTCCCAATGACGCGACCTCGGGTTAAATCATCCAGATGTCTTCTACTGGATTGCCTGTTGGGCATATGACACGGTGGCAGCAACTCGAAGTCGTTCAAACCGATGTACACTGTGCAATAGCTTTCACCGAATTGCTGCGCGTACACCGCCCGTGTGCTTTATATACCTGTGACACTCCCCACCCCTTCATGCTGCATATATGCGCATGCCCTACTGTGCCGGACCTTAGTCTATCTCTTGAGTGGTTTTTCGGTCCGTTCAGCCTTCTCGTTCCGCTATTATGCCTACTTCTCCTCTTCATCCTTAATTTTTGCACACCAGTGTAAGATTCGTGCTGCTTTCCTCTTTTTCTTCCAGGGAACTTAAGAATCTTTAATTAATAACTATTTAATAACAACGAACAATACACCAATTGTTCTTAAATATTATAAATATACTAGCGATTTAAAATTTCTTGGCGTTGAATAAAAATAAAAGTTTCCAAACTTTCACACATCAACCAGATGGCTTTCTCAAGGATGGTAGACAGCTAACTACAAACTGGATAATAGAACGTTTCAACAATTTGAACAAGGTGACATACCAATAACGAATAGATGCAAACATGATCAGGTATTTAAAGACACGAGGCGTTATGATCGTTTCTGGCACGCGGAATCATGGAAGGAAAACCAAGAGGCAGTCACTATTTGAAGAATTGGTGCCAAAATCGCGGAACCTCAATTGAGACGCTGTCATTGCACGACTCGCTGTTGACTCAACACCAATTATTATACACACAAAATATAATTCTGAATACCTAGAAACGGGAATGAAATTTAAGAATAGAAAGTGCCCTGGTATTAATTTTTTAACGATATGGGCACAGAAAACTTGTGCCGCACAGAAAACTACAACTCCCGAAACTGCCTGTTACTCTTCACAGAATTTCTGCCCGCCTGTTTACAAGCTAACAGAAGCGTCACCAAACGAAACTTCCGATCACTAGTACTGATGTGAACTGACTGTTTTCGTGCGGAGATCACTGCATTCTCCGACTAACAATATATGCGGTGTCACCAGGGAACATATTATCGCCACAGAAGTTACCGACGCCTGAATTATCTTTTTTTCACTAACAACAATACTGGCTGTGGGTGACTTCTGCGAATTTCGTAGAGGTCTTGTAAATTCAAAGAACAAGTCAGGAAATCCTACTCACTCAAGACGTAATTTTTCGGTTGGTCGCGGTAGTTTGTATACACTGCAGAGCAGTTGAATTAGAGACAGCTGGCGTTATGCAAATGTGGCGCCGTGAGCGGCCCTATGAACGGAAATACATAACGTATGCAGCGATCCGACAATATTAGGAGTGATGCGACGGGAATCAGTACGAGTCGGGCGCAGTATGGGTAAGGCGAAGGATCTAAGCGCATTTGATCGTGGTCAAATTGTCGGGGCCCGACGAATGGGTCACTCCATCGGGGAAGTCATGCAAGCCCTGGGATTTTCACGAGCCACTGTGTCATGGGTGCACCGTGAGTACACCGAATCTGGTAAAACCATCCCTGCAAGGCCAACTGCCGTGGACAACAGCGTGTGGATGAGGGGGTCATCGTCGGCTAGCTCGCATTGTAACAGCGGATAGACGGGCCACAGTGCAAGAAATCACTCGGCAATTTAACGCTGGTGCACAAAAACGTGTAAGCAGCTACACCATCCAGAACCATCTCCTCACTATGGGGTACAGAAGCCATCGTCCCACAAGGGTACCGCTGCTGACCGCACATCAGAGGGTGCAAAGATTAGCATGGGCGCGGAAACATCGCCACTGTACCCTAGACATGTAGGAAAATGTTGACTGGACTGATGAGTCGAGATTCACGTTGGTACAAGTGGATGGTTGGATACGAGTACGGCTCAAACCACATGAAGCGATGGATCCTTCTTGCCAGCAGGGTACCCTTAAAGCTGGTGGGTGTAGCATTCTATTCTGAGGACTGTTTACGTGAACTGAAATGGGACCTCTGGTACGTGTGGAATCGTCCCTCACAGGTCAACATTATTGGGATATCCTGGACGACCATTTGCTCCCATTTGTATGTCATCAACATCCCACTGGGGACCTCATCCTGCAACAAGACAATGTACCGTGCCATCGCCCACGAATTGTATCCGAATGGTTGTATGAACACTTCACCGATGTGACCTCGCTTCCTTGGCCAGCTAGGTCACCTGATCTCAATCCCATCGAGCACATCTGAGAGGCCATCGAGAAAGATGTTCGAGGCTGTGACACTCTCCATCGAATCTTCTTGAACTATGGGAGCATGTTCAGGGGTCGTGTATCCGTATGGCTTCCCAATACTTCCGGTGTCTTGTCGAGTCCAAGCCGAGACGAATCGCCGACGGCATCAGAGGGAAAAGTGGTGCTACACGTTACTAGACAGGTATCTCTAATTCAATTGCTCTTCAGTGTATAAAGGCATTTTGTGCTTTATAGAAGCTGATGGATTAAAGCAATTCTAAAGCAATACAAAGCGAGTAAATACTTCCTACATATCACATGTTTTCTTAAGCTGAAGTTACGATCATTGTTGGTTTCGATTGAATCGTGGATTTTCTTGCGCCAATATCCAACGAAAATTTTTCCAATAAAAATGCAAAACAATGTAATTTTTTTTTCACAATATACGAGATCATTCGGAAAGTAATAAGCGTTAGGTTATCAAAACTTTGTTTTTAAATTTTTCAAACAGTTTATTTATAATTTATACCTTAGCTTATTTTTTACACTCGTATCTTAGTCTATTTGGCTGGACTTCCGATTGAGAAAGTTTTCAAAAACTTCCAGATTTTGTGTGTATCTTTCCGCTTTGTTTAAATAAAATTTGATCACACCCAAGAAAGTAGTTCCCGATATGATACGAAAATTTTATAACTATTTTCCTGGAAATAAATCTTATGGTAATAGAATTAATTATGGACACGTATTTTATTATGGAAAATAATTACACATTTATTTCATATCACATATTTATCCATCATATTTCCCTGAATATTCATATTGCAACGAATTTTTAAGTTCAGAAATATCAAGAAATTAACGTGTCTAACATAAAGAATCTTAGTTGAATCTATGCCCGCATTTTTGCTGTGCACGACGTACTATATAGCTGCATCTCATACCCTTGTGAACATAGTTTATATTTCGGAGGAAGGTCATTGTGTTCAGCCCAGTTAACAGCCGTCTCCAAATCTGTGGCTTCCTACGGCAGCCATTGCAATACTACCAAAAAAAGAGGCGTCAATCTTACAGTGGCGCAGTCAGTGGGAGTGGCCAAGGAGCTTGGACCCAGCCCATGAGGTATTTACAGTATTACATGGTCCTTCGTTCTTCGTTAATTGCTGCTTATTTTTAAATACATTCAATACCAAAAAAGTAATTGCACCCAAAAGGAAGCAACCGACAGGAATGAAACTTGGTGCGAAGGTTTGACATAGTGAAACACGCAACCTTTTAATGTATCATGCTCGGACGCGTATGCGACGCAAACAAGGAATGTTCGCAGCGCTGTGACTGGCAGGCTGTATAATGTCGTCCCGTTGCGCGTGCTTGCCATTTTGACACGTGCAGTTATGTTGGTTGCATCCTTTGCAAGGAAATTATGCCTCTCAGTAAAGTTCGGAAGCAATTTTAGCAGTTAGAGGGGTTTGGGAAGGCTGCATCTTTAGGCTACAAGAAGCGGGATGATCTTACTGCCGTACTACGCGCCATACCGGTTGTGAGGATAGCACCATAACACGCTAATGGCCGCAGTCGATAAAACAAGGCACGTAGCAGAGGAAGGAAGGCTCTGTGAGTCCTAGACGAACCAAACAGATAGAGGACAGACGGGTTGTCAACATCGGGAGAGTGACCCAGCAGCCACGTTTGAGGATATTCAGCGAGCCGTGGTGCTCTCCATGCACTATCCGTTTATTTAGTAACAGCACCTTTGGCAAACGGCTGCACGAACTAGGGCTACACGGCCGCAGAACTTTATGACGATTGCCCTGAACACCATTTCATCGTCGCCAAAGTCTGCAATGGTGCGTACCAGACTGTTACGGAGCCACTCAGAATGGACGCACGCGCGTGATTTCAGTAATGAGTCTCGCTTTTGTCTTGGAGGAGACGAATAACCAAACCGTGTGTGTAGGCACCGTGGTCAGCGCCAAGATGAACGGTTTGTTGTCCAGCGTAATACGTCCAGAAAGACTGGTCGGTGTCATAGTGTGGGGTGCAATAGCCTACGATGCCAGATCCCCTTTGGTGCTCATTACAGGAACTTTGAAAGCCCAACGTTACGTTAATGATTTCCTGCAACCAGTGGTCTCTGTTGGAATGTCTCGCTCTACAATTGCTCATTAAATTAGTTTAAGTCATTTATGTTTTAGTATATCAATTTTTATGATATTTCATGAGTTATATTAGGCACATATTATGTTTTTTAAAATGCTAAGATATTTTTCGTTTAACCTGGTTAGCAGATGAACGCTGTGCAGAAAAGATTTTCAGTTGCACGGCAAACTCTTGTGTGGTCATTCTTGATTAAACGTTTTTTAATTGTGAATTAAACTATGATATTTGAGAAGAAGCGCGCACGTCATTTTTTCGGAAAGTGAAATTACTCACAGATGTCTGATAGAAGCCACAATGTTTCATAGGGGTTACTTGAGAGTAATATGCTAATATTAATATTTTGCATACAAAGAAAATAACCTGCAAATCATACTAATAAAAACATTGAAAGGAATGAAACTTTCTCTTGTATGCCCTAGATATGCTAAAAATTTTAATTAATTAATGGATATTTTCTAGCTACGCATGTAATTTTTTTAACATTCTGAAATTTTCACTTTATCTTATCTTTAATGCTTAAGTGAAAAAAAAATTTTCACTGCTGAAATCAAGTTTTATTTCGCCCTTTGCTAGCAAGAAAGTGAATACTGCAGGTTGCAATATTTTGTAACGTTGCTGAATTAGGTAATACTGCTCGTAGTATTTTGTGTATCCATATCTAATGTTACTAGTAATTTTACTGCTTGTGTGCTCCGAGTCAACGGAAGAGTAAACCATTCTGAAAGGTAGAGAAGAGCTACCTTCGCTACGAAAAATTTAATTCTCGTCGTTCAGAGCCAAAAGCAACAGATTTATTGCTCAGAGTGCGTTTTCTTTCGCTGAGCACTTTTTCAGGCATAATTTGCATTTAAGGTGGACATCAGGTCGTTTTATTCCATAATTCCTATGAAAAACATTTGGACCCTATTTCCTGAGAGAAAAAAAAATTCCCACACATCATAATTTGTCCTGTGTTAAAAAACACACATCCTAATTTAGATGGTGCAATGGTATTTTTTACAAAAACTTTTCCGACACTATATTAAAAATCAATAGCTTTACTTCGATGTAGGTATGGTACTCGCTTACAGGTGGCGCTACTCGAGCTTACAACTACATCAAAGTACAGTATTTGAATTTCAATATAGTTTGAAAGAGTTTTTTACAAAATATACCAATTGCGCAATTTAAGTTAGAATGTTTCTTCTCTGTGAGAAATTTTGAAGTAGTGCAGACCTTTCTTGCAAAGGAAAACGGGGGCAAATTTTTCATTGAAAGTATATGAAGTAAAACCACTAGACGCATACTTCAAACATTTCTTTTAAATTTCAGAGAATGTTTCAGATTTGAAATTAAAAGTGAATCCATCATCAGCAGCTTACCGTTTCAGCTGCTGACTGTCCCAGCTGAGCAATGGACTTCACTTGTCTACAACTGACTGTGTGGAAACGTAAAAAAAGCTCCCAAAATTTGTTAGATATTGACTGATTTACAATCGGAGTAATGCGGTAAGACGGCGGGAAGGTCTACTTCTTCAGCACCAAGGGAGGGCAGAAACGAAAAGCAGTGCTTCGATTAGATTATAAAGTCGTAAATGCAGGCAGTGTGTTCAGCTCAGTGAGTGAGACCCTGATTGATACTAATCTTGAGAACAAGCCCTTAGTCGGAATTATACAGGTCGGTGGGCTACTGGATTTCCAGGGTGGGCAATTATGTGGGGTATATATACTGGAGTGCCAAATTAAAGGAAAAGTGGGCCGCGGGCGGTGTAGTGGTCAACATTCGTAACTGCCACGGAAAAGACCTCGGGTTCGATCCCAAGCAGGTACGAACGCTCGAATCATTAAATATCCGCCGTGCGTCGGATAGGTATGTTAAACCGTTGGGCACCGGCTACTGACCTCCCCGGAAATAAATATTGGCGTTTTCCTCCGTCTTTCTAACTCTCTTCCGTGTCAAATTCCTATCGGGCACTCTAGCCCAAATCTCATAGCTTACTATTTCAAAGTATTATTTAAGACCTGGGGTCAGACACTCCCTTCTTAAAATCCTCTACATATCATCTGATCTGATCTTGAGGAAAACGCCGAAAATGCGAGTGTGGACAAACTGCCGACTAAGGGTGAGCGATGCCCACCCTGAACCCCTTATAGCTACTGATCTGCTTAAGATTCTTGGAGACGTTGTAATCAGGCGACCCTTCTTTCTATAGCTGTCAGCTCTTAAGTTGACTCAAAACATAATTCTAGCTAACGTCTTATTAGCGCGCTAATGAAAAGTGATCCATTCAATGCGTCTGGAGATAGGTGATGATAAATGACTTTAATGGAGAATATTTATCTCACCCTCTGAGAAACGTAAATTTTCTTAAAGTATAGAAACAATTTTTTTCAAAAATATTTGATAATCCTGCTTTCTGATTTCTGATTTAAAACTACTGATTCGTGTTAAGCGCTCCGAAACTATATTTCAAGTACGATTTAGACTTCTTCAAAATAAACAGAAAACATTTTTTGGGTCGAAATATTTAGATAATGATCATCCTTATAATTTCAAATTCGCACAAATCACAAGAATAATACTTTGTATATTAACATTAGCTGTTTAATAACACCGCCCTTAGACTGTAGAATCGTGTATTTACAGTTGGCGCTTCTTCAAAATTGTAATAATTTTGTGTAAATAAACCAATATGTTTGGTTAGAAATTTAAAATTTTAAAACTTTTTAGTACTCTAAAGTTTCACATTTAGAAAAATTTTTGTTAGCTATGGACTGAAAGGACTCCAACTTCTACGGTTTATATATTAATATTTCAAATAACTTTACTGATTTACGCACGCAATTTCTTAACTCTCAAATTACGAAGTTAAATTATTATCTACATGTTGTTGACCAACTACCAGGAATAAAATACAAAGTTAAGTTTTTTGTAATGCAAAGATACATTTTTTCTTAAAATGTAAACATATAACTTTCACTTTATTATACTGAAAATTAGTGATTTATATTTAGAATCGAATTAAAATTTCTACTCTTTTAGCTGGCTGTTATTGCTGTTCGCTCTGAGGTGAGCTTTTCAGTTTCAAAATAATACGTACTTCAATTAAATTTGAATTGTCTGACGGTTGTGTGTGACGGATCTGCAACAATTCGTGAATGAGAACCTAACCCTATATAGTTCGTATGAAATGCCACCGTTTGTACGCGAATTCGGTATACACGGCGATTTCGCGGAACGAAACTTTCGCGTATACTGAGATCTCGCTGCATTTCATCCATTTATCCACTTATATAATGCGTGTTGATTGATATTGCTAACTTACCATTTGACCATTTTCCGAGCGAATTCAGGTTACAGTACCGTATGTCATAAGTGTGAAATGCGTTATCCAGTAGTTCTGACTGTTCGCGGATTATCATTATTTCAATTTGTTCTATATGGTTTATCAATGTGGTCGTAAAAGCGCAAGAAAAAGAAATTTAAACTGATATTTCCAATTAAATAGAGTAGTTTCACATTTCATTAGAATATCCAGTCATTGAACTAAACTATAGTTTTCAAAATTTTCAGTTTTACTCTCAGAAAAGTAAGTATTAGTATTAAATCAATCTCTATTGTCTTCAGAATTTTTATATTATATTCTGTCATGCAGTTTCGGTAGGCCACCCAGTCACCGAAAATGTTTCTTTTGAAATATGTTACTTTTAAGTCTTTCGATGTGTTCTGAAATTAGCAACCATAACACTGACCTGCTAACGTACAAAATCCCGTTAGGCCGCCACGATGGCGCAGTGGTCTAAGCGATGGCCTCTGATCATTCGTCCGAACGGGGTCCGTGTTCGAATCCCCCCGGTAAGGCATGGATGTTGTGTTTGTCTTACGGTACTGGCTCTCTCCCTTCCCTGGAACCAGTGACCCTAAATTAGGGACGGGCGACTGCTTATAGCCCATGGAGTTGCTCACTGTGGTCGTTAAACCTCCAATCAAAAAAAAATCCCGTTAGACAAAGTGTTCAAATCTGACCTCCGCCGTGCGATTCTTAAGGCCAAAAATTAATGTGCTATAAACTGAAATAAAACTCCCAGAATTTTCCTCTGACAGCATACAGAGTCCAACTGAGGAATCAGTGTATGACATAGTACACGTTTCAGTACGAATTTATCCGTATCAATTATCTTACAATTTCGTTGCTTTAAACCGCGTTCCTTCATTGGGTGAAAATGCACTGAATCTTCATGGTTCATCCTCATGTATTCAGTATTGTATATTACAGTGTAATCTCTGAATGTGGGCCTTGCCCGACTAATAAGAAGGCGAGTATTGATTGAAAGTAGTTGTTGTTGTTCGGAGGTTAGACGTAAAATTATATTATTTATTATTCTTGTTTGGGCTGCCAAATCATTGAAAATAATCTGGAACTAAATGGAGATGAAAAGCATAGAAAAAAAAGGAATCACATGTGGTGTAACTGGGCAGTTCTCCGTCTGTGAGCGGGATGGCAATAACAAACAGCATGGGAACCAAAGCAACCGAGCAAAAACACAAGTGCTGGGAAACTGCTGGCCACCAGCTGGGAGGATGGGTCACTGCTGGCTGAAATCACGGCCCGGTAGTAGTCCGTTGGTGGCAGCGCTATCATTTGGTGAGCCATTGATGGCCCAGCAGTATCGCCGTGAATTGTGGGCCTCCAGGCAAGTGCCACTAGTGGCCCGTTGCTGGCAACCAATGCAACCCCCAACAGCAGGTGGAAGCAACGGGACTGCGCATGCGCAGAAGCCACACTTGCTGTGTCTCTCATGGTATCAGTTAGTTGAAGACGACGCTATCGCCATCGTGTTATTTTAGTGGATGTTAAGGGAAAATTCCATATGTAGAGAGGTGAATTAATTTCCTAATAAAATTTTACGTCGACGAAGATATAGATTAAGCGGTGAAATACTAGATTACAGCCATGAAATACACCCACTCCATTCCCATGAATAACAGTTAATGGAATGGAGTGGATGAGTAACAAGAAAAAATTTGAAACCGCTTGAAACACAAATCCTGGAAAACCAATAAAGCAACGTTTGTTGAAAAAAAGAAAAGAATTATACGCGTACAAAATTTATTAATTATTTGAAAGAAAAAAAAAGCAATGCTATGTGGTGTACTCATCCATGGGTTGAATGAATACACAAGACTGGGAGGAATTCGCTTCTAAAAATAACGAGAAGTAAAATAAAATAAATTTTACTCTTTAAAACAAATGTAGCGTCGGACAACGGAAAGGAAAAACACAACTTTAAAAATGTAACAGAATGTGACATGAACCCGGGTAAATATATATTTATTCAACAATCTCTTTGCAAGACGGCAAGGATAGTACTAAACTTTGGAAAGCGACTCTAAGTATGTACACGCCTTGAAAATGAGTGAAGTTCCCTTAAGGTAAAAAAAAAAACTATCGTTACGTTGAAAAAATTAATTTATCAATTACATGAAACTAACTTTTATGAAAAATGCCTTGCAATATTGTAAAATGAAAGAGGGAAGCATTCGATTACAAATTGCATACCAAACAGATAGCTTCAGCACATGTCCGAGCGTGCTAAGTTAGTCCGGTCGGTAGCGAGCGCGGCTCCCACGTAAACGGCCTAGGTTCAGATGCAAACGGGCGTTTTTCCGGTTTGTTGAAAAAATTTCTCCCAGCGCAGTGCGTTAATTCACAAGCTTCGTAAGGGTAGAAAAAAATTGTAGATTTGGGAAACTGTTGTTATCCTGTTTTTTTTTATTATTATTATGGCTACTACTGGGAAATTGGCGGACAAGATTCTGCAAGCCACCAGTTACGTCACGTGGTTGCTGGCTGCCACTAACGGCGCACTAGCGGACCACATTAGGCTAGCCATTATTTCTGGCACGTGCTTGCAGGGCCACTGAAGGGCCACTTGTGGCAGCTACTGCCTGTGATGGACCACTGATGGCCCTGTTGTGGCATATGACAACGGATGGGGTGCCAAATGTTGGCCAGCTGTTGGCCTGAACTGCTGGCCCTTCTGTTGGGCGCCCGGACATTTTATTGACGGTTCGGAAGCGGCAACATAGTGCTGAGCCAGCAAGACTGTTTTTGCTAGGAAGGGATACCCCAAGAAAATATTCCCAGAATCAGAACCTCCTCCCGCCGGCATCTCTATTGGACAGAAACATATATTGGAGCTGTTGTTCAACTCAGGTAATTACCTTCTTCTAGACGAATTAAATATCTACCCCCGCTCCTTTTTTTATCCATTTAAGCACTCCAATGTGTTCACCACTCTGAAACCGTCCTGTCAGACACACCTCCTTTAGTAGCAACTTTTTCCAAGGTTTCATTCACTTGTCGAGGTACATAAAGAGCTCAACAAAATCCTAACGAACAATATATCCATTTGTACACTTTCCATACTGACTAAGTTGTCCGTTAACCGCTACCAGCTGATTCTGTTATTTGAAGGTTGCAAATAATGGTTTTCCTACCGCAATGTTTCTATAATAAAGGAAACTTGTTGTTGCTTGGAGGCTAGCCTTGTCCAGAGGTGTTCATTTACTGAAGTTTCGCTGTTAGCGAAATGTCCGTCAAAATAAAAATGATTGACCACAGCTGGAGTGCAGGAACTTAACAACATTTTGAATGCATTTAAAAAAAAGTAAAACAACTTTTATTTACGAATTTTCATTTTTATATGCACAATGTTTTATTGTGAATTCGGGTATTTCATATGTAAAATGTTGGTAGGTCTTTGGGATTATTTTTTGCGTTTAGATAATGATTATTTCTTTCTTTCTCGACGAACAATACTCAGCCGTAAAGCTGAATATTGTAAAGCTTGACATACATTTCATAATTATTTAGAGCATAGAGGCAACTTACAATAATCCATGACCGTCACCGCCATTAATCATATTACATGGTATTGAATATTTAGGTGCCATTCATCCTGATGAAATTGGGACAAAAGACAAAGCAACTAGGGTAGGCAAGCGGAAAAAAATAATTGTGCTTAAACGTTGGGTTTTCTGCAATATAGAAGCAACTTACAATAATCCATCACCGTCACCACCGTTAATCGTGTCACAGGGATTTGAAATTTAGGTGCCATGGATCCTGATGAACCTGGGACAAAATACAGCGTAACTATGGTAACCAAGTGAATAAATGAATTGTGGTTAAACGTTGGCTTTTTTATCGTCTAAAAATCATTTGGATGTTTGAAAAAAAAACCATGATTGAAAGGTTTGACGATGCGTCCAAGATATTTATTTTCCATTCCACTTACAGTAGTTGAATATTTATGGAGAAAAACCGCAAATAGTTAATCAAGTGGCTATATTATCCTCTTGTGCCATCCTCTTTGATATCATTTGCACCATCAGATTTATGTTACTTAAGTACTATCCAGTCCGCACCTATTTCACTTTTCAACTCACCAAAACACAAGGATACAATTTTCGTATTTACAGTATATTCATTTGCTTTCTTTCTCATACAGAACTGGTGCGAGTATCTCAGTATTAAAACAGTTTTTAATTGTACGATGTAAACATCGAAGATGAGGCCAAACACTTTCTGTAAGACTGGTTTTTTTATGTTCACCTATTTTCTAGAAGAAAAGTGATGTTCTTCGGTACTTCATTGGAAAGACACCTGAGTACTAAGTACATAAGAAAACTTTTTAATAACACGGTTGAGGCGCAATGTTATTTTCGAAATGCACTAGGTATTTTCTAGAAAAAAATTGCTTAATTACTTGTCATAAACACTGTGTTCAATTACAGAACAGAAGATATTACAGCGGGAGTTCAATTACAAAGTAAGAAAACCAATACATAAAGCAAGAAATAGTGAGATATACCAATGATCTACTGGAGAGTTCTGAAATCCCATCCCAACTATGGTTGGAATTCAAAGGAAAATTGAGTAGGTTCCTTCAGGGAAAAGGTAGAGAATTTGCAGAGGAAAAAAGAATCAATTTCAGATGGCTAAATAGCGTACTGAGGGTACTGATTAAAGGTAACAACCAGGGTTGTAACCAAGAAGAGATAATTAACATTAAAACTGAATTAATGGAAATTACAACAAAAGTAGGCACTGGCATTCGAGAAGGGATTGCCGTAACTGACTTGGAAACTGAAGAAAATATGGGTAATGTATAACAGAAGAACAAAAGAAAATATCGGGCAATGGGTTTCTCCTTGTCGTATATTGATAAACATAACACAATCACAGAAGCACAGGTTTTCTTTCAAAATCTCTATAGAAAACACGTGACACTTTCAACAAATATCTCCGGATACGTAGAAGTTCTCAAACTAGAAGGAATTGAGAAAGAGATGCTGGAAAACGAAGTAACGTTAACTGAAATAAAAAAAGCTATTCAAAAGCAAAAGAATCAGAGGTCGCCAGGACCGGATGGTATAATGGCAGAATATTATAAAATGTTTGAAAAAGAAATAGCAATGTTCTTGGTCCAGTGGTTTAATGAGATGATCCTGCAGGGAATTCCGAAAGAATTTAAAGAAGGGTATTGATTAAAAAAGAAGATTCGGAAGAAATTAATTTTCAGAAAATAAGACCAATTACATTACTAAATGTAGATTACAAAATTTTGCAACAATCATTAATTCCAGAGTTCGAAGTGTCATTAAGAAAGTGATTAATTTTTAACAGAATTGTGCTATTACTGGGAGAAATATCTCCCAGAGCTTATTTCTCACAAGAGATATCATCTACTTAATAAATGAAAGAAAAATAAAGTTTGGAATTTTTTGGTTAGACCAAGCTAAAGCATTTGATTCCGTAGATCAACAGGGGCTTTTAAGTATTTTGGTAAAGTACGGGTTTCCTGAATACATGGTGAAAATCATTGAAGATTTACATAGAGAGTCATATGCTCAAGTCTTGATAAGTGGGCAAAAGACAAAGGAAATTAAAATCGAAAGAGGTATCAAGCAGGGTTCGCCCCTGTCTCCAACTTTGTTTGTGCTGAGGAATATTTAAGGAACATTTTGTCAAACACCAGAATCCATGGATTCCCAATCCCGGCTAAGAACGATGAAGAAATAAAATTTTCAGCATATGCAGATGATGTTCTGCTCTACCTAAAAGATGAACAGTCTATAATCGAAGCCCTCCGGTATTTTGGAGAATACGGTGCAATCACAGATGCCAGCCTTAATGTCTCAAAATCCAAAGCCCTCCTTTGGGAAAAATGGACATACCAAGAAATAATTCCCAGCGTGAAAGAGTTTAATATTCTAGGGATTCACTTTACCCATTTTGGGACAAGTGATATGTCGTCGACGTATTGTTTTGCTGCTATGGCCATACCGAGGACTACAGGGTTGTCCGGATGTTGTAAGGAATGCTTCCCGACACAGTAACCCCTGGTTAGCAAACGGGTTCCGTTCTACGGTAAAATCAGGATCCGTACGCTTACCGGATCGTCTCTATTCATGTATGTGCTGTGTACTGGCGCAAATGCAAACCGCGACTAATCACTCAAGACAACACGACGCCACTGGACACTGTGCTCCTCTGATCTGGCATGATACCACTGTAATCGGTAACGGCGATGGTGTCTGCTCTGTGGTAGGCGGCGGAGTGACCTCCACCAATACACTCCTCATGCCTTAAGTCATCTGGCAACAGTTTGCATGGCCCCTTTCACACCTATACATAACATAACATAGGCAGAGGTGGTGGAGAGTGGCGAATTTGGTTTTTGTTCTTGCGGCTCTTACAATCGCAAGTTTCTCGGTGTGATGATGTAAAAAAATATTGAAGACAGGGAAAATGGGAAAAATCCAAAATGGGAGGTGGAACACCATTTTATCCTTGTAGGAAGATAAAGGACTTCAGGTCGGCCATATTGTGTGCCCAGGGTCCCACGGAGAGGAGAAGGGGGACGGAAATTCTTTCCTTGGTGAATTCCATGCTGAGGCAGGAGTTTACAGAACATTGGGATGTCTTACTGGCGCAGAAAGTTTGAAGCAGCGAGAGACAGCTGAGGAGGGAAGAGAGATTTATCACATGGCCTCTTGCTCCCACGATTGCTCGTTCGGGATTGGCTGTGCGCTATCCGGGCTTCAGCAAGTGTAAGCGGGAAAAAGTTGTAACGAACTTTTAGAGCCCCTTTCTCTTGTTGCTCGAAGAGGAAGAGGACGTTCGTTTTGTAGTCGTCGCTCGAGATGTACGTACGCTAGTCGGCTGCGGCTGACTGGAGAGTTAATTAGGTGCCTACCTGCGGGTTAAGGCCACTAGAGTATATACGTTGCATTACCTGTGGGTAATTGATTATAACTATGTAATACTACTAGATGCCAGACTGCGGTCTGCCAGGGAACTACTCCACCTGAGTGAGAATTCTAGCCACCTGTGAAGAGCATATAATTATGTAGAAATAATTTCCTGATGCTATGTGCATACTCATAATGCAAAGACTGGATTGTGAATAAACTATGTTCGTGCTGGAATGTCGACTTGCTCAAGTTCAAGAATCGTTTGACATGTATCTTCAACCTACTCGTCACCAAAGTTGTAAATAAACCTGTACATATTTTTCAGCTCTAAGTCTGTACTCTACAAGTAATCTTTTCTTTCACCATGCCTCGGAGGAGAAAAACCACGTAAGTTTGACCGGGACTGAAATATCCTGGTCTGGTGGCAGCGAATTACCAGAAACAATTATATTAAAAATAAGTATAAGCATAACACCCCACGAGGGCGATTATGACAGTGGTTGTCAGCGGTGAGATAAAGATTTAGAAGGAACGGACGAAAAAAAATCTCAAAAGAGCTGGACAAAAAAAAAAAAAAGGCCGAGAGGGAGAGGTGATCTACTGACCCACCAGTGCCGAGAACAAGCGAAAAGCCAGCAAAGAGAAAAAAAGAGAGTTATCAGCCCAAAGCCAGCGGAATTCGCCAGTCCCCAACGAAGGCTCCAAGAAAGCGCGACCCTCCCGACAGGAAGCAAGAGGAGAACGCCGCGGATGAGGAGAGATGCCGGAGACCCCCACCGACTCCTGCAGCGGTGAACTCTCGTAGTGAGTGTGTGTGACTACAGCTGTGAAAGACGGTAATGTGTGTGCCTTGCCGTAAGGGAAAAAATCGTCCTGATCAGCAATTAACACCGAGTTGAAAGCGTAAGGATTATAAAAAGTGTGAACAGAACAGTCAGCTACCGTGCAAGTTTATCTATTGAACTGTGTTAAGACAGCAATAAAAAAAACTCACACAATTACTTACACTAAGTACATTGCATGTAAAAAAACACACACAGTATAAACACGGTGGAACTCAGGTGGAGAGATATAAATCAGTAAATGGGGATTTTACATTAGGAATAAAGGAAAAGCCTAAAAGTGTTTGTAACAATAGTTTTTGGAAGGGAAGATTTATTCAAAGTGTATATAAGCATAGAATTTTGGAATGGAAGTTTAAACTTTATACAAATATAGTAACTAAAAGGGTATGTAATGATAGCTTTTGAAAGGGAAAATTTAGCAAAGTGTATCTAAGGATAGTATTTTGGAAAGGAAGTTTAAACTGAATAAAAGTGTCATAACTAGAAATTAAGCAAGATGGGAGACAGGTACAGGAGCTTCGCAATTAAAGATTTAAGACGAGAATGTAACATAAGGAACATAGATCCTAAGAGAAAAGTAGGCAACAATTAATTGAAATATTAATTGAATCAGATCGACAGGAAGAGAGTAGATATACAGAGACACTAGAAAATAGTGAAAGTCAGGAAGAAGGAATAACCAACACTAGAGCAATGAGTAGGAATAAGCAGGATGAGAGAGAGTATGAGATACAACTCCGACAACTAGACTTAGAGACGAAGAGGCAAGAGAGAGAGATGCTAAAATTAAAATTGGCTCTACGAGAGTTAGGCGAAAGCTCAGAAGCTACAGGCTATAAGAACCACTCTCAGAGACCATTGCACAGTTATGGAGATATAATTAGAAAATTATCCGAGACCTCTGATGAGATGGATAGCTATCTCAGTGAGTTCACAAAAATTAGCACATCTCTTGGAATAACTCGATCCAAGTGGTCAGCACTCCTGATCCCCAGGCTATCGTCACGCGGAGCTAGTGTAATCCATTCAATGGGTGAGGATGAAGTACAAAATTTTGATAAATTGCAAGAAAATTTATTGAAGGAGTACAGAATCACCCAGGAGAAATATCGAGTTATGTTCCGTAATTTCTGTAAAGGGAAACACCAGACATATCACCAGTATGGTGTAAGGTTGACAGAATTACTGGATAAGTGGTTAGCAAGAGCAAAAGTAGAAGGTAGTTATGAAGGTTTAAAGAGTGTATTGCTGTTAGAGCAATTATTCTCGATGGTCGGTGAGTCATTGAAAATTTATATCAAGGATAATGAACAGGAAACATTTGATGAAGCCATCAAACTAGCAGACAGATATGTTGAGGCCAGAGAACAACAGTATGGGCAAGGAAACCAGAAATCTCAACCAGAGAAAGGGTTTTTTAATCGAGAGAAAAAACTCCAGGTTCGAGATGGGAAGCAGAGTTACACTCTAGGTGATATAACTGGTGCAACCACCAAAATTAGGTGTTACCTCTGTGGAAAGATAGGTCACAAGTCGTTTGCCTGCAAGACAAACAAGGACAGAGCAAGCTTCAGTCGTTCACAAGGGGAGAATAGTGGGAAGGATAGAGCGGAACCAAGCAAGCAGAGTTCCCAAGCTCTGAGAGAAAAGTCACCTTCTATGCTGTGTTCAACCACAAGGTCAATTTGGGCGACCCCAGAATCCAGCTTTGGACCATACTTAGGAAAAGCAACACTGAATGGGGAGACGCTATGTACATTACGAGATACAGGGTCATGTATCTCACTCAATAAGAGTAGTAATGTTCCCCCAGGCACCCGAACAGGAGAAAAAGAAACAGTGTACCCAGTGACTGGTAGTAAACAATCTCTAGACGAAGCAAGAATTGCAGTAGAGGTGAATAATGAGGTGAAGACCCATGAATTTGCAGTCGTGGAGGATATCCCGTGGGATATCATCATTGGAAAGATTGGGATGCCCCGGAAGAGAAAATAGAGCATAAGAGTATGAAGGAAAGGGAGACAGAGGAGAGACCAGAGAAGGAGGAGGATTGGAAAGATTGGGATGTAAAGAGTTAGAGAGGTAGGAGTATTGAGAAAAATTTAGTGGTTTCGAAAGGAAGCAAGAACAATGAGGAAAACCGAGCTATTAGCCCAGACGTAGAAAACTCACACCAGACGGAATGTGGAATACTAACTCGTGGAATGATAAGAGCCCAGGAAATGAGGGATAGAGATCAAGACAGCGACTGGCACCAGGATCTGGACTTGAGCAGTCAGAGTTCGAGTCAACAAAATATGGAACAGGAGATAGAAAATAGGGAACTGGAAGAGATAATGGAGAGTGAAGAAAGATTATATTAGACCTTCACTACCGAAGAGTTCAGTAGAGCTCAAAAAGAGGATGATAGTCTAAAGAATGTTTGGACAAAGCTAGAGACAACTGTTCCAGGGGATGAGACATCGTCATATTTTAAGGTGGAGAGAGACTTGTTGAAAAGAGTCTATAAAGACAAGAAGAAACAGGAAGTGGTCGTACAGTTGGTAGTTCCTAGGACTTGTAGGAAAAATATTACAAATTGCTCATGGTTTACCCATATCAGGTCACTTAGGAATAAAAAAGACTACGGACAGGGTACTGAAGAACTTTTATTGGCCAGGCATCTATAGAGACATAGCAGAGTATGTAAGTTCATGTCCAGAGTGCCAATTTGTTAAGAAACATGGAGATCATGCTCGTAGCAAACTCCCACCCTTATCCGTCATAGAGGAGCCATTCTCACGTGCATCGGTTGATTTAGTTGCTCCTTTCCATACCAGTAATTCAGGCATGAGATATGCCGTGATTATGGTGGACCATGCAAGCAGATACCCAGATGCTAGGGCATAAGCAACCCTCGAGGCAGAAGAGGTAGTCACTGCATTAATCACCACATATTCTCACATGTTGGTTTCCCAAAGGAGATTTTATCGGACCAAGGGAAGCAGTTCACCTGTAAATTGACCCAACAATTGTGGGCACAATTAGGTGTGAAGCCTCTATTCTCGAGTCCATACCATCCTCAGGGCAATGGGCTTGCAGAATGCTATGTCGGCACATTAAAATCAATGTTGAAAAGAGTAACTCAAGATAACCCTGACGAGTGGGATAAGATGCTGCCGTATGTGTTGTTCGGATGTCGAGAGGTACCCCAGGCCAGTACAGGACTCTCACCAATTGAATTAATTTTTGGTCATAACGTGAGAGGACCATTGGATTTACTGCGAGGTAAAATTGATGAATCTGAAGAAGAGAGAATCGAAATTCTGGAATATGTGGACAAGGTTAACAGGAGTTTGGAGAAAGGCTTGTCGGTAGCTCATACAAATTTGGCGAATGCCTAAACAAAGCAAGCACAATGGTATGACAAGAAAGCTAGGACTAGGGAATTTGAAGTAGGAGAAGAAGTCTTAGTGCTTACTCCGAACAAGAAAAGAGCTATGCAGGTGGAATGGGAAGAACCATTTCCAGTACTTCACCGAAAGGTGGAAAATACCTACGTGATAGATGTAGGAGAAGAGAGACCTTGCCCGAGAGCTTATCATATCAACATGTTGAAAACGTTTCATCGGAGAAATCCAACTGTTAGCAATGTGTGCTATGGGTTAGAAGATGCAGATGAAGAAATCGGGTCAGATATACCAGGCATAACCTTCAGGAAAGCTAATGGGAATTCTACGAAGCTAAATCTTGGAGAAAATCTCTCGGAAGCTCAGAGAAAAACATTAGGCAAGTTGTTAGAGAAATTTCAGGACATGCTGTCTGAGATTCCAGGAAACACCGAAGTCATCACACATGATATTCAGCTTCTAGATGACACTCCTATCAAGTATAAACCTTATAGGGTAAATAAGGAAAAAAAGAACGCATTGAGAGAGAAATTGACAAGATGTTGATGAGATGGTCGCTGTACTTACAGGAGTACAATTTCTCCATAAAGTATAAACCAGGAGCCAAGCATGGAAATGCCGACGGATTGTCGAGGAGGATGTAAATACAGAACTGTAGTTATATTAATCAGTAGTGATTGTGTGCAGAAGTATCAGTGTAGTGTTAGTAAAAAGTGTAATTTAATCATAAGTATCAGTGTAGTGTTAGTAAAAAGTGTAATTTAATCATAAGTATCAGTGTAGTGTTAGTGAATAAGTGTAATTTAATCATAGGTATCAGTGTAGTGTTAGTGAATAAGTGTAAATAAATCATTGATCAGTGTAGTACTAGTGGATAGTGTAAATAATCAAGTTTTAGTGTAGTGTTAGTGAACAGTGTAGCATGGTTGTGTTTGCACAGGATTTGAATCGTATCCAGCATAGCGAATCGTAGGAGCATGTAACTGCATACCAGTGTATAAGAAGTGGTTAAGAGCAATGGTGATCACAGAGTTATCACATTGCAACGTTCAGGAAATCATGTTAAGCTACAAGAGTAATGTTCTCACATTCAGTACCTCATCATGATTAGTTCAGTAGAGGATTGAGGGGATCCACTGAAGTGACCGGTTTCTTGTCAGGTGGCACTTGAAAAGAAACAGTCATCAAGCTTGGGAGGGAGGACTGTGATGATGTAAAAAAAATATTGAAGACAAGGAAAATGGGAAAAATCCAAAATGGGAGGTGGTACGCCATTTTATCCTTGTAGGAAGATAAAGGACTTCAGGTCGGCCATATTGTGTGCCCAGGGTCCCACGGAGAGGAGAAGGGGGACGGAAATTCTTTCCTTGGTGAATTCCATGCTGAGGCAGGAGTTTACAGAACATTGGGATGTTTTACTGGCGCAGAAAGTTTGAAGAAGCGAGAGGCAGCTGAGGAGGGAAGAGAGATTTATCACATGGCCTCTTGCTCCCACGATTGCTCGTTCGGGATTGGCTGTGCGCTATCCGGGCTTCAGCAAGTGTAAGCGGGAAAAAGTTGTAACGAACTTTTAGAGCCCCTTTCTCTTGTTGCTCGAAGAGGAAGAGGACGTTCGTTTTGTAGTCGTCGCTCGAGATGTACGTATGGTAGTCGGCTGCGGCTGACTAGAGAGTTAATTAGGTGCCTACCGCGGGTTAAGGCCACTAGAGTATATACGTTGCATTACCTGTGGGTAATTGATTATAACTGTGTAATATTACTAAATGCCAGACTGCGGTCTGCCAGGGAACTACTCCACCTGAGTGAGAAATCTAGCCACCTCTTAAGAGTATATAATTATGTAGAAATAATTTCCTGATGCTATGTGCACACTCATAATGCAAAGACTGGACTGTGAATGAACTATATTCGTGCTGGAATGTCGACTTGCTCAAGTTCAAGAATCGTTTGACATGTATCTTCAACCTACTTGTCACCAAAGTTGTAAATAAACCTGTACATATTTTTCAGCTCTAAGTCTGTACTCTACAAGTCATCTTTTCCTTCACCATGCCTCTGAGGAGAAAAACAACGTAAGTTTGACCGGGACTGAAATATCCTGGTCTGGTGGCAGCGAATTACCAGAAACAAATATATTAAAAATAAGTATAAGCATAACACCCCACGAGGGCGGTTATGACACTTCTGCCGTCCACTGCCCACGTGAACCTGGGTTGTTCGCTCCTCGAACCATTGGCGCTAACATCATTGAACTTCCCGGTAGCTTAGATCCAAACACCAGGGGATGTGGCAACTTGAACAACTGCATCTCAGCTCAGTTGTACGTCCTCTCTCACACTCGTTCAACTGCTTGTATTGTGCAGGAATCCGACGTCGAGGCGTTCACACCGTCAGTGGAAATTAATGCCACCGCAATGGGATGCACTATCCGTGACCAAAATCCCATACCAACGGGGAAAACTGTTGGTTAACAGTCGCGTATTTAATTTGATTTGCTTAAAAAAATTATATTCCACGATCATTTTATGTCAAATAACCCAATGAATGGAACCTTGATGCCATGGATTTGGTTCAATTTTGGGACATTTATACCTTACCATGTGATCCGTAAAAATTATATTCTTCAAATTTCTTTGTCCAACCGTTTTTGAGATATTAAATTTTAAAAACTGCCTTAAAAAGCCAAAATTCACTACTCACCATAATATCAAATGTCAATTACGAGATACCCATGATACCTACATACATGGGATCGATGTCATTTTAATGCTCATGAATAGGGCTTTTCATTTGATATACAACACAGCACAATTGTAAATTTTAAAAATACACACATTTTTAAAAGGAAATTAATTTTGAGTTTTCAAAAAAACAGAATTGTTTAAAGATTTCAAAAAATTCGCACTTAAATTCGTATGTCTAGTAACCAGCCAGTCTAAATTTCAAGGTGGTATCTCAATGGTGTCATAAAAAAATTAAATTTTCTTGTTGGCACTGACAAGGAATTAAACCCCTGAAGTCCTTTTTTCTAGAATTTACATTGATAAAATTATCTGGTAAGCTGAAATGAATCCAAAAAAAGCAAAATATAACAGAAATTTTACAGCAAGTGGTAGAGAGATGTACATGCGCGTGTGTGTGTGTGTGGAGGGAGATAGGGCAGGCTATCTTTGCAAAGGAACTGTTCAAAACATGCAAGACAAACCCTGACATGTTTGTGTCCGTTTATTCATGTGCGTTTCCCCCACCATGTTAACTTCCAGACAGCTATGTTGTGGTGTGGCTGCCTCTTTGTGCACTTCAGTTTGTTTGGACGGTGTGTTTTTTATGAAGCTTTCTAGGACATTTTTGTTGTGAAGCTGCTTTGTTAGTCTTTCTTAAGTTTATTTCATTAATTGTTTGATAATTACATGATTTGAAATATGGAGAAGTATAAGTGGTCAAAAACCTGTTGCAACCAGTTTAAAAACAGTGGGCACTGGGTTAGTAAAGAGTTGCGGAAAGTAACTGATTGGATAGTTTCACTAAATAGTAAAATCGAACCACACATGAACGTATGCACTTCATGCAGATGAAAGTTAGGAAAAAAGAAGCGTTGTCAGATGGAAAACAATATACTTGAACAGGAAATTCTTCCTGTGAATTATGAGATTCCTCGTCCTAGTCATATTACTTTCAAGGGGAAAATCCATTAGGAATTTGTCGCACACTGCCGGACCATCAGTGTCAGCCTCTACTATGAACACATGGAGCGGATGAATGCCATTTTGAAGGAGAAGTACCCAGCACTGGTGAGAAGAAAGCGCGCTCTCCTGTAGCAGAACGACACTCGGCCTCATAAGGCGCGAAAGACTAGGGCAATCCGGACTTTGCCCAGTCTGATTAATGATTATTACATGTTCCGGTCCATGGCCCACTTCCTTTGCGGTCGGCACTTCAACAGCCAGGAGGATCTGGCAGCTAGGGTGAAGGAGTTCTTTGCTTTGAACGAAAAGAACTGGTACCGCAGCGTAATCGTTGAACTGGCAGACTGATGTCTAAATATGTTGCAACACGATGATCTATGTTTTTGAATGCTAGTCGTCTTTTGTCGTAAAGGTACGTATGAAGATACACTGGAGGAAAGTGAAAAAGAACACCAAGAAGGAGGCGTCTGATACCAACAAAATATATACAGCATAATAACGAAATACAGAGGATAAGGTGTATTTTCTGGTAAACTGAAAGAAACACATTTCCATGTAACATGGTTAGTACGAGTTTGAACCGCCATGAACTGCGTCAAACTGTGCAATTCTGGCATGAAGTCTGTCGTACAGATGTTGGATGTAAGTTTGGGGAATTGAGTTCCAAGCATCCTCAACCTGGACGCGTAAATCGGGGATGGTCGTGGCGTACCGTGGAGACCGGATAAGTCGTTGTCCCATAAAATTTAACACGTGCTCAATGGGGGACAAATCCGGTGAACGTGCAGGCCATGGAAGTTATCTTATACCCTGAAGTGCATGTTGCGTTGCACGTGCCGTGCGTGGGCGTGCCTTATCCTGCTGGAAAACACTACGATGGACCGACCTTACAAATGGCACAACAACGGGCTGAATGATGTTGTTGGTGTAGGAGGTGCTGTTTAACGTACACGGTACAAACACTAGTTGTGTACGGGAGTGATAGCTGATCGCTCCCCGCACCAGGAGACCAGGTGTAGGCCATGTGTGTTGCTAGCGGATGCAAGAAAGGGGGAGACGGTCCCCTGTGCGTCTGTAAACACGCATACGGCCATCGGTGGCTCCCAAGCAGCATCTGCTTTCATCGCTGAACACGACAGATCGCCATTGCGTTCTCCCGTGCAGACGTTGGCGACACCACTGCAGCCGTTCTTAACGGTTTGCTGGAGTCAGGGGTACACATGCCAGAGGCACACGTGCACGTAGTCCTGCATCCAGTAGACGGTTGCGGATTGTTCGCACAGTCACCTCAGTTGCAACGGCAGCTCGGACTTGCGTCGCAGTGGATGTACTGCTTGACAACGCAGCTCTTCTTATGCGTCGATCGGTCCACTCATCAGTCCGTCTGTGACTCCCGGTTCCACGTCTTTTCGTGTGGAAATGTTCCTCGGACTATCTACGCCACCATCGTACCACCACCGATACTTATTGTCCAATTCGCTCCGCAATACGACGATACGACCATCTGGCCTCGCGGAGTCCGACTAGACAACCTCGCGGAGTCTGACTAGGCAACCTCGCTCAAAGTCCAATAACTGCTGAAATCTTACACGTCTTCCATGTCCAGGCATAGCAGCTTCTTCAGGGTCTTCGCACTTGTCCGTACGCCGACGACTAATTACATTCACTTCGCTGTACTCCTTAAATACAACCGATGAAAATTTGAATATTATGCCGTTCTGTGGCGTAAGCGCTCACCGGTTAGTCCCGAAATTAATATCACACCTACGTAAACTTGACTCCATTAACATATGTAAATTTCATGATCGTCCGCCAATTCCTTCTTGGTGTTATTTTTTCACTTTCCGCCAGCGTATAAAGTGATCCAAAAATTGCAAAACTTGTCGACTCTTCCTCTGTATTAGGGAACTCGATCTAATCGAAAAGGGTTCCAGGAAAAATCCAAGTGAGATTGCAACTAAAGTATTTCACCAAAAACCGATTGAGCTGCTTTGGAAATATGGGCCGCGTGTTAGGCGTGTTATTAATTTTTCCTATAAAATATAACAGAAATGAGTTGTGGAAAGAATTTATATAAATATTTTTTAAGTAATTAAACTGCCAGATATATTAAACTACTCTGCTTGCGGCAATTAAATTATTTGTAATGGAGACATAAACCGAATGATCATGAGTAAAGCCCATTCTCCGATGAGATGTACATGCCCCACGAAAAACAAATCAGGCCAGTCGATCAGCGTAAAGGAAGGGACATATATCTCGCAACGTTTATCCCGAGATTTCTAATGCGAAAAAATCACTCAGAAATCTTTCTAACAAAGATGAACAGTGAGCTATATTTTACAAAGCATTAAGAACTACTCTTACTAAAGAATAATTTGATGTCAGGATAGTGACCAATGCTGATAATCATTATAAGATTTTACTCTGAATCCTACTAAGGAAAGTTTTCACTTTTCAAACCGAATACAAGATAACATAACCGGCAAACGGGGAACTAATTTTCTTCACTACGTCGATTTTCCTTTCAAAGTTCTACCGATTCACTACGGATTCTTGTAGTGTAATATGGACTGTATCATGAATGCGTATGTGTGACCAGAAATAATTAGCACTGGTTCTCTTCTGTTACACATCAAGCGATACAAGTTTTAAAATATTTTGTCAACATCAACCCGTTCCATGCTCAAATATTTCTAAATAAACACTGACGCTTAATTTGAAAGAGATAAAATTTTGTTCTTATGTTACGCTGCCGAGAAGTTCGCCGACATTTAGGGTGCTGGTGAAAAATGGATTGACGTTTAACTAGACCAGTTACAGCAACAATTTTCTTAATGCTGGAGAACATGAACGTTTTGTGTTTTCTCAAGAAAAAATCATTATTATATCATGCATTTTCCACTCTAAAATCTACACTGCTGGCCAACCCGAAATGCACCACCAAGAAGGAAGCATCCGATTGGCCTGAAATTCGCAGCATGCGTCGCCAGCGAAAGGACATGCAAACGATTAGCATTGCAGGGCATATGCAAATCATGTGCGCCTGGCACGCCACAGAGAAGCAATATAAGAAGGGTGCACCGAAGGCGGGGTGTAAGTAGTGGAATCGTGTGGTGCTGCCAGACCTGTGCGTGGGAAAGCTTCCTGATGCCTCGGCGCAGAATACGGCAGTCATTCCAGCACGTTTCGGAGTTCGAAAGAGGACGAATAAACGCTTATCGCGAAAACGGTTTATCGCATCGAGACATCGGCTCCCGCGTGGGACGACATCCAGCCACAGTGAGGCGAGTATGGATTCCGTGTGTGCAGGAGGGACGGACTGACGTGAAGCGATTGCCGCAGCAGCGGCACACCACCGTTCGAGAGGGCCAGAATGTTGTGCGGCGGGCATTGACGGCTCGCACCGCCGCACCACGAACGTTAGCGCAGGAATTAGGATGTGTTGCGCAACAACCTGTGTCAGCACGTACCGTTCGACGTCGTATGCAGGAGCGGGGACTTGTCGCACGGCGGCCATTGCCTTGATTACCATTGACGTTACACCACCCGCGAGTGCGGCGGAAGTGGGCCGTTGAACGCCGCGCCTAGACTACGGAATGGCACTACATTGTCTTCTTCGACGAATCCTTCTTCTACCTGGACACCACGATGGTCGGATCCGCATGTGGCGGCACCGCGGCGATAGACTGTATGATGCCTTCATTATGCATCGCCACACCGGTCCGTCGCCTGGCGTTATGGTTTGAGGCGCAATTGGAATAAGTCACCCGCACCCCTCTGGTACGCATAGTCGGTGCTCTCAACAGCCACTGCACCACTCCGACGTTTTGGAGCCTGTAGTCCTCCCTTACTTGCAGGACCTGCCAGCGGCCACGTTTCAACAGGACAATGCGCGCCCCCACGTGGCACGGATCGTGCAACAATTCTTCACGGCCCACCAGGTGTCACTGCTGCCATGGCCCGCCTGTTCTCCTGTAATGTCGCCCATCGGACATGTCTGGTCGCTGATCGGAAAACGAGTAGCCCGGCGAGCACCTCCCGCCGCTACGCCTGATGAACTGAGGCAACGTGTGGAAGCAGCCTGGACTGATATACCCCAAGCCGACATCCAAAGCCTCTTTCGTTCAATGTCGCGGTGTGTAGCGGCCGTTATTGCCAACCGTGGTGGCCACGCAAACTATTGATGTCTGCGTGTTCCGCAAGTCGCACGAGCCTGTAAGCTCAATCGTTTCATCTTTGTATATGTTGTTATGTGTCCAGTAAATCTGGCTTTGCTATCTCGTGTCCTTCTTAGAGTTGCATTTTGGGTGGCCAGCAGTATAGATTATAAAGTGTGAAAACTTTCAAAAAGTTTATCATTCTATGACAAATTAATTTAATTGGCTTCATGGTAAAAAAGCTTTTAGATAAATCATATAAAACAATGATGTGTACATTCTGTGATAAAGTTCCAAAATTATCAATAATGTGTGTGGAAAGGCGGTAATGATGCTTAGATTGAGGTATGTGAAGGTCCTTTAAAATTGGTTGTATTTGAAGTCTTGGCATTATTTAATCGTGGAGAACATTGTCGTCTCCTACGCTATCGAGCTTTTCTCTCACAAAAACTGTTTTGAGGAAGGCAGATTTTGTCATCAAAACTATGAAAACCAAATCCGTCTCTCTCTTTTGCAGGAAGGCCACTCCTGCTTCGAAATGTTCATTTGTTGAAATTCTCGTCTTTTCCGTGGAAGAAAAAAATACTATTTTCAATTCCATGCTGATCCGTATATCAGATTTGCGAGACAGAATTTCAGCTTCTAACGGCCAACCAAAGGAATTCTTAACCGTGATGGATACCGAAGACCTGTATTTTTATTGTCACTGACGGCGGTCATGAAGTACGTTAGAGCAGCCCAAAGTAAAAAAAGAAATGCCGATTTGTTAAAATTATATCTCTTAGTATCAGGAGAAACAAAACGAGCTTAAGAATTCCGAAATCACTCTATCCATCTATCAGGTCATAAGTTTCTCTGTAATCCCGTTGCAAAAATATATTCATTTTTAGATATCAGAATATAAAAATTTTACCTGTGCGTGATACAGAAGACACGCAAAGATTCCTAAGGCTTAATTTTCCCTGCGATAATTTGTCTGTCTTGATGTAGAAATGAGGCATCTGTTTTTTAAAGCTGATATATAACTTTTGTGAACAGACAGACGACATCGTGATTAGGAGGACCGATGACCGGTGATAGCTCAGCGAATCAGAGGCCTGGAACCACGTGCGTGCACTCTGATTCGCCCAAGCGTTTCTGTATCTTAATCAGTTACATGTCATGGGCTTTTGCTGATTGTTGGTAGTAAATTTCGTTTAGAAAAGTATGTGTTTTTGTTCTTGTACTACACTTTGACATTGGCTAAATCTGAAATCTTCCTGCAAAAAGAAACACTGTATTTAACCCTGTACCTATATTAAAAAAATACATTCGGTATGTTATTCCTGCAATTATGTTCATATTTCATAATAAGTGTTAAGAACTTTATCACAATATTATTTCCTATAACTGTGCTCGACTCTTAATAATCAGTAACCCACCAAAGTACAAAAAATTACAAAACCAACTAGCTATCCAATATAAAACCAACTGTCCATCTAATTTTCCTTCGTCAATCATTGATGAAGAACAGACCGGCAAAAATGCATGATAATTCTGCCATAAATTGAAACCCACAATTGTTGGGAAAGACTAGAATGCTGACCTGTTTGCGCTATTATTTCAGATCAAAATCATTAAGACTTTGATATATCTTTAAGATTTAAGCGCATGTGCGGCACAATTTTACTGTTTAGTAGTTTTCTTTCTGTCCGTTTCATTTCTCTGCTCTGTGCATACGTACATATGGCTTGGCGCGATACAGCCTCGTATTTTCCGGCTTACTTGTGCGGTTTGTTTTTTCTCGTGTGTGAGCACCTGCTAGTTACAATTTGATCAAGAAAGTTTACGGGTCGTACGCGAACATTATTCGAAAGTAATTTCTGTAGTAAATTGTAAATTGAATCAAACACACTTGGTTTCCAACCCCCCCCCCTCCCCACCACACACACATATTTAGAGATGGTGTAATTAATAGTCGGTCTGGAAAACGTAATTAGTTTACGCCGTTCGTCTCAACTAAATAGATTATACTTACCATTGTTAAACAACGAAATGTTGTTTAACAATGGTATGTATAACAGGCGCAGGCCAAAAGTTTGCGATACGATTTACGGTCGGCAAACGATTTCCTTTACTTTAGTTTTACATTGTGGAACATGAAAATGAGAAAAACAGCACAGAACAAACACATCCATAATCTTCATTACTGGTCTCGGGAAGTTTGCTATTGAAATTTAGCGTTTATGCAACAAGAAAACATGCACCTTTTCAGTTTTGTTTATTTGCGTTCCATGTAATGAATCGTCCATTTATCTTAACCAAACGATCCGTGCTAATTTTTTTGTGTAGTGTTTCATAATCTGACACAAGTTTCTGTCTCAGAAAAGTGGAGAAATTAATTTGAATCGAATTATTTAACTGAGGACCATTTCTGTTAAGTACATTGGAGGACAACTGTGTTATTTCTGTTTCTCGTTATGACGGGCGAAATTTTCCGTCGTACATTAGAAAAGTAAAGCGTTAAATACCTATAAATTGGATTAACATCACTTGATTTTTATTATATAAATATTTTCAATTCGTTTCTAATTTTTTTGTAGGTATTGACATTTTTGACGTTTAATAAATATTGCACGCATTTAAGTAGACAAGTTTTATTACTCATTCACTAAAGATTTCCGTAGAAGGTAACAAACTGAAGTGCTGTTGAAAACGCTACGAATTTGTAGTTTGCGATGTTTCAGCTACGTCCTCTAATGAATCTATAAAGAAATACATCAAATAATAATAAATATCTATTCATCTCCAGCATCATTTCAAACTTAATGGGACATTTAATACTTTCAGTTTAGTGGAAAATATTTCTAGTTTTTGCTTTGCACGTGGCCAAATTAAAATGACACCATGAAAAGTATGTTAACCAAAATAATAATTTAAGAGAAAGTCATTAACAAAAATATTCACCATAGAGCTTATGATCATCTTCTCCAAAATGCTTAAAAGGGGTGTGATCACATTTGCGCTTTTAATTTTGTTTACATATTCCTTAAGTCTAACAAAATGCAGTAACTTAGATATTAAAGATGCTAAATTATATATGATATAGATAAGTCCATTATGATGAAATTACATAGAAGATCGGAAACTCACCACTGGCCTTGTTAGGAAGATCACTTTCAATGCCGTAGCTCCACGTTTGACGGATTCAATACTAGTAACCCCATTTACCACCGCCTTCTGGGAGATTCAGCTGTCGGGGAGAATACATGAAACCCGAAACATTTTAAGACCAGGAGTTTGTAATGGCATATGTCAAACCAACTGCTTTCAGTGCCGCGTGTATTTAGATAAATAGTTTACTTTTGGTCCAGTATTTCGTTTTTGTAAAACAGTTACACTGAGCTACGTTAACGCAGTTGTACTTTCTTTGAACCAAAAAAGTTTTTCAAACGTGAATCAGTAAAGAAATTTCTGTTTTGTTTGTCCTGCACTGTCTAACATCTAACTTTGAATGAAAATGCCGACCGGTCGATGGATAATGTTTCGGGCTATTTTTATGGAAATTAAAAGAAAGATTTAGGTCGCACTTCTAACACATTTTATTAATGAACAATTAATATTCAAGGGCTTCTTACGCTACAGGTAGGAGAAGTTAATTTCTCTTCCACCAGGGCATCACGAATTCGTACTACTTTTGTTTACACGTGAATCACTGAACTTCAAGAACATCTCAAAACACTGATTTTAATAACTACGAACAGATCAGTCGACATAAATGTTTTCGAAAAATTTCGAACTTGGGAATTACGTGAGAGCGTTTCATAACGGACGCCCACCTAGAAATAATAATATTAGTAGTAAGCGATAAAAGACATTCCCATCACGAATTTTCACGTAGCAATATGAAAAACATATCGACATTACTACTAATACTAATTAGTAAGCTACAACCAATAATGCAATGGAACTATGCAGTTTCGTTCTTTTACCACAGGTTGAAAAACAGTGGTAAGTCGGATAAATATGGGGAAAAGTTAAAATTATTTCTGGTAGAGTAACAATTGCTTTCACAGGGATTATCTAACGTGCACCTTACCTGTATTAGTGTTGACTTAATCTTGTAAGCAAAGCTTCCCATTGGCTGTAGGTAGCAAGCTCCTCCATGTTCAGTAGATCAGGTTTCACGTCATCTATCTGCGCATGCAGTAAGTAGAAACTTGGAGTCGAACAGACTTGTTGCTAATGTCAGTTGATGCCCAAACCCGAGGAATATAACAATTATGAACTATATTGGGAGATAAAACATACGTTTTTCGGAAATTAATTTTTTTGTTTCGAGATGTAGATTACAGTACTATGGGAATAGTTTGCAATTATCGCAGTATATTTCAGACAGACGCTTATTGCATGAGCTATTTTCTATTTTGTCGTTTCAGTCTCTTATTTGCCTAATTGCTGAGAGCGAAGTGTTTTCCCGCATCTGTCTAATACAAAGCTCTATTATATTGTGACCTTGTTCCATTGCATCTGTCTAATACGAAGCTCTATTATTTTGTGACGCTGTTCCCCTTTCCTCTTACACACACATTTATAAATGTTTCATTCGTACAAATACTTGATGCGTAATGTAGTTCTCATTACATATGCCAATCCCGTTCTTTAGTATATTAGCTTACGGACGACTTCCTGAAGTAAAGAACCCACGCTTGCTTTCAGTTTAATTTCTGTACGTCATCCCACATAGGAGCAGCTAACTGGAATATGACTTCTCTAGATATGGCCAAGTTTACATTGCCGTTCTTTTTGCCTCTTATATGCTCCTTAACTCTCATTCTAAATGAACGTTTGGTCATTCCAATGTAGCAGCGCTTGTAGCCCTTCGTAAATTGCACAGAAATGGCATAAACACCTGTTTCTTTAGAAATTGTGGGCTTGCCAGTGTTTCCCTTGGTATAAAGTCGTCGGATACCTTATTCCAACACGGAGGTTCATCCTATTGAGCGCGTTCTTGAGCTGATAGGAAACATTCGTTATGTAGGGAATGGAGCCCAGGTAGCGTAGCTGTTGGATAGAAACATTAATTTGAATGGCTCTTGTTTTTTCGATATAGCTATTTACAAGGGTCGTAGGGTTTGCTTTAGTGGCCAATTCGATAACGTCATATAATTCGCATTGTCTAGAAGGAACATCGTGGAGACTGCAAATGTTCTTTTTATTCGAAAATAGAAGAAATCAGTCATGTAATCAGCGGGCCAGAATGATCTGCGGAGCATCGCGTTGGTGAGAGATGTTAATTTATAGTAGACCTGCGTATAAAGGTGATTTTCTGGCAATTTGCTCAGTAAAACACTCATATAAGGCCAATCACCATTATGTTCGAGCTTTAAAATACTAAAGCTAAATATATTTTAAGAATAACATTTTCAGGACCATTTTTAAAATTTGGGATTTTTAAATTGCTTCTGTTTACTTTTTTCTTAATAAAAATTATTATAAATAATTTGCACTTTAAGCTTTAGCTTATTAATCTACCATTGTGATGTTTTCCTTTAGCCTTTACTTTGCCTCGGTATTTGCAGGTAACACTTATCCTTGAGTTTTATATTAAAGATTGCTAAAACCTAGCTGGTATATACATAGCGGTTCCGTTGCTGAGTCCAATTTAACTGTATTATTCTTCATCGTTTAATTTGGAAGTAATAGTTCTGCTTGAAATATGTACGAAAGTTTGCTAAAACGTGGTTCATGTATGATTATAAAAGTATCAGCAAAATCATCTTCTACATTAAGTTCCGTACCTTCGTCCAATTTTGTTCACCCTTCAGCATCATAAACGCAGTATTAATTAAGTTATTCGCAGCACGAGCGGAAAGTGGTGTCTTCATTTATGTTCTTAAAAAAGGAAAATGACTAAATTCCTTTCTATTGTCAAGTATGTGTTCGAATGGCCTCGAAGAAACGAAAGACTCTGGTATTTCCCAAAACTTATTCTTGGACATCAAAATGCATGCCACAGAATCCATTATATTTGCTGCTGCTCTTTTCCTGTTCCTGTTCCCATTCTTAGATTCATGGAAAAATCGTTATCTCTGGCAACAATTTTAACACAAGGCGGTTTTTAATAACATAAAGTTACATTTTCTTCCGTAAATTAAAATTTCTTGGAAAAAAATCGTGTTAGCTGAAATTAAAGGAAAGGTTGTTTTTTAGTCCGGGAAGTACTTTATCACCGGACTCACCAAGGAAGACATTTGCGATTAGATCAGTTCTTTCTTAAAAGGGCATTTTTTTCCTAAATATTACGCAAGACTCTTCAGGTGGTTCAGCTTGAAAAATATCTTCTTTAAAGAAGGCAGTAAATAATAAACAATCTTGGTGATCTCAATGGAAACTAGAGCTTTCAATTTTCTGGCGAATTTATTTTCCATTTTTTTATTCTAATATATGCTAAGTAATTATCTTAATAGATTTGTCTTCTGAAGTGAGTGAGCAGAAGCCAGCGAAAAAATGTTTTGCCTGAAGTACCAGCAGATTCGTGGATCCTTAATTCTCATTTTCTGCTTGTAATGTATGATTTTTTTATGTTTCTCTTCATAACAGCTAAAGAAGAAAATTCTGCAGTTCTGTATTCAAAAATAATTTTTCTATAATGTTTAGCAAAATCACCGTAATAATTCGTGAGAAATTGAGTAAATAAAGTTATGAGTAAGGTTGTTTCACAATTTTTTTCTGGGATCGTTTAAAACGACAGCAGCTGGTTGCTGTCGTTTAAAATTACCTTTAACATTTGACGTATTGCCCAACGTTTTGTAGTTCTTTCCGAAAAGGCTATATTTTGCGTAAACCTTACCCTTACCAAAAGAAAAATAAAGTTGCACAAAATATATCTTACGTTTACCCATTTTTACTGATGACTTACTCTCAACAAATAATTGTTTCAGCAACCTCCGCACCTTTAAACTTCCAGTACAAGCAACACGAACAATGCTTTTGACTACCTCATTATTTGACTGAAACGTACACTTTCGCTTTGAGCTTGGCTTTACCAGAAGAGCAAGAGAGGACAAAACCGTACTCCCTTACCGTTTACTCTTTGATTAAAATTAACTTTAGTTTCGCATTGTTATCATGTATCAATGTGGCTAGGCTCAATGTTTTCGACAGCAGTATAAATGAGGTGAATATGAGCGTTCCAGTCATTAAAGCCATCGACGGAAGCTGAACTGTTTACAACATCGTGATTTACACTTTCAGCATTGGAAAACGTAAAACGCAGCCCCGGTGGCGCGGTGGTCTAAGCGAAGGCATATGATCATTCGTCCGAAAGATATCCGGGTTCGAATCCCGATGAGGCATGAATGTTGTGTTTGTCTTACGGTACTGGCTCACTCCCGTCCCTGGAACCAGTGGCCCTAAAGCAGGGACGGGCGAATGCTTATAGCCCACTGAGTTGCTCACGGTGATCGTTAAACTTCCAAAAAAACCCCGTAAAACTATCGAGAGTTACAACAAACCTATCAATGCACTATCGATGTACTGATTTGGACAAAATCATCATTAGGACCTCCACCTCTACCTCATACTTGAAAAAAGAATTAGAGTAAGTGTGAGATATTTAGTATGAATTTTTTTAGTGTTTTTGGTGAGTCCCATCTTTAACCACGCATGTTCCCTTGTATAAAACATTCCTCACATACCGCAGGGTGGAGATTTTTTTTATTACAATATATGCCGAAATAGGTGATAATAATATGAAAAGTTGTAGTGAGCCCACGAGAAATTTAAGCAGCAGATTATTATTTATCCAGTGTTAATGACAAACAAATGAAGAAAACTGTAATGTTAAAGATGCCAATGCGAACCGTTTAATTCCATTTCTACTGGTGGGAAGACTGGTTCTCCAATGGTTTCTAACGTATCATACCACGTCAAAATGTCTCGAAAGTTCCCTGCTAGCGCTAAACAAGGGTGCTACGTCTCTTGTACAAACTTCTCACTGTTTCCTTTTGCACACAAAAAAAAGTGGCGCTTTTAAAAGCACGTCTCCTTTCCTCCTGGTCTGAAGAGAAGATATCAGGAGTGTCACCGTGGTAGTTTATCCCACCGCTTTTCGCCTGTCCGCTAATGGATTTTCGACGTGACAACCAGTGAGAGGATATTGGCGATCATTTTTAAACAAACCTAGTGTTCTCTCATTTTCTTGCTAATTGGTCGAGACTCAACTACGTACCGTTCCATACCAAGTGCGCATTAAGCTGAAACAAAATCCTCTTCTTCAGCCATTACTGAAGTTCTAAACCTTTCGTAACATTGAAAATTCGAAAATATCCATTAATAAGAGCTGCTTCAATTGGCATTATTGTATTTATTTAGAGCAGAGATGTGGCTAACAAAAATCCTTACCTAATTGCTATCACTTTGATTTTGACGTTGTAAATATTTTGAGTCAAAGGGAAATCATTGAAAATTATATTCGTTTTGAAAATCATTGAGGTTCATTCGGAAATGTAAGTAATGGAGTGTGCGTGTGTGTGTGTGTGTGTGTGCATGCGCTCGCCTTGGGGTGTTTCTTTTGGGACCTTTCGTGTCTTAATCAAGACAGCTTCATGTCGGAAAGAATATCGATTTTCACAAGGTAAGTCTAAATAATGGTGAACAGAAAAGACGTTATTCGCGAACGATTTGGCGGTCAGGTTGTGCAAAACTACATTATTACTTATTGATAACAAGGAACAATGCACCAACTGGACTTAAATAGTATAACTATACTAATGATCTGAAATTTCTTGGCGTAGAATAGAAATAAAAGTTTCCAAGCTCTCGCACATCAACCCGATGACTTTTATAAGGAGTGTAGAAAGCTAGTTAGCTGTCAAACTTCCTTTTCTTTTCAGAACAAATACTGACAACCAATTTAATTGGAGTTTGAAAAAAAAAATCCGTTTCTTATTCGCTATTTACCAAGAATGTAAGGAATTTTTTCGTTGATGCTATTTACCAAGAATGTAAGGAATTTTGACAAAGTCTGAATTAACATCGAACAATGTTGGGAACTTTCATGGAGTGATAAAAAACTCATTGTTATTCCAAGTAGGTGAACATATTCCCTTTTTCCGCAATTAAAAATAAACATTGTTTCCTCCATTTTGCGTGTAAATAAATGTTATACTCAGTAATAAAACCGTATCATATATCAGTAGTTAATCATTCCAAACATAACTGCACTAACTGACCGGTTTAGCTTTCTTGGAAAAAACTTAATCAATAGCTAAATTTTTAGTCAACACTAATACGAGTTCCTAAATTCACCTCTAAACACTCTTCAAAACTTTCTTTAATGTTTGTTCGGTGTAGTTCCAAAAAATCCTCAAGCTCTGAAGAACATTTTTAATTTGAATTTCATCTAGGAAAGTGACACAGTTGGAAAAATTAATAATGTACTTTCAATTTTAAACTTTTGCCAAAGGAGACGTTTTCGACATTTTCCAGAGATCATGGACACAGAGCAAGAATCATGTCTTATTTTTTGAGTAAAATAATTAAATATTTTTCGTGTTTTGACAATTTTATTTATAAAGTATCTTTTGGAGGCAGATTAGGTTTTTTTTTTATTTTTAGTGTGAGACGCTATAATTATCTTTAGATCCATTAGTGAAATGTTATATTGTTTTTTCTTATTGTACAATGACATTTCTTGTTTTCCTGAACACGAAAATGGACACAGAGCAAGAATCATGTCTTATTTTTTGAGTAAAATAATTAAATATTTTTCGTGTTTTGACAATTTTATTTATAAAGTATCTTTTGGAGGCAGATTAGGTTTTTTTTTTTATTTTTAGTGTGAGACGCTATAATTATCTTTAGATCCATTAATGAAATGTTATATTATTTTTTCTTATTATACAATGACATTTCTTGTTTTCCTGAACACGAAAATATTTCATAGAGATATTGTGTTTCTCGTAATTGAGCAGAACAACATATTGAATATATGTTGGTAAAAAATTTAGGAATTAACCTTTCACCAAAGATAAATCCCCGTAATACCACATTTCATGTTAAACAGAGAGCTAAAACTTGGAAAATATACTATACAGCACCTGATAATCGGATAATGAAAGATGAAAAAGTAATATTTTGTGATGCATCAAAAAGTGTAAATCTCTATATTTTAAAAAGGATACTGCATAAATATTTTCAGTGGTGCCTAAGAAGTGTTATTCTTTTCATGAAATTACAATCGTACTTATAATATGATTCATTTATTTCAGTCAACAACAAAGAAGATTTGGTGCGTTTCATGAAATAGTACAGCATACGCTTTTGTGTCCAGTCTATTTCAATCGAAGAACTAATGAGAATTTCCCATGCAGCCATCATAAACTTACGCCAGTCTTTCCATTCGGCCTTTAACTGATAGTTGGTTTCGTATGTATTGATAGCTCTCCAAAGCATTTCAAAGACGTGACTTCTCATGACAGTTGTATGAACTGAAGAGCCATCGGGTTAATGTCTCTTGTTCGATGTAAATTAGGCGAAATTATCTTCAATATGTTTTTATCACACACTTTGGAATTGTGTCTAGAACGAAAATGAGGTACAGAATTCCTATAAACGGTACAAAATGTACCGATCAATTCTCGTGAAGTTCGTTTTACTTTTAATACCCTAACATTTATATGTCATGTGTCCTTCTGTGTGTAGACGTTGGCACATTTTTATGAACCCAAATATCACACAGTGGCAAATCCACGCTTTATCAGAACTCATGTTAACACCTAAAATATTGCTAAGGAAACTTGTTGCAGTTGGCATGTGGCGATATGACGTGTTTATATCCCTACAAGCTGCAAAGTTCGTCTGTCTGCCGCTTGCCTTCCAGTCAGACTTTCTGCCACCTGCTTGTATAAATAAATATAATCACAGTTGTTTAGAAAGCGCGATAAATCATATTTAGTTCCATTTTACATACATACATACATACAGTGAGGTGCCAAAGAACTGGGTACGGCGCTGCCATCACCATACTCATAAGGTAAATGGTATCGTCAAGAATCTACGTTCTCGAAAAACTTACAGATGAAGGTATAAAACACTGTTCTGTGTCCAGCTATCAGAGTACGAATCGGCTATAAGGTAATAAAATTCTCTTTTCCTTCGGCAACTGATTCCACTTAATATTTTGGTTGATTGTGATAATGATCTTTCATCTTTGAATAATCTGCATTTTTTGTTTGGTCATTGGACTCAGTTTGATAATTGGTGCTGTTATACATACAGTTACATATTATTTTTCATATTTAAAATTTTGCAATTCTTCCGCCGTCTTGTTTTCCTACAACGGTGCTTACTGTTCCCTACACTCCCCCAGGTTTTTGATGCACACCAACTCAGCCGTAACCGGCGGGATATACCACAATATATTTCCTATTGGCTTCAATCATGCGGAATAATCTTCGTTCACTTTAGAATTGTTAAGACGTGGTTTGCGGACACATGCCGGCGGTTCGTGGCTATTTCTTCCTCGGAACACTCTCTTAAGTTCGTAAGTACAGCAAGCATGACCACCCCAAAAGTCTTATCGCCTCACAAATGTTCTGACCTAGTGGTTTGGACTCTGTCCTAGTCGTTTTAATTTCATACATGTCAAACTCACGTAAGTCCTTTGCCTTTCGCATCTGAAGAATAAGATTGAAATTATTAACAGAGCTAAGTATCAGGTGTTTTTATGCTGTTACGTCAACTTTACACGCGCCGCCTTTGACCTGCAGTTACTTTGATTGATATAGAGATGCGCAGGTCAAAAAATTTTGATTTTCGTTGTACATAGTTTATAACATTTTATTTTAATACTGACTTCTTAATTGTCTTACACTGATTTAGTTTTTTAAAATAAGAAAAAATTCTAAATCTTTTAACTGGGTGGAACGATTTATATCTGTGAAAAAATTGGGCGGAAATTAAGCAGGAATGAATGTAATCTAAATGTCTGAGAAATGAATTGAATGCGGCTAGAAGGAGTGTAATGCACATCAGAAAATGCCGTCTTCCCTTTAACCTTGTTATGCAAATTGTCATTTAGGGAACGATTAAGACTAATCATGTATGACAAATTACCTTCCAAAAGAACTGCTACAATGGGAAGAACCTGAGAAATGAGAGTGGATATATTTTAGCCACAAATATCTACCCAGTGGATTGATTCTGTGTTAGGGGGACTAGATTTTCTCCATTTAGTCTTAGTTCATGGAACGGAGAATAAATATCTAGAAAGAAGCGCTTATCATTTTTGGCAGTGTTAGGGTATGGTCTGCTACGGTGAGAGTGGAAAATACTTTTTTTACTGTAGCTTTCGCCAAACCCTGCCGCTATATGAATATTTTTGTTTGGGTTCTTTTAGTTCATATATATCGGCTGCTCTATGGTTTAATTTGGTGAACAGCAGATATAATGACACTGTTCCGTAATTAGTCTAGTGGTTCACATTTGCAGAGAATGTTTAGTTATTGTTCTGCAAATAAGAAACCTTTGAGAAATGCTGAAATTGCTGATAATGAAATAAAACTTTCACCATGAATAAACTGGAAATATTATTATAGTTTGTATTGAATATACATTTATCAGAACACTTGCTGATTAGCGAAAACATTCTACTAGGATCTTTCCTTAATCACATGAGAAAAACCAAAATTCATTCTGCACAATGACGAACGCGTTAGTTATACAAAAGAACCCTCCCATATAAAGAGAAACTCGGAACATAATGAAACTGTCGTTTAATCTGAGAGTCATCTAGCACTTCTTGTTTTCGAAATTTGTTTGACTATATGTTGTATCTTTATTTTCATCCCCTTTTAGAGATATGCAATAATCACATCGATCTCTGATCGATGGCTGATCGTTAGTCGTGAAACATTGACTCTATTATATTGCACAGGCTGCAATCAAAAGCTTCTCTGGCCATTTGTGGTGGAACGAAAGGTGCTGAATTACGGCTCAGATCGTTTCAGAAGATGTGTTGGACATTCTTAAGTTTAGTAATTTTCGTTATTAAACTGACATATTGCTTTACGTTTGTGACGAAAAAAGTTTGCAATCTCATGGTTTGTTAGTCAAGATGTCACCATAATACCTTCAAGTCGGAACTGAAGAACAGGTTCTCTGCTTTAGAAGGCCTAACAACGGAAGAAGTGGACATCTCTGAAGTTAACAGAAAACTAACCAAAGCTATTATGGAAACAGCAACAAAATTAGCTGGATCTAAGAACAAGTTGCATGTAAACAAATTATCAGGAAAAACGAAAATGTTGATGCAAAAAAGAAGAGAGATGAGGACAACTAAAGAAGATGTGACTTCCAAAGGGGAATATATAGAGCTATGCAAGACAGTAAGAAAAAGTATCACTGAAGACGTAAGAAAAATTCAACTGTGAACTAGTGAGGAAAGCAATTGAAAACAACCAAAGCCTAAAGATAGCAAAGGGACATCTCAGTAAGGGAAGAAAACAGATTATGGCACTGAGAAAAGAAGATGGTTCTGTAACAAGAAATAGAGGCGAAATTATGACAAGAGTTAAAGATTTCTACTCCAAATTATATGAAAGGGATGATACATGCACTCCAGACATCATGAAAGATACCAGTACCAGAGTTCCTCCAGTCCTTCCAGCAGAAGTTGCACATGCAATCAAGAACATGAAGCAGGGAAAAGCTCCAGGAGAAGATGGAATTATTGTAGACATCATACAAGAAGCAAGTGGAGAAATCGAAACAATACTCGCCCAAATTTTCACTCGATGCCTTAATGAAGGAAAGATTCCTGAGGATTGGAACACCACTACAATGATCCTGCTACATAAGAAAGGTGACATTGAGGATCTCGGAAACTACAGACCTATCAGCCTCCTATCAGTAGTTTATAAAATCTTCACTAAAGTTCTTTCACACTGCTTAAAGGTAACACTGAACATGTCTCAACCGAGAGAACAAGCTGGATTCAGGAGTGGCTACAGCACAATAGATCATATCCACGTACTGAGAGAACTAATTGAAAGAGCGAGGGAACATGAACTTCCATTGTGCATGGCTTTTATCGATTATGAAAAAGCCTTTGATTCGGTGAAACCATCAGCACTTACAATGGCTCTGAAAACCTGCGGTATTGAAGATGCATACATTAATATTATTAATAACATCTATGAAAATGCATGTGCAAAGATTCGGCTGTTTGAAAGTACAACACACATGAAAATTGGAAAGGGAGTGAGACAAGGTGACACCATATCTCCGAAGCTCTTTAATGCCACATTGGAGGGTGTTTTTCAGTCGCTGAGCGGGAAAACAAAGGGATAAAGATTAATGGAGATTATCTAACCCACCTTCGTTTTGCTGATGACGTAGTCATTTTTGCAACTACCCCATCAGAGCTGCAGGGTATGATCCAGAAACTTGCTGACAAGTATAAAGAAGTGGGACTAAAAATGAACTTTCAGAAGACAAAAGTGATGTTCAATGCTTTTACAAGAAATGAAGATTTATCGATTGATGGAGAAAAGCTGGAGATAACAGACACGTACGTTTACCTTGGACAGCAGATATCAAGTGAGGGTCACATTGATGAAGAAATTAATCGGCGTACAAAACTTGCCTGGAGAGCTTTTGGAAGAAACAGCATAATTTTCAAGAGCAATATGCCATTATGTCTTAAAAGAAAAGTGTTTGATCAATGCATCCTTCCAGTGCTTACGTATGGTGCAGAGACGTGGACCTTAACTAAAAGAGACATACAAAGGCTGCAGACAACTCAAAGGGGCATGGAGAGGTGCATACTTGGTGTAACCAGGAGAGATAAGAAGAGGAACTCGTGGATCCGAAAAATGACAAGAGTGGAAGACATCATGATCAGAGTTAAATCCCTGAAATGGCAATGGGCTGGACATACTTCCAGAAGGACAAATCATCGATGGACAGCCGAAATTTTAGATTGGATTCCAAGGGACAGGAAAAGACCCAGAAGAAGACCACATGGGAAATGGGTGGATGAAATTCGAAAGTATGAAGGGGTGACATGGAGGAGACTGGCACAAGACAGACCGTTGTGGAGGAAACTTGGGGAGACCTTCGTCCAGCAGTGGATTGACAATGGTTGACAATGATGATGTAGATGAAGTAAATAAACTGCAGCGATTTTACTCCACATCGACCGATATTGTGATGGGAGATTTTAATAGTCACAGCGGAGCATGGGATACGCCAAGAATGACGTTAACGGAGATTTGCTCGAAGAATGGTCAGAGGATAATCGTCTTACCTTGATTTATGATGCTAAGTTGCCAGCCTCTTTTAATAGTGCAAGGTGGAAGCGTGGATATAATCCAGACTTAACTGTTATCTCAGAAAGCCAATCCTATCATTGTGTGAAGCTGTTTGGAGATCCAATCCCAAATACTCAGCACAGACCTATTATCTGTCAGGTAATGGCTGCCATTAGACCAACTATAGTCATGTTTAGTGGAAGACTCAATTTCAAGAAAGCTGACTGCCAAGGATTTTCTCCTGGTTTGGATGCTGCCGTGACAGATTTAAAACCAATTCCTCAAAACTACAATCACTGTTTGAAGGCAGTACAACGGATGGCGCGACAGAACATCCCGAGAGGATGTAGAACTGTGTACTTGCCCAATATGGATAGACAAACAAAAGATTTGCTATCACAATATAACATTCTATATGAGGAGGACCATTTTCAGGAATGGACCATTCTAATGAGCAAGGAACTTGTGGAGGGGGTTGAAAGGAGTTAGCAGAAAAAGTGAAGGACAACTATCGAAATGCTTGATTTTGCAAAGAGCAACCATAACGTTTAGCGGCTATTTAAGAACTTAAACAATGATCCAATAATATCGAAAAATATATATTCTAGAGTCACTGCTGATCAAATAGCTTCACAATTTCTTTTGAATGGAAAGAGTAAGAAGAATAGTAAATATTATCAAAAAACAAAATGGACACATGGTAAAGGATGAACTGTTAGAGGAGATTTTGCTTACCATAAATGAGGCGGAAAGTGCTATGTAAGAGCCAAATGTGGCAAAGCTGCTGAGTTTATTGATTTGTTAAATGAACAGATAAAATATTTTGGCCAGACAACAAAAGAATGGATTGCTTCGTTATTTAATAACTGTATCAGGCGCTATCATATTTCAAAGTAATAGCGCTGTTGAACACAGGTAAAGATCCTGGTGATCCTCGTAGCTATAGACCAATTTTGCTTTTTCGTCATTTGCAAAACCTTTTGGAACGAAAAATTTTACATGAACTTGTACCTCTGGTAGAACCAGAACTCATTCCAGAACAGGCAGGCTTTAGACGAGGGGAATCATGCACGGGACAGGAATTTAACTTCACTAAATATATCGTGGATGGACATGAGTAAAAGAAAATAACTGGTGTTCTGTTTGTGGACCTGACTGCTGCGTATGACACTGTAAATCACGGAACATTGTTGTGTAACTTTATGATATGACAGGAAATATGAAGCTAACTACAATTATTGCAAATCTCCTAGCAAATAGAAAATGTTTCGTGGATTTCCAGAATAAACATAGCAGATGGACAGACCAGGAGAATGGATTACCACAAGGTAGTGTGCTTTCTCTAATATTATTTATGTGTTTATAATAATAATCAGTCCCATCCACGGGGCACTAGGTCATTTTTATTTGCTGACGATCTTCCATTGTGGACACTGTATGGCAAATTTGAAGGGATTGAGAATTGCACTTACGAGGGCAGTTAACTGCTTTCAAGGGCCTTTAATACAGTCAAGACACAGGTTACACCATTTCATCTGAGAAATCATGAAGTAAACAGAAATTTTACTATAAAGTTAAATGGCTCTTCACTTCCGAATACGGTTTCACCCAAATATCTAGGAGTCACTTTGGACAGAGCCGTTACTTTTAAGATGCAGTGTGAGAATACTAGACATGTGCTTTACGAAAGAAATAATTTGTTTCGTAAACTTGTTAACTCCTCATGGGGAGCAAATCCAAAGTTAGTGCGGAACTTGGCACTGGATCTGTGCGTTTCGGCCGCTGAATACGCTTGCCATGTTAGGGCACGCTCGGCTCATGCCGACAAAGTTGACAGCGCTCTAAACGATACTTGTAGGAATGTTACTGGCTGTCTGAGACCTACGCCTTTAGAAAACTTCTGTGCAGTGGCAGGGATAGCCCCACCTTTAATAATGGAAAAGCTACACTAGGATGTGGAAATGACAAAATATCTTAGGTATTTCAGACATATGATTCATGGGTATATGCCCTGCCTATCTAGGCCTAAAATCAAGGATAAATTTTATGAAGTGTGCTGAAGAGATTCCTCAACCGCCACACAGGGTAAGTATGAACCAATGGACATCCGAACTTCGCAGTTTGGCGGAGTGGATGCAGCCAGTGGAGGACACATCGCCTGGACATCAATACGGATGGACTGTGTGGAGAACTCTTAATAACATCAGGACTGGCGTTGGCAGGTAAAGAGAAAGTTTGGTAAAATGCAGTTTTCTTCGTAGCAATAAAATTGACACGTCATTACAGTTTAATGATTTAAATATTTGTTAGTTGTAATTATAGTATTTGAATTCAGATGTCTAACTGTTTGCACTGTTTTGTGTATGTTTTATCATTTCGATTTTGTGATAATTCTCATTAATGAATTTTGTGATTTTATGGATGTAATGTGCCCGCTTCTGACACGAAATAAATTTCTTACGCTGAACCGTTGGTCGAAAACTATTTTGCAAAATTGAACAGCGAGCTAGGTTTCCTAAATCTAACAAAAAATAGCACATAATGAACAGAACGGACGCTTTTTATTTCGGAAATGGAGCTATATATAAGATTTACGATAAAACATCACTAGCGCTTCTCTCAGGTTTCACATTTACATCTGTGCATCAGCTACATTTTAACAGATTGTTATGCAAATGTGTAGCTAAAGCGTGAGTTCAAGAAATTATGCCTAGTAGAGGTGGCAGTACCAACAATGGCACTATCGATAGCATTGATAGTTTCGTCCAACTCAGAACATCGAAAGTCCATCGCTAGTTTTTCGTAACTATCGATAGTTTTACGTTTTTCAATGCTTTCAGTGTAAATCACGATGGTGTAAACTATTCATCTTCCACCGATGGCTTTGATGACACGAACGCTTATTTTCACCTCATTTATACAGGTGCCGAAAACATTGAGCACAGCCATATCGATACATGATGACAATGCGAAACTAAATTTAACTGCAACCAAAAGAGGAAACGGTGAGGGTATGCGGTTTTTCAATCTGTTGTTCTTCTCGTTAAAATCAAGCTCAACGCGAAAGTTTACGTTTCAGTTAGCTAAAAACGAAGTCAAAAGCGTTGTTCTTGTTGTTTTTACTGGAAGTTTAAACGTGTGTCAGGTGCTGAAACAGTTATTTATTGTGATTAAGTAATCAGTAATAATGGGCAAACGTAAAATATCTTTTGTGCAACATTATATTTCTTCTGGTATGTATATTGTTTACGCAAAATGCAGCCTTTGCGGAAAGAACGATAAAACGTCGGGCAATACGTCAAATCTTAAGGGTAATTTAAAACGACAGCATACAACTTCTGTCGTTTTAAATGATCCTACCAAAAAATTTGAGGAACAGCTCCACTCAAAATTTTATATATTCAGTTTCTCACGATTTACTAAAATGATTTTGCTAAACATTATTGAACAAAAATATTGTATCATACAAAATTATCTACTTTAGCTTTTGTGAACAGAAACATAAAAAAACATAGAATTCATACAGGAAATGAGAATTAAGGAGCGACGTATTGGCTAGTTTTTAATGCAAAACATTGTTTTCGTGACTTTTGCTTACTTACTTCGGGAGGGTATCGACAAAACGTAGAATATAGATATAGATATAGATATATATCAGATATGCGGCAACGTAGCCACGTATCTTAAAAGATTTTTAAAGATATACTGGTAACGTGTTGGTGCCAGGTGTCACAAGGCAGCTTGGAAATCTTGTAACGTCGATGCCTCTCCGGGAAAATCTGTTTTGACGGCACGAGGAGGACCAACATCAATATCTATATATCAGATATGCGGCAACTCAGCCACCTGACTTAAAAGATTTAAAAGATATGCTGGTAACGTTTTGGTACCTGATATCCCAAGACAGCTTGGAAATCTTGTAACGCCGATGCCTCTCCGGGAAAAATCTGTTTGACGGCACGAGGAGAACCAACATTATATATATATATATATCAGATATGCGGCAACTCAGGCACGTGACTTAAAAGATTTAAAAGATATGCTGGTAATGTGTTGTTACCAGATGTCACAAGACTGCTTGGAAATGTTGTAACGTCAATGGCTCTCCGGGAAAAATGTGTTTTGACGGCACGAGGAGGACCAGTATTATATATATATCAGATATGCGGCAACTCAGCCACGTATCTTAAAAGATTTAAAAGATATACTGGTAATGTTTTGGTACCAGATGTCACAAGACAGCAACGTCGATGCCTCTCCGGGAAAAATCTGTTTTGACGGCACGAGGAGGACCAGCATTATATATATATATCATCATCATCATCATTGTCAACCATTATCAATCCACTGCTGGACGAAGGTCTCCCCAAGTTTCCTCCACAACGGTCTGTCTTGTGCCAGTCTCCTCCATGTCACTCCCGCATATTTACGAATTTCATCCACCCATCTCCCATGTGGTCTTTTTCTGGGTCTGTTCCTGTCCCTTGGAATCCAATCTAAAATTTCGGCTGTCCATCTATGGTCTGTCCTTCTGGCAGTATGTCCAGCCCATTGCCATTTCAGGAATTTAACTCTGATCATGATGTCTTCCACTCTCGTCATTTTTCGGATCCACGAGTTCCTCTTCTTATCTCTCCTGGTTATACCAAGCATGCACCTCTCCATGCTTCTTTGAGTTGTCTGCAGCCTTTGTATGTCTCTTTTAGTTAAGGTCCACGTCTCTGCACCATACGTAAGCACTGGAAGGATGCATTGATCAAACACTTTTCTTTTAAGACATAATGGCATATTGCTCTTGAAAATTATGCTGTTTCTTCCAAAAGCTCTCCAGGCAAGTTTTGTACGCCGATTAATTTCTTCATCAATGTGACCCTCACTTGATATCTGCTGTCCAAGATAAACATACGTATCTGTTATCTCCAGTTTTTCTCCATCAATCGATAAATCTTCATTTCTTGTAAAAGCATTGAACATCACTTTTGTCTTCTGAAAGTTCATTTTTAATCCCACTTCTTTACTCTTGTCAGCAAGTTCCTGGATCATACTCTGCAGCTCTGATGGGGTAGTTGCAAAAATGACTACGTCATCAGCAAAACGAAGGTGGGTTAGATAATCTCCATTAATCGTTATCCCTTTGTTTTCCCAGTTCAGTGATTGAAAGACATTTTCCAATGTGGCATTAAAGAGCTTCGGAGATATGGTGTCACCTTGTCTCACTCCCTTTCCAATTTTTATGTGTGTTGTATTTTCAAACAACCGAATCTTTGCACTTGCATTTTCATAGATGTTATTAATAATATTAATGTATGCATCTTCAATACCGCAGGATTTCAGAGCCGTGGTAACTGCTGATGGTTTCACCGAATCAAAGGCTTTTTCATAATCGATAAAAGCCATGCACAATGGAAGTTCATATTCCCTCGCTCTTTCAATTAGTTCTCTCAGTACGTGGATATGATCTATTGTGCTGTAGCCACTCCTGAATCCAGCTTGTTCTCTCGGTTGAGCCATGTCCAGTGTTACCTTCAAGCGGTGTGAAAGAACTTTAGTGAAGATTTTATAAACCACTGATAGGAGGCTGATAGGTCTGTAGTTCCTGAGATCCTCAATGTCACCTTTTTTATGTAGCAGGATCATTGTAGCATTGTTCCAATCCTCAGGAATCTTCCCTTCATTAAGGCATCGAGTGAAAATTTGGGCGAGTACTGTTTCAATTTCTCCACTTGCTTCTTGTATGATGTCTATAGTAATTCCATCTTCTCCTGGAGCTTTCCCCAGCTTCATGTTCTTGATCGCATGAGCAACTTCTGCTGGGAGGACTGGAAGAACTCTGGTACCTTTTCATGATGTCTGGAGAACATGTATCATCCCTTTCATATAATTTGGAGTAGAAATCTTTCACTCTTGTCAAAATTTCGCCTCTATTTCTTGTTATAGAACCATCTTCTTTTCTCAGAGCCATAATCTGTTTTCTTCCCTTACTGAGATGTCCCTTTGCTATCTTAAGGCTTTGGTTGTTTTCAATTGCTTTCCTCACTAGCTCACAGTTGAATTTCCTTACGTCTTCAGTGATACTTTTTCGTGTTGTCTTGCATAGCTCTATATATTCCACTTTGGAAGTCACATCTTCTTTAGTTGTCCTCATCTCTCTTCTTTTTTGCATCAACATTTTGGTTTTTCCTGATAATTTGTTCACATGCAACTTGTTCTTAGACCCAGCTAATTTTGTTGCTGTTTCCATTAGAGCTTTGGTTACTTTTCTGTTAACTTCCGAAATATCCACTTCTTCCGATGTTAGGCCTTCTAAAGCAGAGAATCTGTTCTTCAGTTCCAACTTGAAAGTATTATGGTGTTTTTTAAGGTTGGTTATGTCAATACATTTTGTTTGTCTTATGAGCTTGCCACGTTCCAGTTTAGTGTTGAGGTGCATCTTACATCTCACCAATCTATGGTCACTACCTGTGTTGAACTTGTTCAGCACACTGCAGTCTTCGATGACGAATTTTTTGTTACACATAATAAAATCAATTTCACTTGTCGTCCCAATTGGATGTCTCCATGTCCATTTCCTGTGTGGCTTTTTCTTGAAAAAGGAGTTCAAGATGAAAAATCCTTCTGCCTCTGCAAACTCAACGAGAGTATTTCCACGCTGGTTTCTGTTGCCGTGACCGAATTTACCTACTGAAGTTTCATTCTGTTGCCGTTGCCCTATTTTTGCATTGAAATCTCCCATAATTATCTTCAAGTGCTGCTTACCTTTATTATTTAGATGACGAATTTCCTCATAAAATTCTTCAATTTCTTCTTCAGGATGACTTGTGGTGGGTGCATAAGTTTGAATAATCTGAGCCTGGTATCTTCTCGATAGTTGGATAACGAGTCGTGCAGCTCTGTCAGAGGAACTTTCAACTTCTACCACTTTATCCTTCAGTTTCTTGTTTATTATAAATCCAACACCACTAGTTCTGCCAGTATCTGTCCCACGATAATAGAAGAGATGTCCACTTTTCAGTTCAATGAGATCTTCTCCTTTTCTCCTTACCTCACTTAGCCCGACGATGTCCCACTTGATCCTTTGTAGTTCCTCTTCCAATTCAATAAGCCTTGAATCAGAAGATAGGGAGCGTCCGTTATAGGTACCCAAGGTCAGCATCAAATGGCAGCCTAGTCCGGTCCTCCGGGGATTCTTAGCACCCTCTGCCTTCATGTCGCACTGGCCGCTGCCTTGGCCAGGTACATTCCAGCTGCCGGAGACTGAGGGCCAAGATTTAAGTTGCAGAGTCACTTTGGAGGTGTTTGGCCATAACTCACCACGCTGGCCAAGCGGGTTGGTGAGTGTGGGATAGCATTTCCTCTGATCCCGATGGTATAGTTATACCGCTATTGGCGGTCGTCAGAGCCCCTTTAGTGGGAACAGGATGCACCACGAGAAGGCGGGGTTGACATTTGTCAAGGAGAGGCTGTGATGTTACGCATCACCTGACCTTACATCCCATATATATATATACACTGGTTGACATATGATGATATGATGATATACCAGATATGCGACAGCTCAGCCACGTGTCTTAAAAGATTTAAAAGATATGCTGGTAACGTTTTGGTACCTGAGAGCCGCGGATGGCTTAGTGGTTAGTATTTCAGATTATCGATGCTGGGTCCCCAGGTTCTAGCCTGGGCTGATCTTTCAGAGATGGTGTGATTTACTAACAACCGCTGAATATCCGCCGTGCATCGGGCGAGCACGTTAAGTGACGGCCCCCAGGCTGGACCCACTGGTTAAATGGGTATCCTTTCCTATGTCCTCCCTGAAATTCTCTCACCCATCTATGTGCAATATCGTACTTGTACGGTTGCGCCATCTACTGTACTCTAATCTCACTACAAACTGTTCTGTCAAAAGTCGCTAGACTTGCTCTCATTCCTTCCGTTTCTGTGTCCTGCCCAAAAGGCGATCTCGCTGTAGGTGGCTGGGACCTAAACTCTACTCCCTGTGGACGGAAGTCCTACAAGAAAATGACAATGCTCTCGTTTTGGTACCTGATATTACAAGACAACTTGAAAATCTTCTAGCACGATGCCTGTAAGGAAAAAACCTGTTTTGACGGCACGAGGAGGACCAACATCGTATCAGGTAGGTGTTCAGACTCTTTTCGGCTGTTCTGTGTATGTTAGAAAAGAAAATATCACTTATTATATCGGAATGGGCGTGTCGCACCTGTGTGGCATAGTTGCCTAAACGCTGGCTTCCGGCTATTCAAGCCTGAGAGTTCCGAGATTGATCCCGGTAAGGCTTGGAATTTTACTTTGTCTTAGGGCATTGTTCGCTCCTTTACTTAGAACGTACAACTGTTAATTAGGAGCAGAACATTGCTTGTAGACCATTGAGTTTCTCACCGTAGTGTTTTGTAATTTTAAATGTTTTAGTAATGGTAGCCCAGAATTAAGTATATCTGTCTTGAATGCTCCAAATTCATGCAACGTCGTTACAAAGAACCTGTATTGGGGGAAAAGTTGACTAAGTAAGGAAGGCCTTCTCAAAGGCGTTTTATAGATGATTATTCGTTGTCAAAATTATGGGATTAAAATTTTGAAAAATAATTTTATTTGTATCAAATGTGGCAAGGAAAACACTGAAAACTAATGATTAATTTCATTGATAACTGTATTACGAAATATGATTTATCTGAAAAGCGTACTTACATTTTGTATTTCTGAACCATTTAAATTCCTAACTTTCGCATAATGGTAATATTCTTTAAGATTGGAGCATTTTGGGGTTTAAGGTTTAATAGGAATTCAAACATTCAGGAATCAAGCAATATTAATAATACCACATAATTTTTTCTTTACTGTGAAGAAAGTTAGCGTATATGTTATAGTACCTTACTGTTACTGGGCATTTTGTTTTTTCAAACATGCACTGAGATTTATAAAAGTCGACGCTTATGAGCCGGATCACACTTTTCTGCAAGAGAAACATGTCCAAGACAAGTTTCATTATCCATTTAATGAAGTATTTCGTAAATTAAAATTTCATGTACTGCCGAACATGAATGCAAAGAATATAATCACACTTCAAATCATACACTTAGAAACGTGATTTCTGAAATGAGTGAAACACTAGAAATAGCATCCACCTGTACATATATCTACATAGAATATTCACCTATATCTACATAGAAAATAATTACAAACATAAATTGTGCGAAACACTTGCAGCTTCGCCATCACAATAACAATTTAAAACTTTTGAAACTTTTTTCGAATGAGAGCTTCAGTCATGCATTTTATTTCACTCCAAGTTAAATAAAAGGTATTTTACATTTATTTAATATAAGATAAATATATTTTTTAATTTTTATGCGCAATTTTAAAATACCTTTAAGTCATAATATATTTTACCCAAAATTTCTAATCTACTATAAAATATTCGCAAACATCTTATGTTTTTGTCGATTGAGGGAACACTCGCATTGTACCAAAATGGCATCACGCAACTACCAATAATAATAGAAAGGTAGATATATAAGCATGGCATGTCCAAAGATTACATTTGCATAACATTTAAGGATTGCAATAACATCGTATGTATCAAAAACCCACGTTCATAATTGAGTTTAAACATCACATACGGAACCTTTGCAACAAAAAGTTTGGAATATCTAGTTACTTTCACTCATCGAAGCTGTTACTAATGGACAGAAATGTAATTTTGCTCACGGAAAACTGATTGGTGTTTTACCTATGTGAAAACAATGTCGGGCCAACCTGTGAAACAACTGCTTTTTAAACACAAAACGTGGGTAGCACAATAATAATGTATGCAAAAGCGACTTTCATTTGGAACAATAAGGCCCTAATGTTACAATAGATTGGTCAAATTGAGAGAACAGACCACCGTTGGATAACTGAAGTCCAAGACTGGATACCAGGGCACAGGAATTGGCCCAAAAGAGGACATGATGGGCCGATGAAATTTGAAAGCATGCCAGAGTGGCTCATGTATTACGTGTGCAACTTAATTCTCGGCCACAGGCACGACACGTTGAAAGCAAATTATAGCAAATTGAATACGTACCTATTTAGGGAAATGATCAACGTCGTGTTGGATACATTTGAGCCATCGGGCAGGGAGCTGCCGAATGCCACTGCGGAAAAAAGAGGGCTGTTTCGAGTTGATAAATTCATCAATACTTATGTGGACCTCCACGCCAGAAGTAAAGTGCGTATCACTCAGATGATGTGGCAGGGAGGGAAAGAGGTAAAAATCCGACCGAGCGAAATCCGGAGAATACGCCGGGTGGAACAAAATCTCCCATCCCAGGTCGGTGATCGTGTTTAAAGTCGTTTTTACGGTGTGAGGACGCGCGTTATCTTGAAGCAACTGGACTGACCTTCTGCCCTTTCCAGGGTATGGCCTTTTCTCCTCGATTGCGTCACTCACACGAACAGTTGCTGACAATAACGTTCCCCATTGACAGTTTTACCAGGTTTGAGCAAACGATGATGTACGACACCGCGCTGATCGCACCATATGCACAGCAACAACTTCCAGGCATTGATATTCGGTTTAGCAGTAGGCTGACCTGAATAAACCCACGATTTGGGCCGCTTAGGATTATCGTAGAGTATCCACTTCTCATCACAGGACAAAATCTTGTGGAGGACATCCTTCTTCTTGAATCTGCAGAGCAAGGACACAGCAACATCGTAGCGCCTAGACTTGTTCGCAGCTGGGAGTTGCTGGGGCACCCAACGGCCCTACTTGTGAATACGTCCATGCTTGTGCAGGCGCTTTGCAATGCCTTGCCGTTTTACTCCGTGTTCGAGCTCTGACTGTGTGCGACAGGGATCCGCATCTAACAGTTTTTCCAGTTTCTTATCGTCTACTTTCTGTGTCTGTGCCGGACGTTCTGCATCACGAAGATCAAAATTTCCCTGCTTAAAACGCTGTAACCACTTATTATACGTAGTGTAGGATACAGCAGCCTAACCCGAAGCAGCACATTTCATTTGCTGGGCTTCCGCGGCCTTTTTGTTCAGCTGAAACGCAAACAGGAAGCAGTGCCTCAAATGTTGCTTTTCGAAAGACATTGCTTTCACCGTTAAGTTTCGTCCCTTGTGTCACTACAGCTCTGTGCCGTTACAGTTATCTGGAAAGCTGTTGGATGGCGCTGCTGTCAGCTTATATCGCGCAGAGCTATTTGCTTTTGCCCACGTTCTATGATTGCTTGCGGTTAGGGGGCAGAGGATTAAGTTGCACACCTAATAAGAGAATTCCTCATGGCAGAGATGTTGACGAGATTTGGTTAGATCTTCAACCAGGTCTACTTCAGTCGGTGTGAGCACATATCACATATTTTTAGCCATTCCTTCATCCAACACTGACGGTAAATATGATGTTTTGTTCCTAAAGCTAAAGGTGTAACCAAACATGCTTTTCTTTGTACATCCATTCTCGGATGGAAGTAAAATCTGTGTTGTCTCCTTGACTACTCGACTGCTACTGAAGCAATATAATGACGCTTAATATTGAACGTGTGTGGTGTGAAAATTATGACGACGTAATAATGGAGTAATGACAGCGCCGTAATGAAGTGCAGAAAAGACAACATTTTTGAATGTGCAAAGTCCGTTTTACTAATAACAGGAACTTTCATCAGTTAACTAGCGCACGTTTAAAACCAAGATTTATATTTGCAGAAATCCCATAACTTCTGCAACATTAAACCGTTTTCAAAAAATTCGCCCACGTAAATTTGAATGAATTCGTATTCCAAAATAATTTGACAAAGAGCACTTTCTGCTCAATCGTGTACATGATTACTGCACCGAGCTGGCAACAGACTGAGCTCATCAGGATGTGGGGAAATCTACGTGAGAAGTTGACGACGATTCCTATGGCGGCCGCAAAAGTCTCCACGCATGCGTGACATACCGGAATCATGTTGCATATAAAAACGTGTCTCCATCCATGTCGGTAGTCCTTTAGTTGCAACTATCTGGTGTGTACATTATGTCCGTAGTAAACAATAACTCAGGCCACCAACGAGTGAAAGACCCTGTATTTTTTTTACCTTACTATTTGTAAGAATATTTTAGCGTTGTTTTGTTTTTTGGTTTTTTTACGCTTGACGTTTATAAGGACACTACTAAAGGAACAGACACTAAGAAAAATCAAAGTAAGTTGGTACACTATCTGTTAAATACAACATACTTTTACAAAAACAAATGAAATCACTAAAATTTAAATACAAGTATTCACAACTGGGGATGAGAGAAAATTCATGAATGTCCAATCCTTGTGCTCCTGTGTGAACTGGAGTATATTACTTATAAAAGGTACTTAATAAAATATATGTATTTGGAAATTTTTTTCTACAAATTTTCTTCCTTCCGATACCGAGTTCAGACTCGCCCAATTTAGTTTGAAGGTAAAAGCTCACCTAGAAAACCAACGTCATTATGCGCAGATGTAAGGTAATGCAAGTACGATATGATTAATTCATTCTACTGGTAAACATTTTTTCCCATGGAACGTTGGCCCTATTACTAACGTAATGTTTGACCAAGTATTCAAAAACCAAACAGAATGTTTCAGACAGCCACAATTATTGTGTAGAAAAGCTTCTTTTTAGTAATGGTTATTAAATTTTTAGGTATTATGGCAACTGAAATAGTGTCCACAAAGTGTATTGTAAGATGATTGCTTGTTGTATGTTATTTGGAATATACACTGAAGGAAAAAATCCCAACACCACGAAAAAATAGTTGTACAGGAATGAAATGGCGGCAATACATTTGTATAGGTAACATATTTAATCGATTAAGGTTTCAAGATCACAGCTTAATGTAAGTGCGAGAAGAGCCATTTTAAATGTGAAATGCTGGTACATTAATAATCGGTGTAACCGCCAGAATGTTGAATGCAAGCACGCAAACGTTCATGCATTGTGTCGGAAGCACGCAAACGTTCACGCATTGTGTCGGAAGCACGCAAACGTTCATGCATTGTATTAAGTGCTGGATGTCAGTTTGTGGGATGGAGTTCCATGCCTGTTGCACTTGGTCGGTCAATACAGGGACGGTTAATGCTGGTTGGGGGTGACGCTGGAATTGTCGTCCAATGATGTCCCATACGTGCTCGATTGGTGAAAGATCTGGTGATCTAGCAGGCCACGGCAACATGTCGACACTCTGTAGAGCATGTTGGGTTACAACAGCGGTATGCGGTTGAGCGTTATCCTGTTGGAAAACATCCCCTGGAATGCTGTTCATGAATGGCAGCACAACAGGTTAAATCACCAGACCGACGTACAAGTGTGCCATCAGGGTACGTGGGATAACCACGAGAGTGCTCCTGCTGTCATAGGAAATCGGTCCCCAGACCATAACTCCAGGTGTAGGTCCAGTGTGTCTCGGCCGCAGACAGGTTGGTTGCATGCGCTCACCTGGCCTCCTTCTAACTAACGCAAGGCCATCACGCACAAGGGTCATCCAGCGATAATAATTCAAAGGAATAGTCATTCAGTTCCCACCCTCCCATGTTGTCCCAGTTTGTTCTCTGAGAAAACTATTCCTTACAAGAATGGGCTTTTACGTAAAGAATTTGGAAATGTGCCAAAAGGGTTTAGTTTGTAATCATTCACCGTTCAAGAATGTATGCCCCCTGGAAACAAAAACACTATTTGCATTTAAAATACACAGTGGATCAGCACGAACTTTTAAAACAATTACAACGCATTCAAAGCTCATGAATGAATCATCGCTGGCTACGAAAACATTCAGGATTCATTCCAAACCGTGATGGAGCCTCCGCCGAACTAAGCATTTGGAAGTACCCAGTCTGACGAAATTCAGGTTTCATTCCCATTTTTTAGTTACAACATATTTCCTATGTGTTCCTCACATACAAAAAAATGTGCTTATTAACTTTTATATTGACTTACGTTCCTCCAAAAATAATTTTCAGTTTGTTAAACAAAAACAAAAATTCCGGGCTAGACTTGCATCCCTGACCCGCTTTGAGCGATATAATAGTTGGTACTGATTTGTTGCCATCTGTCGGGCGATATGAAAAGCAAATGCACGTATATATTTAGATATTAAAGTTATATATTTAGATATATGTAGTAGATATTAAAGTTGCACTTGTTACTTCGCTTTGTTTTCAGTACGTGTGTGTTCTAGCCCCTAAAGTGCTTCAAGGCATTTATTTTGTTCAGCTAGTAGGTGTTCTTTCGCTGTAATATGTGGAAGTGTAAGAGCTGTTCCCATGATTTTTTCGGAATGGGGTTATGTCCATTACATGGTGTAAAAGGCAGGGATCTCTTACGACGTCAAGATATTCCGACAGTCATTAAATGACCCGTCGAGTAAATTTGTCACAATATTTTGGACAATTCATGTGTCGTAAGAGGCACATTTCATGCAGGTATGGATCATGTGAGTTTCAGTACACATCGTACATGATTCAATATACCGGATATTCCTCTTGGTATTTTTGTCATTTTGAGGGTAAAAGGTAATTCATTTGCCAGACCACATTGTTGATTTTTTTACGATGGAATTGCGTTTCCTTAGAACAGCCATGCGTGGAGTTGATTCGCAAAGTCAGAGTTCTTTCCGTGACGGAAATCAACGTTCTAGATTAATTCTGCTCAAGAACCGTTTCATGATGAAGCAAACGTGTTCTTCAGAATAAATATTTCGAAGTACATACGAAGTACCTATAACTTTACATACTTGAACGTCCTTTCAATGGATCGCCAAAATAGAAACAACTAGCGATCGATTCAGAAGTTACGTGCTTTTCTTTCTCTCATATCAATCGACAGATGGTATCACATCACCGCTAATTCTTCAACAGCTAGAGGAATAACTGAGGATCAAATTCTTAACCAAATCAATAGGGGTTCAGATAGAGGATATAATTCAGCTTTAATATGTTTACCGAAATTTGCGAGTCCTGAGTCTTATTCTAATAGTTGTAATCGTTCGAAAGTGAAGAGCAAGTAGAACGGTAAGCTAAAATGGTACAACTCTTAATACCAAAACAAAGCAAAACATGCATTCTTCACAATATGCGTCTTATTAGATATTAATCTAATAAGAACAGATGCCACACTTTTATAATTTCCAAACTAATAAGGACAGGAGAATGTTAAACGATCTATAACTTCGCTGTGTGTCAGAGTAATGGAAAATTCCAGAGGTCATTCACTGCGGTGAGAAGAATAATTCTCCACCATTCATGGTGAAGACATTCGTTGCGAACGAATCGTTTATAAAGTGATGTCATATCTGTCTGTCCCGCACTTCATTTTTCATTCCGGCAGAGATCCCCTATTCAACACTTCTACGGTTTTTCTAAAGAGGCAATATTAAACCTGGGAGGACGGAACTCCCTTACTAAAGGTATATTATATTTTATACGCATTCACTTAATAAAGCTAGTCTGATTAATATCATAATACGAAGTAAAAAAATTTGTGAAAATTGAAAAGATTTCACAATACCTGAGTGGGAAGTTCTTAGTATCATACATTTACGGGCATTTCAAGGAGCTTTGGTACCGAGGAGGTATCCACGCTAAAAATTAGTAGGGATCATCTGCTAATATAATATACCGGAGTGGGATCTAGTGTATCGTACCAAGCAGTTGCTTGTGACCTTTTCTTTATTTAAAAAGAACCACTCAGAACAAGTTTCCTCCCTCCGAAGCTGGTAATGGCCATGGTGCGATCATGAAGGACCGAAAAGTGACACAAAACGGTGAACTTCTAAGACGGTTTCACGCTCCGAAGCAAACCCCAATCGACATCAACGTAGCTAGGTTTTCTGCCACGTTCGGTGAATGAACTCGCATATCCTACTACAGATATAATTATTTGAAGTACAATCTTAGTTCAAATAGTACTTAATTGATATTTGTATTTATATTTTCGTGGATAAAACTGGATGCATTCATTTTGCTCATACTGGCATTATCTGCAAATGTTCAAATCAGAACTTTTACTGAAATGTCTGCAAAAATTATATACATCTTTGCGTCTATCAAAACGAGTGCAACAACACTAGACCAAGTAATGAAGCTGAACGAAGTTCTATTTCTTATGCAACTTAGTAAGGAAATGGATGTCCAAAAATTTTAACACAGGCCAATAAATATGATTTAGTAGCCGTTGCTGTTATCAATAGCCACTTGAAATAATCAAATCTAGGGTGACAGTGCCATTGTACACTAATGAAATATGTATGATAAGCAATTCCCAGCTCAACTGTGTGAACAAGCAATAGAAGTAAATCCGTTTATACACAGAGATCGTTTAAAAACTAAACTGAGAGTCATCTACAGACGACATCCCCACCTCCAGACTACGAAAACAGAACACCTTAGCCTAAACACAGTACACGCGCACGACATATTTTCTAAAACTCTAATTTTTCTTAAAAACTTTAAGTTCTTTTTTTCCTATCATGATAAATACCCTTCATTACCGCTCATTACTGGTGGCCTAAGTCGTCATGGAAATTTACTGGACTGACACGACTTGAAATGGAGAATCTTCCAGTCTGCTAAACTCGTATCTCATCCTTAAAGAAAGAATCAGCCTGTCTGTTAATCTTATATTCCCATCCCTGGCGCCTCTTCGAAACAGGGGTGACAAACATATCTGAAACTTATCTCAAAATTAGCAATACTTTTTTTAATCATAAACGTACGGGCTCGGTTGCGCGGTCGTCTAAGCGCTGATTTGTGACAATTCATCCAAGATGGGTACGGGTTCTAATCCTGGAGAGGCATGGATGTTTTATTTGACTGATGGCGCTGGCTCCCTCCTTCCCCGGAAATAGAGGCCCTGAAGAAGGGAAGGACGACTGCTCATAGCCCACTGAGTTGCGCACGGTGATCGCTGAAATCCGAACCAAAAAAAAAAAAGTAAACTCTACAATTTCACACATAGACAAACACTCAACCATTCACACAACATACAAGCAGTAAGGATAAAGAATGGAAGCTGTAGTTAGCTCCTAACATCTGAATGGAAGCTGTGGTAGAGTCATCCCATACCTCAAATTTCCTGGATCTTCAATATATTTTATCTGTGTTGCGAATGTTGGAAATTACCTTCCACAATTTCCCTCTCGCAGATTTGTATCCCAGCAGTAGCGGTCGAAATTACAAGGCTCTTAATTGAATAACTTTTATTATAAAATTTATTTCTAAAAATGCTGTGGCGTTTTGAAAAATTGTTTTAGTAATCAATTTTTTGTTGACCAAACAAAACTGGATTATGAGTAATAATTCTTCCACATTTCGCCCTAAACCTGAGCGACTACTTTTCGTAGGGGAAGTGGATGTTTCGTACTTTCTGTAGGGGTACACACTTAGGTTGATTCAGAGTATATTTCAACATTCCGCCCTACTGGATAACATACTAAAAATACGAAAGCAAATCAGTCGAATGCAAGCATTTCTTTGGCTACAGGTCCGAAACACAAAATACAGTATATTGTCTCGGTCAGAGCCCTAAAAACTGCAAAGTCAGAGACAAATTTTTCAAATGTATAGGTCCTACACACATCGAGAATAAAATTCATAGATATAAATAAACTGCGATTCAAAATTTCTTCGGTATAGTTCCGCCGCACAATTTTTATATTCAAATATTGTGTACATAAGTTCATCTTTATTTAGGGGAACGTCGTGAGTTTAACCAGTTTCTTAAGGGAACGCCGTTCTCCACTATTCTCGCCAACCGTTACCAATGGATCTGTAAATTTTGTCAATATTATAGATGGTAATAACTTTATTCGCTATGGAGTATTATGTCAGCTTTTCTAAATGAGTTAACAAAATCCAAAGTGAACAGTTTTTCCTTAAAAGCTGATGCCTCGATGAAATATTCAACCTTTGCAGACAGGCTCATACACTTTATTATCAAAAGCATTCGGACACTACCAAATATTTGCATAAGTGCAAAAAACGGTTGCAGAAGAAGGTGAGCTGTGAGTGATTTTGTCTCTGCTTACCAAAGATTTTTTAATGATATTTTGTCCTCAAACTACCATATCTTTTCTGAGAGGCCACGCTTTTCTTATCCAGTGGTCGCGTTAAGCTCTGCTGTCCCCAAAACATGAAAAGCACGGAAATTTTGTGTAGCATTTTTACTGACCAAGAAGATACTTCACCATCTTTAGGTCTACACAAATCATCCATTGATGTTCCTGATACTTCAGGTTTTCAAAGACTAGAGAGATTGTCACGTTCGTCTCTGTCATACTGGCTGAATGCCCAATCAGAATTGAGCCATATCTGTTGCCGTTGTGTAAAAGAACACATTTTAAACTCCGCTTCGAGCTTACAATGAAAAGACGCCATTCGTTTGTCATGCATGATGATAGACCCATTTTCCTGAGAATGCCATTGACATCATTGCAGAACACTAGGTTGTTTTTTTCTTTAGAGAAAAAGGGCAGCAAATTCTTTGGTACGATAAAACGTAATGTTGGTTCCAGAATGAAGTAGTTTAATTCAACCTGGAGGCCAGCAACTCTGAAGACTACTTTGAGAGTTTCAGATCCCTGATGAGGTCACTCAGTTCATGTTGTTTAAAAGTTTGAGCACTTGATGAAGTTCCTACGAAATCACTGTCGCTTTCCCCACTGCTGTTACCTTGTATCTGTCAGACATGCTTGATTCCTCGTCTTGTGGCAACTCTGGTAGGTGGAAGAAAGATGGAATGGTTCGGTTATTTCAGGATACGTCACCAATAAAACTTGAAAAGGCAGTGAAACAAGATGATTCCATATCTCCTAAATTCTTTAATGTCCCATTGCAAACTGTCTTTCAATCAATGAACTTGGAAAACAAAGGGATAAAGGCTAATGGTGATTATTTAACGTAAATTTGGTTTGCAGATGACGTAGTCATTTTTGCAACTGTCCTATCAGAAATGCAGAGAAAGATCCAGGAACTTGCTGACAAGAGTGAAAAAGTGTCAAATATATTGTTACAGGAAGAGCCAGTACTTTGAAAATATAGTGAATTCGTTAAGCTTCTTACTTAATGGATGAAAATTAACTTTCATCCAAGAGTCTTACAACGATATTTATGCTACTCTGTTTGTCCCACAGCTCTGTGTACCGTATTTCACATACAGTATATGTAAAGTTTAGCGAAAAGAAAATAAACTCAATCAGAAAAGTATCAAAGAAAATTCAGCCTGTATGTCATCCTTACAAATATCAGAGTTTCGCGTTCTGCTGTGAATTGATGATCAGCTGTTAACAGATGGTATCGGGCATAATCACATCTTTATTTTCAAAGCAACAAGATGCTAAAGGATCAGTTTAGAAGTCTCTTGAACTCAGCGGAGAATACTTAGTGAAGAATAATAGCTCATTAAAACCGCTACTCCTGACTCTATTCTCTACATATAAACAGAAAGACTTAACAGCAATTCTTCGTATGGAGAATTTCAGTTCAGGAAAAAATTAAAATAATTTCCTGCTTCTCTTTAAGGCGAATTATTAAAATTATTCCAAATGCATCGTATTTTTGCCTATTTCTTCATTCAATCTGTAAGAATAATGTAGCAGGGTCAGTTTCACCGCAGTCAAACGTTATCGGGTGTTACATTCTTGAATGCAAAGTTGGATTCGTATTCGAGATTACGTGTTTAAAATTTTCGAAAATTAAACAATGAGACTAAGTTACAATAATGGAACTTACACCTTAGTATTATACAGCTTGAAGTAGTTATTCCTTATTGAATGGTGTAACAATTTATAAACTTTCAACGACCTCGGATGCAGTGCAAGACATACGAAGGGTGTTGGACCTGGTTGTAAAAAATAACTACTTCCAGTTCCTAGGAACACACTACAAGCAGACAAAAGGTGCTCCCATGGAGTCTCCAATATCAGGATTGCTCGCGGAAGCTGTCCTACGCCCGCTAGAGGAAAATATCTTCTTAAGCAGTGGCAAGAAACCGAAATTATGGCTTAGATATGTGGACGATGTGTTCTTAATTTGGCAGCATGACGACAGAGACCTCGAGGAATTTCGACAGCGAATCAACACCATCCCCCACTCCATTAAATTCACTTACGAAAAGGAAATAAGACGGGAAGCTTCCGTTTCTTGACGCTGAATTAAGCAGATCCCAAGATGGCCGCTTATACTCCACCGTATATTACAAATCAACAGCAGTGACAAATTTCATTCCTCTTAAGTCAGTATCCCCTCGCTCATATAAAATGGCGACATTCCGTGCCCACTTCAACAGAGCAATCACGATTTGCTCCACCAAAGAAACGAGAGACGGAGAAATGACAAATATCATCAACAAAGGGGTCACTGCTGGATTCTCGGAACGGACTCTGCGATCCATATCACAAAAAATGATAACCAAGAACCACAAGACATCACGCTCAGGAGTCGACAACTTGCAGTTTGCTGGATCCATTGCATACATTCCGAAATTTTCGGATGTGTTTAAGAACCTTATTAAACGCCATGGATTACGCATTGGAATTAAATTACCAATGTCCATCTGACGTGAATTCTGGAGATGGGGTGTATGGTATACCATTGGAATATCCATATGGTTTGTCTCGATCATACATCAGAATGACCAAAAGATCCCTTACAATTAGGGGAAAAGAACACATAAGGGACATTAAAGCAGAAAAAACACAAACAGCGCTTTGCAAATAAGTAGCCCAATATGACGCCGTACCGACATGGAAAAACATGAAGAGGATCGCTCCATACACTGACTACAAAGGTACACTGACTACAAAGGTACACTGACTACAAAGGTACACTGACTACAAAGGTACACTGACTAGAGAAAGCATCGAATTATCCATGTATACCAACCCTTGCAACGAGAGCCCTTCCCTCGAACCCTCGGCTGCGTGGAAGATCCTACTGACATAAAATATACATGGGAAAATGAGAGAGAATGTTTGAAAGGTAGGTCACGAGAAACCACCTTCCGCGAGACGCAATATCACCTGGACACGTAGTAGATACGCGCTCCAAGATTTCAAATTATCGTCGTCCCCTGAAGTTATTCTTGTGTTCACTGGCCTTGAAAATGGCTCCCGTTCGGAGTGTGAAAGCTCTGCGCTTAGTCGTTTCATGTTTTGTAAATTGTCACGCCATTCAATACGAAATAAATACTTCTAGTTGTATAATGAGACTAAGCTTTGACGACATCTAGGGGAAGACAAAACAATAATGACCGAGAAAGGTCTAACGTAGATGGCAAAAATGGCAAGTAAGAGTGCACATATTTATATAATGATATCACTGAATTGCAGGGAATTCTTGTTGACAATCGTTAATACTTTATAAGTACAGTAATATCCCTTAATGACATAAGCATGCTTTTAAGAAATATTAGGAATTAAATTTAAGAATACCGTGTTTAAAGCAACCTTCTTGTTCTGCAACGACAGTATACATTTCCATAAATATAAGAAAAAAACTTTAATTATGACGTGATGATAAAATCGTTATTATTTTGAGTTATAACATGAGCGAAAAATGTTCCTAAATTTCTTCTTGTTAAAACCTCTATCCTAATGCCAATTTCATCAGAACGTATTGTCATTTTTCATTGTTGATTGGCAAAATAAAACTTTCTTTTTACCAACGACTGAAGAATATGAAATACCTAATTTGTTTAAACATACATCTTCTTTATGCAGCAGAATATCGACTGAAAAACTTTGCATGTTCGTATGACAGCAAAAAACTGGATACAGAGCAGCTGTTTTACAACTTTTATTTAATATAAATGTGGAACCTTTAATTTCAGTACTTAGTTTGTTATAATTTCTACTATATCAGTTCTGTGATATCTTACTAGAGAACTTTTAGAAGCAGAAATTTTGTTCTGAAAAGATTTTCTGAACGATTTCCACAATCGTACAGAGCCATCAGAATCAACTGAAAATGAAAAATGAAAAATGTTCACAAACGTTCATCTTTTGTTGTAATATTTACAATCACAATCACACAGACATGCTTGTAATGTAAATATTACATTACAATCACACAGACATGCTTCCTATTTGTAGGTTTGGAATTTTCATTGATTGTTGTTTACGGACTTTCGGTATCACCTATGCGATATTTTTATCAGCACGATAATTCTGGAAGGTTCTCTTACATTAACATTAAAACAATTACATTTGAAAAACCAGCCCAACTAGATAAATACTATGTTTTCTAGAGATACCTTTAGATATCGCATGTAATTCCTTCCGGGAATGGTAAAATTGGAGATACCTTACAAGTTCTGGAGGATTTATCTATTTCATTGAAGTCTAGGCAAATAGGGAAGACAGGCAAGTTTGATATTTTGAAAGTTTATTTTCTCATTTTTCTCTGCAATTTGACTCCGGTTGAAGTTCAACTTTAATGATATATCTAAATTAAAATGCCAATAAACCGAAAAATGATTATCAAATTTAAATGAAACAGCAACGGTGATCCATTTCCTCCGTGTGCCCCCGTTGTAACATCGTGAATGCAAACAACATTTTCCATGATGAAAGAGCTTTTAATGCAGGAAAGAGAAAAACACAACGGAAGAACAATAAGGCCTATGCAGTCAAGTGATTTTCCATGTGTTGTTACATTTGATCATGGGGACATGTTTTTTTAAATGGCGATTTAATACCACTGTGTGAGAAACGACGTCGATCTTACACTATAGACCAATAGAAAAAAACTGTTATGGAAGGACGTGCCTAGGAACATAATCCACGCGCCGCGAAGCATGGTGTCAAAAACGATAGTCTTGGATTATGCAATAATGGCAAACAGTGAAATGTAACGACGTGTCAGGGAACACAATACACGCCGACAAGCATGGACTAAGGAACAGCATTTTTGGACAGAATACCAATAGATGCGGTACTGTGGAAGGACGTTTCATGGAACACAATCCACACTCCAAGAAACACGATGCACGGTATGTTAATATTAGGCTATCAAACAACAGAAAACGGTGCTACTAAACGACGTGTCACAAAACACGGTTCACACGCTCAGGGACATGGTGTAAGAAACGTCAATCTGGAGCTATAAACCAATAAAAACCATTATTGAACGACGTGTCTAGGAACACATTACACACGCCGTGGAGCTCGGTGCTAGAAACGTAAATTTGGACAACAGAACAATACAAAACGGTGCAATTGAACGACACTCCACACTCCGAGAAGTATTTATTAAGAAACGTCAATCTTGTGTTACAGACTAATAGAAAATAGTGCTATTGAACGACCTGACGCGGAAGACAGGTCACAAGTATGATAGTTGTTCCTGTGTGTGAAGTATTAAGAGAGAAAGTTAGGTCCATGACTATATCGTTCTGAAATGTAGACTTTTACAGGCAGGGCGATGGCATGGAGGTGTTTCACTTAGTTACGCTTGGGCCTGTTAGTCGTTTGGGTGAAACCATGCACGTTGAACCTTAGCTTGGCGTTTCGGACAACTACACACTACAAACGTTATGGTAGTGATTTGTGGAAGGCAGATACCTCAAAAGCAACGCAACTACAGATAAAGTTAAGACGGACACTACATTTAAGGCCGAATAGCGCAATATATCGGCGAACACTTACATAATTTTAGTGAAAATAATTTTAGGAGGAGTAGAAACTGTCATAAGAGCTAAATGTTTCAGCAAACACTCTTGAATTTTCTGTAAATAAGGATAATTTGTTGGCACACAGGTACCCGCAGCACAATGGTAATGCAATGACCTCGTCGATATGCTTTCTGTAACCGGTGGTTTCAATAGAAAACCAATCAGTTCCGCTTTTTAGCATCCATCTCCATCATAGGTGGCTTTACTCGGTATTACCTACACATTTATACAGCATTGTTTGACAATAAAGAGCACTGCCATTTGAAATTGTAACCACCTCTTTATCTTCGTAGCATCATTGAATGTGTACTTTTTCAGCATGATCAGGTGTATGCTTCTGGATGCTTCGTTTTCTTTATTTTTTTCGTCAGGGTTTATTTTACTAACGCAGTTGTTATATTTTGAACAAATAAAAAGATCATAAACGGTTTTAAATTCGATTACCTTTTTTCAATATTCGCACTTTTTTGCTCATTTGTGATTGCCATGCTGATGACAAAACTTCTTATTACGAACTGCCCTGGTATGTGAACTGCCGCTGGTGCGGGTGTGAGACTGACCGATTTTTATGAGTTTTGTGATGTCTAAACAAATGTCTGAGCAGAAGTAAAGACGTGATTCTTGAAACGGAGAGACGTGAATCTTCTTTCCCTTTTTTGTAACACTGGTTTTGATCTTAACAATTTCCTTAGTAAGTTTTTAAGGTGATAATTTCTTTAAAGGGAAATGCTCTTTAAAAATAAAAACAAATAAATCAATACTGTTCTTTTTGCGTTCCCATGCACAGGCACACAATTTATTATGTGCTGTATTTTAAAAACATTAGAAATAAGTTGCGGAAGCAGGAAGGACAATTACGAGAATATATAATGAAATCAACATCGAAAGAATTTTTTGCCGAAGACATATACTGTACTATTGGTACAACAGAATTGTAACGATCACATATTCTGTTCCATTTCAGTTTTGCATAGGGAAAAATCCCCCTTCCATTACATACAAATGGTTGGTTATTATTCAAAAACCTGATTTTAGTAAATACTTTAATATATAATTTTTCGTCAAATATGTTGCAAATAAATTTCAATACAACACATTATTTTGAAATTTCATAGAACGCTATTTTTTTAATATTTTGAGAAAAATATTAGAATTACCCTTATGCTACAATTAATTTTTTAACAGAACGTTGAACTCCAATGCGATGTCAGAAAATTAGCAAACAGCCACTAACACGAAAATAAAAATGAAAGCGAATGCTAGGTGCCTTGTTTTCGCTTTACTAAAATGATATGTTTTGATGATTTTTTAAAATTGATATGGATATAAGAAAGACATTTTATCAAGGTTTCAGTTTTTTCGTTATTGTAGTTGAAACGAATTTTAGCATAAAGAATGCAACTGAAATATGGACTTTTCGCAAAGGAAAATATTTAACAAAGATTGCATTTCTGTCCACGATGGTTGTCAATGGAATAAAATGAAACAAGCTTTCTTTAATAAAATATAAAGTTTATAGTCTTGCAATTTACGGGTGTGGCTGTCAGAACATACCAGTTTACTGAAATATGAATTGTAATATCTGTTTCGGAATCAACAACGTAACATATAACCATATTTCCAATTTTGATCAAGAGATTATTCGAATCTGAATATCATGAAGAGCTAATCTTGCTGCGAGAAAACGGAATAATCAAACATGATCGCACTCCTTTATTGTAGACCGTGTAATTTTAAATTAGCATTGCCATTTTTCTTTGTGCCTCTGGTCTTTAGATTGTGTTTTCGAAATAAAGATATGACCGTGCTCAACTCAACAGGAAAATCATTTAGTATCGGAAAAATATTGTATCTAAAGAATGAGCAGATTTACAATTTTTGACTTTCATATCATTGAATAAGATGATTACGGTAATTACGTTCAAAATTTGTCAAACTGATACGGGTGAAATTACTAGTGCGCATTAGGTGTAGCAAGATTGGGCTTCAAAACGGTGACACAGTTTCAAGTATTACATAAGTGTTCTAAGTGCAATCAAGTTATATTAAAGTAGAATCACTTAATAGCCAAATCTTGAGTTCGGTGCCTGATTCCCCTAGCTTATAAACTGGGTTAACCACAGCAATAAATGATGCAAAAATTTATAACAATATTTTACAAGTATGTGTAAGTATATGATTGCCTTTGACTGTGTGCTCAAGCAGTTCGAAAAGTTTGGGAACACATCCTTGGAAAAGAATGTTTTCATTTAATACTAAATACATTTTTATTGGACTGAAACCTGAGATTTTCTTTAAAGGCCAACTTCCAAAGGTTCGTCGCAATAAACATTGAGAAAGTGATATACCAGAATCTTACAAGTCAATTTTGTTCATATACACTGCTTCCGATTCTGGCACGACAAAAAAAAAATCCGGAAATAATCGACAAAATCATTTTGACTTTGATCATTAGGGCTTCCAAACATCAGTGCTAATTCACCGGAAAGTAGACCAATAACTATTTTTGCGGCTTCAAATAAATTGGAAAAGACAGTTCAAAGTGAAGATGCAAAGGGAGCATTGTAGCTGTTCTGAATTTCTGTAAGAAATCCAAATAAATCATTTGCCCTCATGTGGAGTAGGGTGAGCTGAACGGACTCATCCGAACATGTAAAACACAATTGTGCATTAAAATGTACATGCAAATTTCGTTTCATCAACCGAATATGGAACCTAACATATCTAGTATATTTGATCTCCTAAATCAACACTCTTCAGGATACTAAACGTGAATCTCAAGAAAACAGCTTAGAGATAAGTATGTGAATAATGTAAGTATATTTCTTTTCTAGCCTACTTTGCTCAAAAAATGAACGCATTCGAAGTGAAGTAATCCATAGTTACAACGCCATTCTTTCAACATATTCAACAAAAAACCTTTATTTTCATTTTGGTTTCCTCTCGGAGCTTAAATTAGTGAATTTTTATAGCGATAAAAAGAGGAAACAATTTTTCGTGGCTGGATATGGCACAAGTTACTAACTGCCTCACATGCTGAAACCTAAATGGGTATGAACAAAACTTAAAAAGCATGTTGCACCTGTTCTCTGTGCTCGTCGGAAGTGGTGCTGTCCTCAGTTTCAGATATGTATTTATCTTGAGCAGTGGAACAAAGGTCACTCCTAGACACCAATTTGTAAGGTTGCCGCCGAACACACTGGTCACAGGATCAAACAAGGAATAATAAATACGGTCATAAAGTAATTTGTATTTGTGAAATTTAAATTAAACTTAGTAAAGAGGCTCTTTGCAGAATATCCTACGTAATTCAAGCACAGGAACATAATTGTCTTATAATTTCTTTTTATTATCGTAATCAGGTAATATACACGAAAGCATGGAATAATATTTAACTTCTTCGGTTAAGAGATGTGCTATTTTAATATGGAGTATGATAACCCCTGAGAGAAATACTGCTAAATCAACCCCCTCATGCTATCTATGAGGAAATTCTTCAGATTTCGAATTAATGACTTCGTTCTTAGGAGATAAGTTATGAGTTCTTAAGTGTCCTACCACAAATTCAGAGAGACTCGGTGTTTAACCAAGCCATTGAAGACTTGCACGCTGAACATAACGCCAGCAAATAACTTAAGAAAAGTTGAAAAATTGTCATATCTTGTGTGACAGAAGTTTGTAAAATGAACATTTCCTGTTGTCTCCTAAAAAAAGCGTCGCGGTCTTTAAAACACGCATTCTTTAATTTTACAAGCAGTAATTCTTTAGAAGATGTGCTAAACCATTAGTAAGTACAACCAGAATATTAGTAGGAACTGCAGTAGTGGCAAAATGCACAAAACCATTAGTAGGCACTAACCAGAAAAGAATATTCACGCCGTTGAAGGCATGTGCGGAAAATGGAGCAGCCGATATACACCTGAGGAAAAGTTGATACACTTCCAAATCCTATTTCAACCGAATTGCTGAATTGTTTTTATCAAATGATCTGAAGAATTTTCTCTATAAATGAAGCAACCTTATGTCTTTTCTATTCCGCGAAACGTATTCTTATGCTATGACCTTGTATTTTGGAAATTAAATTTTATGATTTGAATTTTGATTTGTGGTGAGATCCATGTAATGCATGGAAATATGAATCATCTCACCACGATCACGTGCAAAATAATTTTTTAACAAAATATGCTTACAGATTTCTTTAAACAAATGAATCACAGAAGTAACATTGGGTAATTTTTAGCAATAAAATTTGATTGAGATATTACCAAAGAGATTATCTTGGTTTTTTGGAAAATAGGGAACTACTCGAAATTTGTATGGTTAATATTGGTTAAATGAAGGTAGCAGATATTGTACAGAAGCTGTTCCATTTTGATATTAAACTTTAGGCCGCAATGGTTGCAGGCATTTCAGTCCTTGGTTTTGCTTTATTTCTTAATAAACTTGAATTCTCCTATGAATATATTATCGGTACTCGAAAAAAGTATTTAACAGTATTTAAAATTTTGTCAAGTTCTCAGTCGCTTCTTTGGTATTTCTTTTACCATGTCAAATATCTGTGCTCTAAATTTGCATTTCGCCTTTCTTCTTTGCGTAAAGACATCACAGCACATAGCTGGGTGGAATTGTTTTTCCATCGTTTCTATTTATTCCTCTGTGTAATGGTTATGGTGAATTACATTCTTAAATGCTACCGAATTTCGTCTTTCGTTACCCTGATTCCATTTACACTTCATCTTTTTACAGTTAGTTTGAATCTGTCGGTTTTTCATCACAATGATATCGTTAGAACGGAATATATCTTGTTCTTACTCAATTTCGTTATGAACATGAATTCCTTATCCTTTACCTCTGCAACACTTTGGCATTACTTTTTGCAATTTTTTGTATGTACTCAAGTAAAGGTCAAGCAATTTTAAAATTCAATCCTATAACACCTTGTAATTTAAAATAAAAAGTAGAACCTGTTAGAGATAAATCGAACATCGTTTAAAAAATATGTTGAGAGTTAGTATTATTAATTTCAGTTCCGTTCAAAATCACATACGTACCTAACAGTCACTGGAAAATCGCTAGGCTCAGATCGAACTAACACTTCATAAGTTCTGAAGCGTCGGTAAAGTAGTAGTGAAAATTTATTTACACTTATTAGTTCTGAACTTTTATTTCATTTATAATTTTCTAGAATCTAATCATTAGTTTAATGCTTTATTAAAATTGTGGAAATAAGTGCTTGCCTAGTTCGGCGAGTGTTAAATAGGTGTGTATAATTTGGGTACTTGCGGAGGATAAAACCATATTACTGATTTGGGCCTCACTTCCAAGATTTTTGCCTGCATGAGTATTTTGCAAGAATTCCTCTTCGTTAATGTTTTCTTTAAATAGTCTGTTTAATATCCGTTATGCGTATAAACAGTGTGGGTGTTTATTTCGTGGTTACAATTCTTTCATTAGGTCTATAACGATGATTGGTCTTCAGCAATTTCCTGCGTTATATCAAAGTAATTCACTGCTAGAATAAAGAGAGGTGTACTATTTGCTGTACTTCAGAAAGATTAGGATTTCGGATTGGATTTGCCATAGTTTTTTATGAAGGTTATAAGCTTCAAAATGCATCTGCATTAAAATTGAATCGAAAACAAAATTATTTCAGGGTAAAAGAAATTCAATGATTTTCTCTAAATGTTTTCCGATGAGATTTCTGTTTGTGATTTAAAATCGTAACAGTTTGTGCTATCCTCCAAGGATAAATTAAAGAAAATCCTGATATTCGAATAAAGTTAATCAAACACTTTGAACTAGAACAGTTATGCACTTACTGTTCTTAATCGAAAACCAGCCAAAACTGAAACGGCCGAGGGCTAAACTGAAGAGTTTTTTATTTATTTATTCTTTTTTTTTGATGGAGGTTTAACGACCACCTTGAGCAACTCAATGGGCTATACGCAGTCGCCCGTCCCTAATTTAGGGTCACTGGCTCCAGGGAAGGGAGAGAGCCAGTGCCGTAAGACAAACACAACATCCATGCCTAACCGGGATTAGAACCCGGATCCCGTTCGGACGAATGATCAGAGGCCATCGCTTAGACCACTGCGCCACCGGGGCGGCAAAACTGAAGAGTGCGTGTTAGTGTTCGTCAAAGTAAATTGTTGTTTTGCTCCAAGTGCTGTTATAAATTCGGCCAGTTTTTCCTTCATTTATTTCCTTTTGACGTTTGATTCTTTGATCTTCTTTAGTGTCATGGTTGAGAAGCATTAGTGAAACTAACGTTTACTCAAAACAATAAGAGTCGTTACTAAGAGCAGCATTTTAAAAGTAGAATATTATTAATGGTGTTTCAATTATATTGTTCTTAAAGATCATTCATTAGCTCTTAGTTATATATTGTGCTGTAAAATATTTCTGCTTATTTTTTATAGATGTATTACTGTGGAGATATAGTATACTGCTTAATAACGCTGGCCTGAATTTTGAAAGAGTTATATTCTTATTCACATTATGTTTAGTACTTTCTAAATTTTGTAGTTACGGTAGACTGTTTTGTGACCATTCATTAGAGAGGGGTACAAGTTCGATCACCAGTGAGACATAGAGTCGGTGTTATTCTTCCGCACTAGCTCTCTCTTATTCCAGGAGAAAGTCATCCTAAATTACGGATGGGCGACTGTATATAGACGATTGCGGTTCTCACCCTTATCGTTAAATCCCCAAACAAACAACAAAAAAACAGCTAATTTTTCGTAAATAGAATTTCTCCTGAAAATGCAATGCATATAGATTGCTTTATTCACAAACCATTCATTAATTCCTACATCTTAAATTCATCAGACAGGTCGCTGATAAATTTCAATAACCGTAATATTAGATAGCATTTTGCATTGCTTTCGTGTTTCAAATATTAATATCTTGTATAACATACATATCATACAAGCAACGGTTATCGTTACGTCTCTCTTGCATCCACATGACATGATTTGGCTAGTTTTTCCGAATTTGCTGAACCGTATCTATTGGGCTACAATTCAAATTTCAGATTTGAGGTTGGAAAAGACTCACCACAGAACATTTAGATGACTTTAATGATTCAAATCCGTTATTTTATTTATTCTTACATTTAATTTACCCAATGCATTGCTGAATCCACATACTGGCGAACGTCTTCCTACACCTTAGTGAGTCACTCGCAGCCTGTTTGCTGCTGTTCGCGCTGCACAATGCGATTACTCTGGATATTAGCTGGTGGTCGTAATAATGTGACTCGACCGTGTGTATATATATTTCGCTTGATTTATTTCTGAAAAAAGCGAAATAGTAATTAACCGTGAGCCAACGCAAAGCGTTCCCCATTTGGACATATCTTTGTCCAGGGAAATGTTTTTATTTAACTTCATGAAAATTAAAGTGCAGCATTAGTACTGTTTCAATGAATACACAGAAATATAAAGTGAAAGCACCTAAAATACACAATTAACAGTTCTAATATAGCTAAACATTCGAGAGCGTTCCAAAACTTTCATCTCACACACATTTCTTGTAATTCTACTTCCTAAGTTGTTTAAATAATTAACACTCAGGTTATGTGACAAACAGAAAACCTAAACAGCCGAAACCATTGCATTTTAACACCAGGAATCGAATATTTTGGTAAGTGAAAATATATGCATTTCTAAATTTTAAATTCTGGGAAATATGTTTTCTTTTTTAATAATTAAAAGTTATAAATTGTAACGTCTGGGAAATTCGTTTTCTTTTTTAATAATAAAAACCTAAAACTATGTATTTTAATATTATATCAGCTATACAAACCATTTTAATTGAAATGGCAAATGCACATTATACTCTTTTTACCAGAAAATCTGAGATATTAGGTGTACAAATAAGCTTTAAAGCGTATTATGTGGACGTATACCGCTAATTTACATATCCGATATTCCCCCGTTTTGTTGTCATGTGACCGTAACTCTTGCAGAGTATAAACTGTGACACAGAAGTTTGCGCAAGAGAAAAATGCACTTGCGCATCGGTAGGTGAAAGACGTCGAGCGATACTGCATTTATTTGACACTACATTCGTTACAAATTTCATCAAGGAAAAAGTGCTGAAAAAGCATGTGCATCGATCTGTTCTCTTCTTGAGAAGAATATTGTATCGAAAAGCACGTGTAAGTTTTGGTTTAGACCGTTTAAAGCAGGTGACTTTGATGTTAGCGATCGAGAACGTAGCAGCGCCCCGTAGAAGGTTGCACAAAAGGAATTGCAAGCATTGTTGGATGAAGATTCTTCTCAAACGCAAAAAGGACTTTCTGACCAACTGGAGATAACTCAGCAAACCATTTCCAATCGTTAGCGCGCGATGGGAAAGATTCAGAAGGAAAGAAAGTGAATGCCACATGACCTGAGTCAGAGGAACAAGGATGAGCGTGTAATGAAGTGTTTGAATCTGTTGAATAAAAAACACAGAAAGCCTTTCATGATAAAAATCGTTATGGGTGATGAAAAGTGGATACCGTACGACAAGTCCAAACGTCAAAAGCACTAGGTAGACCCCTGTGAAGCTACGTCTTCAACACCGAAACTCAATATTATCTCCAAGAAAGTTCTACTGTGCATCTGGTGGGATATGAAGGATGTGCTCTATTATGAACTTTTGGAACAGGGTCAAACTCTTACTCCTGATCTCTACAAGCAATAATTGCTGCGATTGAACGAGGGAATCTGTCGAAAACGTCCATTCACAGGAAAAGGATTGCGTCACGTGAAATTACTGCATGATAACGCTATGGGCCGCATGTCGCGAAATCGGTCAAGGAAACGTTATTGATGCTTGACTGGGAAGTTTTGGAGCACCCGGCGTATAGTCCCGACATAGTCCTTTCTGACTGTGATTTGTTCCGATCGATGCAACATGGTTTATCTGCAGTACGGTTCAGGACATGTAACGAAGTATAAAAATGTGTTGACGACTTCATCGCGTCACACGCGCAGTATTCTTCATGGCTGAAATCCGTCAGCTGCCCAGCCGGTGGCGGAAAGTGATAGATAATGACGGCGCATATTTTGATTCGTAAAGGTATTGTTGTTTTCTCTGAAGTTACGTGTTGCGTTGTCTTAAAACGCTTTAAAACGTATTTTTACACTTAATATAATCATTCATTATGTCCAGTTTTTTTACATACGTACTTAAATCTATTAAACATATTAAACACTATGTCAAATAAATAATATATTCTGGATGGAAGATTGATAGCATTAGTTTCGAAACAGCGTTTGCCCAATTATTTTGTGATATACCGGCAAAATTGAAGTAACTTATTTCACGTTGGAAGAGTGATTTTCATGACTACTTTTGCAGTATCAATCGGATGAAACCTGAAAACAGCTGGATTTGTAGCTCAACGCAGATGAGTAAATATTCTTGGCAAATACCGTTATATTACACAAACGTATTTAACATGTAAACGGGTATTGCAATTCCTGTAACCTAAGAAATCTGGAAAGCATAGAAAAGGAACACCAAAATCCATATTCCTAAGAAATTTATAATGTATAAATCCGACATTTTGCGCTTCCCTTAAAAATTCCCAATATGAAACAATCTGAGTACCATTTATGCAGTTTATGTGGAAACGTCGTTCGGTTAGTACGACTTTAAAAGCATTTGTAGCAAACATTTTCGCTCACAGTAATTTATGTTAATCTATGATTTCATTAATGAACCTTTTGTACAATTTCTCAATCATAACGTTCTATTCGCCATTTCGAGACAGCTGTGTGCAGCACCACGATTACCAGGGAACATCAATTGGCATAAAACTGTGTTTGGTGCCAAGCGGTACTTCCCAACAGAATTTTGTAAATACAGCAAAAAAAAAAAAAATTAAACATTGGTTAGTGCAATTTTAGAGATTCTATCATCTTAAACAGAAACGTGAGTTCAAATTTTGACTAATGAGTTCCATTTAGTGAAACCAATGGCTCTCTCAACTGATATTAAATAAAAAGGTGAATCTATTGTCATGAGTATTTCTGTCATAAGAGTCTTTTGATTTAATTCTACAGATGTGGGTGCCAGCTTTTCCTGAATTATCAGGTTAACAGTGGAATTCCTTCAATTTTTTTGTGACAATGGAGGCAACTGGTCTTAGTAACGTTTTCATTATTCCACAATGGAAAATCCTTTCCCTGGAGGGGTTGCCTTTCAGACGGTCTATGGTTATTTCTTTGCAGTATGCTTACTTTTATATATTGTATGTACTGCTCGAAGGACTACACGCATATTTTGTTTAAAGGCACTTTGGAATCGATTTATTCATATGGTTTCCAATCAGCAAATTATTTTATTACTGAGGTTAAGAATTTCTTTTCACTGTATAGTTTAAATTGTAATAGAAACAGTAACACAAAGAGATTCTTATTTAGGAATTTGATAGATTGAAGAATGTAAAAGGTTAAAGGTCTGGTTTAGCTGATGTTGATCTAAGTTTTTTTAAGGTTTAAGAAGTTTCTACATTGTCACAAAAACAAATTAATCGCCTCAACAGGAGTTGTAATTTAAAACCACTAGCTCAGTACAAAGAATTAGCAAAATGAGTGTTTAAGTTACACATACAATCACAGACAATGAAATTTGAGTACCAAGAAAGAAGCATCGGATTGAACTGCAATTTTATGGACGTTATGATTTAGATGAATGATACACATGATGGCAAAAACAGAGCTGCAGGACAATTACAGAGGGATCAGTGGCACGCAGTCCCATTATCTTCAATAGCGCGTTGCACCGTTTTTTTGCAGCGTTAAATGCTGCAACACGGTCCGCCATGGAGGCGAAGAGACGCCTGATGTTGTCCTGCAGCAGTCTGGCCCACACGTGTTGGACGGTGTGCTCCAAATCCAGGATAGTGCGGAACGACGGCAGCCGGCGTTGCAACTTGTCCCACGCATGCTCGATACGGGACATGTCGGAGGAGCGGTTAGGCCATAGAAGGGCTTGGTGATGACGTAGGCTTTCCTGCACAACTCGAACCGTGTGCGAGAGGGCATTACCCTACTGGTATATCACACCTGGAGTTTCGGCCAGGAATGGGATCACATGGGGCCGTAGGATCTCATTCACACACCGCTGACCTGTCAATGCTCCACGTACCACTAATGGAGCTGATCGGCTATAGTAGGCAACGGATCCCCAGTCCATAATGCCTGCAGGGGGGCGGTAGCGTTCGATATCGAGGTAGGGATTGTGCCGTGTACCTCCACACCAGGACACGATGATCATGTGCCCCCAAAACGAAGCGACACTCATCGCTAAACGCCAAAAATCGCCAGTGTGTGACGTTCCACGTCGCTCCGGCCTGACACCGTCTCAAACGGAGCCGGTGATATTCCTGTGTTAATGGCTGCACACGTAAGGTGCGCTAGGATCGCATATTGACTTCAGCGAGGCGTCGAGAAATGGGTCGTGAGCACACAGGAGCCGCTACAACTGTCTGTATAGTGGACCGAGTTCCCGTGATCTCCATTCGTGTGGAGCACGGTCTGTCGATCCTGTCTATCGGTGGTCCTCCTGTTCAGTCTGGAGTCGCTCCGCCGTGTAGCAGTGCCTTCACGTGTCCATTGGTACAAACACAGTCGGACGATATGGTCAGCACAATCTACGTGGCTGGCTATACAGCGCCCCGACCACCCTGTGGTTTTCAGCCCGATGATCAGGCCTCTCTCAAAGTCCGTACGTTGCGTGAATCGACGTCTCTGTCATCTACCCGGCATTATTTTCACTCTGTACTCTTGCTTGCGTTGCCATGTGCTTTTCGCTTTCATGGGGCATCAACTGCACGCCGGTTCATGAGGCCGCCAGTTCGTGCTGGCAGCGCCACCAAAAGGGTGTGCGGTGATGCAGCACGCGCTGTAGCTGTCTGCAAAGCTTCGCGGTTGTAGCATGCTTTCTTCTAGGTGCGCAAATTTCATTGTCCGTGAGCGTATATAGTATAACGCACGACATATGTGAGTTTAAAATTTCCTTTATTGACGAATGCGCAATAAAATATTTGCTCAGATTTAGATGTTTGCTTTGAGTCCACGCCTGGGCTTAATTTTCCGAGTTTAAAACGGTAAATATCAATGTGAAGCAATTCAAAGTGATTGATATTTTGAAGCAATAATTTGTTGGGTTCACGTGAAGATCTCGAGGAATTCTACCTAAATAGCTCGGTAATTTAAGTGTAGAATTTGTATAAGTAAAATAATTGGGAACATCGAAATATTATTTGTAGAATCCTTTATATATAAATATCATTACGAAAAAATACTCTACCCTATACTTCAACAAACATCACCCAACGCAGAGCAGATATGAAAAACGGATCCACGTCAAAAACTAACGGCATATCGGGCTCACTATTAGTCTGCTTCAGTAGTTATACATTTTGGGCTAGAAATCAATACATAAATACTTCCTATGGATCATAAAGCTAGTGCATTGTAAAGTATTTTCCTGCTATGCAACAGAAATTTAAGTGGTAGCGCCATAGGATGACAGCAAAAGTGCATTTCTGCAATACATTATACACGTTTTTCCAAAGACTTCTTTCTGAGAAAAACATAGAAATATTAACCAGTTCCTCCCTCCATCCATTGACACGCGCACATAACCCAAAGCGAGAGACCTGAGTAAATAAATGTACTATTCCAATATAGAAACTCCTTTATCTGAAAAATAATAAATTTGTTCGGTCTATTCCCACCCCAAAAAGACATGGCTTTATGTGTTGTTTGAAATCGCTGAAATTTTTGTATATTTCTCTTTGAATTAATGACCTTAAAGTATATCTGCATAAACCTAACTAATTAAGAGGTCTGTGAATGCAGAAAAAGGAAACCGAAATTGATAGGCTAAAGCATAAGAGAGATTTAGCAACGAAGGCCACCACTGCCATTAATCATAAGAGATGTCTGCTATGAAGTAAATATATAAAACGAATACAACGGAAAATGTTTTTATTTGCTCTTAATTAAAAAAGTTAAAAATTACAACAGTTTCCAGCAATTATGTGTTTTTATTTATTAGATAAATCATCATCTTTAGAAGTAACAAAATGAAAAAGCAGCGTGTGAATGTAGAAATATATGTTTGTTGTGGTGAAGAAATACGTACTTGGTCTTAATTGACATGAAATTATTTTAACGGAAATGCAAATACAAAGGTTTCAAGTCATACGAAACTGAAATGTTTAAATTTGGTACAATATAGTTTAATATTAAGCTTAAAATATATAGAAATTCGCTAAAATTTATTTAACATAAGCCACCTATTTATTAACTTGTGATATGTAAATTTGAATGCTTCTTTTTCTTTGTTTCAAACGTAATATTAAATATTTAAGTTTTAAAAAATTACTGTATGCAGCATCTCTTTCGGTTTTCCATAAATTTTAGGTTTTATAAAGATTTGAATTGCTTGCACTCAAACCATTTGAACGGTAATATAAACGAAATCTGCATATTTGGCACTTTTGCTACGGCAACAAGAAATTTGGCACAAAACAATGGAAACTAACCATAGTGCTACAAATCCCTTAACGGGAATAGGTCACCAACACAACTGTCAGCTGTAAAATCGTTAGAGCAAATCCTGACATTACTTTTAAATTGTGCTTTGTTCTATATTTTAATATCCAAATTCTTAGTAACTAAGCACTTTGAAGAAACCTACGAGAAACAATTTCCCAAATTTTGGTTTATACACTGCCGAAAAATTGCTAAGGACGGATGACAATAGCAACGATAGCAACCATAAAATGGATGGCAGGAAAATGTGAAAATTTGCATAAGTGCGGGATACAGTAAGACGTGTAGTGCGTATGCAAATTTTGGATTGCCGAACTTGTTCGAGCCGCCCCGGTGGCGCAGTGGTCTAAGCGATGGCGAACTTGTTCGTTACGTCACAGCGCTGATAAGAGATATAAAGGATTTGACGCGTATTGACAGTTGTTGTTCAAACGCAGAGTTGAAAAGAAAAGAATCAATTGACGAACTTGCAATTTTCAGTATGTCTTCCCGACATCACCTAGATGACTTTACGCGTGGCCGTATTATTGGCAAGATTGAAGAAGGGCGAAAAATAACAGATGTTGCCAGGGAGTTCGACGTCTGCCACAGTGTTGTTTCAAGGCTTTGGAAATCATTTCAAATAAATGGAGAGTGTAGCAAACGTCACGGGAGAGGTCGTGTTCGCAGTACAACACCTGCAGAAGATCGGTACATAGTGCTATCAACAAAAAGACACCGGCGCAGCACAGCTAGTGAAGTAGCAAATCAGTTTATGGCTGCTACTGGCAAGCGGATCTCCCGAAAAAGTGTCGCCAGACGTTTGCATGAAGGTGGACTATACGCCCGCCGTCCTGTTGTGTGTATCCCATTGTCCAGACGTCACCGTACCGCCCATTTGCAATGGTGCCCTCAAAATCGCAATTGGACTGATAACGACTGGTCTGCTGTCTTCTTCTCAGATGAGAGTAGATACAGTCTATCATCTGATTGTCAACGATAACTGATCTGGCGTGATAGTGGTACTGCATATTGTCCAGCAAACATACAGGAAAGGGACCGATATCCGACATGTAATGTCATGGTATGGGCTGGCATCATGATCAATGGCCGTACTTCACTCTATGTGCTTCCAACTGGGACTATGACTGGCCAACGATACATTAATGATGTTCTGCTACCTCATGTTCGCATGTTCCGTGGTGCTGTCGGTGACAGATTCATTTTCATGGACGACAACGCAACATGTCATCGAACAGTCGCTGTTCAGGAGAGTCTTGAGAGCGAGGATATTGAACGGCTCGTATGGCCAGCACGTTCTCCAGATCTGAATCCTATTGAAAATGTGTGGGATGCTTTGGAGAGGAGTCCTGCTGGTCGCCAATGCTCTCCAATAAACAAGGACACCCTCATCCGTGCACTGACAGAGGAATGGGATAAATTACCCCAACAGCTGCTTGATAATGTTGTGCAAAGCATGACACGACGTGTGGAATCTTGCATCGCCCTCCATGGTGGCCATATTCCGTATTGACGTCTTACGCCGGAACGCCTGCAGACGGTAATTGGATTTTTTCAAGTTTACGTATTCTGCACAAAATGGCCTGTTTGTCCCTTGAACACTTTCCAAAGCCTTCTGGATTTCAGAGCACAATAAATTGTCTTTCTTGTAATGTCCTGGCATTCTGACATTATTTTATTTCACTTGGCATCCAACCCCACTTACATTTTTTTGCGCTATATAGCCGTTCATGATCCGTCCTTAGCAACTGTCCAGCAGTGTATATTGTACAGCAAACATTAAAATAGGTAAACCAAACATTACTTGACATGCCAAGCGTAGTATGGAACACTGACATACGAGATGATGCTGAAGAGCGCCGATGTTTTTGAAAGCGGAAATTTCAGTATTAAAGGATTTAATATTAGCACTGGTAGCTCTCATCAACGAAGAGAAATACGTTTTTGAATTCAGAAAATCAGATGACCGAACTGGCTTTTTCGATAATGTTTCGCTTCGGCCTTGGATCTGGACGATTTGACCGTGCGTGATTCCTGTGTAAAGTCATGCGCCAAACTAGAATACGCCGGTAGTTGTTTTCTGTTTTTTTGAAAGGGGGTTAGCAACTGATTTGTGTAAATCAATGGGATATAAGCAGTCGCCCTTCCATTATTTTGGGGTACTGGTTGGAAGGAGGAAAGGTGAACAAGGCGGTACACACAAACACACCAACAGCCCCACGCGGGGACTCTAACCAGGAGCTATTTTCAATAAATGAATGGTAACAATCCATCGCTGAGACCTCTGAACTATCTACAGGCCCGTATGTTTCAACTGCGTTGCGATGAAACATCTCCCTGCATGAATCCACGGCCATAGTTAAAAACCATCAGAAAACGTTTCTCATTTGGTAAACTATTTGAGAATTGTGGAAGACAAATAAATCTTTTAATGACTTATGCTAACTAAAAAGCCATTGTTCCATAGCGTGGCAGTTACCTAAAATGCTGTATGGGAAGTGATATTTTAAAGTACAATCGTCTACGTCTCGTACGCAAAAAGACAGATATTTAGTATTTCTACGATATCATCACATAATCGCAATTGTGAAATAATGTCAATGAGAGTAACATCTAATATTGCATCTTATATGATGAAAACGATTGTGATATATCTTGTGGTAATATTTTGATATCTTTTCTCAGCGCAACGAAGTTTGGTTCAAATGTGCGTGACGACTCGTCCATTTCGAACGAGGTATTATTTCAAATGAGAGTTGCCTCCTTTTTTACGGTTGTAATTCAGAGTTTTTCACAATTCTCTGCATCTTAATATTTTCTTCACAATATCTTTTTAATGTATTTTATATACTTTTTGGAAATTTTATTTGACATTTGATTTTGCAGTTGTAAGGTACCTTGCACGTTGGAAATAATAGCATGACTTTGGCGTTTCTTCAATGAAACTAAAAGATCTTAATGGACCAGAAAGAAGAAATATTTGTTTATTGTATGTTTTACGTAAATGTGATGATCAATTCAAGACCTTATCCATTCTCTCATGTAGAGCCAGATAACGCACTACATAAGGCTGTTAAACGTAGTATGTAGGCCTTATCTATTCTCATTTATAGAGCCAGATTAATCAGTATATAAGGCCGTTAAACTTAGTATGCAGACCTTATCCGTTCTCATATGAAGGGCTGAATGTTTCAGTACAGAAAGTCGTTTAACGTGGTATGTTTTACCTGATTCATTACCTGATTGGACTTCCGAGTTGTTTTTTACGTATTCAACACGTTCAATTTAGACCTTTGTGAATGTTGGGGATTCGTTTTAACCTTACTACACACAAAGAATATGATTGTATCAAACGTGAATTGCCTGTCCCTTCTACAAAGTGGTCAAGATAATTTAATTCGTACTCTGGTACTAATGAAAAGGAAACCTTTCATACAGAGAAACTGAAAGAAAATAAATTAGTAATATATTGGCCAATTTGCTTAACGGAAAACCATAAATGTTCGAAGTCGTTCTCTGTGATAAGATAAGAATACATTTCTGTGGATTTAAAATGCTGATGTCAACAAAGTAGATAACTAAGAGATTTCTTTTATGGAGATGTTGTTTTCTACTTAAAACTAAACTTCAATAAACTGCAAGCACGGCGAAAACAAATTCCCGTTGTGCTGTTCCTCGTGTGAGACGAAAATCGGATGTTCACGACACCACAGTGTAACAAACCATCGCTTAGTTGATGGAAAATTACAATATGTAAAGGGGTTTTTTTTGCACCTTTTTTGGGAGCAGGGGTTTACCTTAGTGAAAGAAATGCTTGTGGTTCTTTTCTAAGGTGATAAACGGAAAATGCTTTTTATTAACGAATTTGTTTACTCGCAAAATATTTATAGGTATGATCCCGCTGTCGATCTCAAAATTTCACTTCTCCGATAAGTTTAAAGTTGTGACGCTCCACTCCCGTCTCGCAATAAATGAGGAAAAGTTGAAATATGAAGTTTTCCCAGTACATTTCGGAGAAAATGTGCGTATAGTAAATACTGGACAGCGACTCTCTGTTCAATGAATATATTTTAAAATGTTTGAAACGCTACCGTCCACACAGCCATAAGGACACTTCTTGCAATGCGACTTTTGAAGTCCATGACGTATGACACTAGGGACAGGGTGTGAGTATGCATATTTTTTATCCCAGTAACCTCATTGCACTTTCCTTCCAAATTCGAAATATTGCGAGTGTGTGGGGATGGCAACGGGGGTTCTGTCTGAATTAGCTGGTGGACCGACAATCAAAATACGTTATATACACTCCAAAACCGGTGTACCTTCCCGAAATATTGAGAAGATGCCCCGATAATTCACCAGTCCTCTGAGTTCTGAGACAAACCGCTGCATGATGGGAATATTTAGTTTTTGTGGTTCATCGCATCGTACCAAGTTTCGATATTTCGTTTACTCGAGTGCGAGGCTGCGATTCTAATACTCAAGAGAATCGTATTACACATTCTTTATAACTCAGTGTCAGCCGCAAAGGAATGACAGAAACACGTCATAGGTAATCATCATCATCAGTTACCAAACCACTGTTGGATGAATATTTTTCCAAGTTTCTCCAGTACGGTCTTAAATATTCTCGTCCATGCCACTCAGGCATGCTTTTGAATTTAATCCACCCATCTCCCGTGTGGTCGAATTCTGGGTTGTTGTACAAATGTCAAATGCTGGTCTCCAGTAAATAATTGGAAAAAAGAAGTTGCCAAGATTCCCTTCAGTTTTGTTAAGGGTGAAGTCTGTCCTTTGCAAAAGAAAACGTTAGAGGAAACTAAGACGAGTACTAACGTTGTTGCGTAGCGCTGAGGCAGGTGCGTGGAAACGACCAAGAAATTTGATGGTTAACCATAAGTCAGTACAACTCAGAACATATATATATACGCGGCTACTAGTTATGCATAGAGTTTTATTGCCGATGATATCTTTTAAATCTGACAGAAATTTCTCATTTCTTAAAAGTTAAAGGGATGTGAGAATTATCTTTTGAGCCTTAATGTTCTATTCCGCTGTGTCACAAGGAATATATCGTCACACATTGGTCCCAGAAAAACGATCAGTAACTTCAAAGTGCTGAAATGCCTATCTGTCTTGATTCACGACGCGATGAAACAGAATAGGGCCCATGGGATTCCATAACTAGTGCTTTCTTTTTTGTGACGAAGTGGACAGCTAACGGATTTCTTTGAGTGGTTGTTTTAGAGATTTTTCGGCGAAAGATTTCTGATTATTCATGGAATTACCCATACACCAATTAAATTTCATCTTTACATCTGCAAATTTCTTTAAAACATGACACACGGAAAGGAAAAAAGTAAGAAACAAAAATGAATTTTGCACTTAAAAATTTCTCATTCAATTGTGTGAAATTCAAACACTCTCTCTGAGGGTGATGAACTCTTCCAGAGACGAATGGTTTCCTTGTTCAGCTACATCGGCAAGGGTTTATCACTGTGCCTTGCCGCCGTGTTATGTGTGGCACTTCTGAAGTGCGACACAGTTCTTGTTTAGTAGGGTATGTGGTCCAAGAGACTATCATATTCACACTTGGAAACAACGGCGAATTCCAAATCAACAGGTGAAGTGTAAGAATTCGTGGCCGTATTATGGAACATTTAGTATATTATTGTGGTTAAGGTGTTAAAGGTATACAGTACTTCAGGATTACTAAATACTGGAAATGAAACACAAAGTGAGAATTCCACTTTAGAGGAATTTATTACACCATTCGGTATTTGGTTTCGAATACCAAAGTAAGGAAAACGATAGTTTCTTTGTATATTCTTCAAATAATACTGGTATGTTACTTTTAGTGTAAAACATGGGTGATAGTAAAATATTCGAAAAAGTAATTTTTACAAATTGTATCTCTGGAGGAATTCCTTGATGGCAATCTATTTAAATTGTAGGTTTAGAAAGAGAATAACATTATTTTCATTAAAGCAGTCAGGTGTGATGTGAGAGCAGTACTGCACACCGTTAAGATTGCAGTACTTCAATCGTAAATTCGCTACGTATGTCATTTCGATTATGTTAACTTAGGTTCGTACACATCCATGAAATTAAAACCTTTGGATATTGTTTTCTCCTAATACGGACCTTTTCATATGTGCCCTTAGTTTAGAAGAATATTTGATAAAAGAAAGCACATTAGTGTTATTGTTGTAACATTATCTTCCCATGCACGTCCTAACGGATATAAACTTTTTTATAACATCTACAATGAAAGCACATTTTTATGTATACAATGCAATAAACAAAAATTTTCTATCCTACCACTACGCATGCGATGCCCATTCAGTTCACAAGGTCACGTCCTTATCAGCTAAACTATGATGACCGGTAAATTCGTCGATACAAGTCCGCTCATGTGAAGATATATCCAGCACTCAAACATTCTAGTTGTTTGCAATCTCAAGGAATGCAAACGGCAAGACTTTTTGTGTACTAAAATTACACATTTGCAAAATAGTTGTATAAATACGTACGAATCAAGCAGAGATCCGATCAGATCGTATGTAGAGGATTTTAGGAAGAGAGGGTCTTACTACAGGTCTTAAACAGCCCTTAGAAATGGGAAGCTAGGATATTTGGGCTAGAGTGCCCGATAGGAAAGTGACACGGAAGCAAGGTAGAAAAGGAGAGGAATACGCCCTAATTTATTAACGCGGGGGGAGTACCCGGGGTCCGACGGCTTAACGTGCCCATACAAAACAAAGTGGGTATTTAGTGGTTCGAACGCTCGTATCTATTCAGGATGGAACCTGAGGTTATATCCATGGCAGTCACGAAAGCTGACAACTAGGCTACTCGCGGCACCAAAACAAGCAGAGTACCTACCGAAAAATATTGCCTTCAATCGGCAGTGGATATTAATGAGTAGCACTACATCTCTAGTGTGTTATCATCGCGCACAGAGCCATATCGGAGATATATCTTTTTCATCTCGCATTTGAGCCCATATGATGGTTTTTATAAAGACAATAAAACTTACAGAGACACGAGTGAACTATGGCCGCCAAAGTAATCTTTCAGTACTGGTATTAACGCTCACGTTATTTGGAAATGAGGCTGCAAGAGGTGAAAAAACATCTCTACTGGGTATTATATGTCAGAAAACGTGTGGCTTGTGTGGATAAATGACTGTTGCAAATATAATAAGTCGATGGGATTGATCGCACCATCGAGCAATGGGTTGACGGGATTGAACCGCAACCTGTTTGCTTCATGATCCTACTGAGACTACCATCAGTTCATGACACAATGTTGCATCATTCTCCCACAACTTTTCATGGGTATCCATTCCCCAAAGCAGGATGCTTTCCTTTAAAGGTACCGCACATTTTTCATTTCTTCCGTTTGGCGCATGACTACTTGGAAGAGCAGTCCAGTGAGTCTACTGAATCCTAGAAATGACGAAACCTGTTTTTTTAAAGAAACCTCTCCTTTTTTCGAGCAAATATTAACATCCGTAGTGTGTCTCCACATTAAAAGTTTTATTCTATTCTTCTAGGGCTTAACGCTCTTGTCTCGGATAATTCGAATTCACACACAAAATGTTGCACATCATATAGGTCTAACTTAACTGGTCAAAACGTTCAGAACAAAGTTATAGAACTTCTATTTGCAATTTTATGTGCTGAAATTTAGCAATACCAGTATATTGAGCTTTTTAGTTATGATTATTATTCAGCTATTCTCTGGCTTATAAATTTATTTGGTAGTAGGCATGCATACGGAGTGCAAAGTCAGAAATTTTAAATATCCTGGCTGTCTGATTTGAAATGGAAAATTTCTCCACGAAATAAAATCTTCAAAACGCTACAAATTATTTCTTAAATTTGAATGCTAGCTTAGAAAAATAAATTCTAGAAGCTTGACGAATGGACAGTTCTTAAATAAAATAAAGCAAAATAAAATATTTATTATTTCTCCTGACTTTTACATTATAGGGAGGAATTATTACGAATTGAATATTCCAAAAGTTCCTAAATAATAAAAAAATTGTTTGCACTGTTTTTTCCAGGAAATCTAATATAAATATTTTTTCTAAGTAAATACCGTATGACCGGTGTTGTATAAAATCATTTTTCAGAAAAGGGCTAAATACCTAATCTAGTTAATTTGAGACCAGCGTCTTCAGCAAACATTGGTATCCTTTTAGGAAGTGATTTTATGAGTGCACGACCCAGTGGCGTGGATTATCGGAAACCAATTTGCGTGTGCGGTGAAGTAATCAATGCGCTTGATTTATTCTGCTACATAGACCAAATTTTATTCATGAGGACTCAAAAAGTTTCGTTTGGTAAAATATATTTAGCATAGGGACTCATCTTCACTTAAGATACATTTAAAGTCTAATCAAAATAGGAGCGTTTTTGAGATGTATATAACAGTGTTGTCATCACACAACCTTCAGGCGAATTGCAGCGATGATGATTTAAAGAGGGTAATTAGTGTTCCTAATATTTACTATACCAAATATATACGTACAAGAAAAATATAATTCAATCAGATTCTTCCAAAGTGAAATGCATTCCTACACCAGCTAGTAAAAGAACTTTAAACTACAAAATATTCAAGAGTGCACAACAAAAACTTTCCCTTCGTGAACGATATCCATTGGGGAAAATAATTTTCCTGATCGTACGTTTAGAATCAGATATATTGAGAAAAATTAATTGAACATTTGGGTCCATAGTCCGAAACTTGTGAATTGTTTTGTCGAAGAATGAATGAATAAAATTTATTCGTGGTTAGTAGTAACCGAACGAAAATGAACTATAGCAATCATGTTTTTAGTGGCGTAGATATTGCTGCAAATATGCTGAAAACAGGAACGTTACTTATGGCACCTAATTTTCATAATTTGAGTTAACAGAATTTCGAAATCTCACTCAGGCCATTCTGTATCAGTAACCTATCGGGCAAACAAATAATTCTTGGAATAGGACTATCAGAAATAGAGATACCGAGGAAAAATTGGTATACACCTTCTCCATGAAGAAACATTCTGTGCATTTTTTTGGCAGGAAACATGCACAGTTTGCCTCGTGAGCGGTATCTCACCAATAAGAAAATTTTTTAATTATATTTTCAGAAGCGTTGATATTGTTGAAAATACAATTGAAACATAAATATAGAGTTGCGTTCCCTTGTGGTAAAATAGTTCTTTACGAAAATTTTAAACTATAAGCCAAACGTTTTCAAACCAGCATCTATCCCACGCAAAAATATCAAATCGGCGTCTCGGATGCAGAGATATCAGAGAAATGGCAATGTATCTTTACGTCACATAGCCGAGAAAACTGTGAATTTTTGTTTGAAAACGACGCGTTGCACAAAATTGTGTACGTAATAAATGGTATCGAACAAAAGAACAAAAATTGCAATAGCAGTAAAGTTCTTCCATGGTAAAAAAACCAAAGGCAAGGATGAGGGTTCAACACTTTCCGGCTTCTCAATGTAAAAGGAATTTAATTTTTAAATGGTAGAAACAACAACAGGTATATAGTGTCCACAGAAGGACGAACGGGTGAAATGTTAGTATAAGCACGTATATTACTTCTTGTTTTTTACAAACTCTTGCTAGAAATGTAGTTTTAGTTTGTTGGAACTGATATGACTTCCAGAACACCCTCTCATTGCAATTGTTTGAAAGACAGACACACTTTCAACAACTTACAGCGGACCATTTTTGAAAAATCTCTTCAACTACGTAAATATAAACTCTTCGTGTCGTTTGAGATAAAAGCTAATATTCTATTTATTTACAACGCAACTAAAATGTTCGTCACTAAATGCTGAGATCTAATCGGAAATTGAAGTACACCATTATCGAACGAAAATACTCTATGCAACGACAATTTTATTGTAAAACGAATTCTTTCGCTGTATCTTCGGGAGGATTTCAAAGTTGTTGTATTACGATGTCATCTATTTCCGGAATTTGTACTGAAACTTCAATGAAGAGAAACTGAAGTTAAGCAATTCAAAAGTAAAGGAACTTTTTTGGAAAGTGAATAGGAGTAAAAGAGTTGAAGTTTAAAATGAGCGAAAAATGATTTCGGGAAAGTCGAACACAGTCGCAGTTCTGGTGGTTTTATGACTTTGACTTCGAAACTCCGTGCATAGCTCGGATGACACATCATTATAACGCAACAATTCCGTTGATATCTGTCTCAGAATTCAGGATCTGTGAGGTTCAAATTGTGAAGGTATTTCCAAGTTGAAATTTGCACGGATTAAAATTTTCGCTGAAAGTTTTAAAAGCTCCATTACAGGGCTTCTGTTTCCTCTTTTGGAATTTAAATTGATAAATTTGTTTTCTTCGGTTTCATTTACAATGCAAGGGTCCAAGACACGGTTTAACCCTTTTCCTACAAATACACTGATGGAAAAAAATCCCAACACCGAGAATTGGTTGTGTTAGATAAACCACAGTTGGTAGGCTGTGAGAGTACATCTGTAAGATGACGTCTATACAAATTTCACGTTCGGCACATACGTGTGGCGCTAGTAGCGCCCCTCGGAACATGCAAAGCAGGTTTGCTGTAAATACGCGCTGTAACGTTCGTGAGCGTTAGTTATCGTTGAGATTCGAAGCAGTGTGTTGATGTTAGTCAAGAATGCCTTTAAGAAGACAAAGAAGCCATTATCAACAGCTCACGGAGTTTGAACGAGGTCGTGTAATAGGGCTACGAGAAGGTGGATTTTCTTTCAGCAATATTTCAGAACGACTTGGCAGGAATGCAGCCACTGTGCATGATTGTGGGCAGCGGTGGTCAAGGGAAGGTACTGCCTCAAGAAGACCGGGTTCCGGCCGGCCACGTGGCACTACTGAGAGGGAAGTCCGCCGTGTACGGCGTATGGCCATGGCGCATCGTACTGCGTCTGCGGCCGCAATTCGAGCTGCAGTTGCCACCACAGTGACACAACGAACTGTTACAAATCGGTTACTTGAAAGACAGCTCCGAGCCAGACGCCCTGTAGCGTGCATTCCACTTACTCCAAACCACTGGCGTTTGCGACGTCAGTGGTGTCAAGCTAGAGCTCATTGAAGGACGGAGTGGAGATCTGTTGTGTTTTCCGATGAAAGCCGGTTCTGCCTGGGTGCCAGTGATGGCCGTGTGTTGGTTAGAAAGAGGCCAGGTGAGCGCCTGCAACCAACCTGCCTGCGGCCGAGACACACTGGACCTACACCTGGAGTTATGGTCTGGGGAGCAATTTTCTATGACAGCAGGAGCACTCTCGTGGTTATCCCACGCACTCTGATGGCACAGTTGCACGCTGAAGGTGAATAATTGTACCACATATGTTCTTGAAGTCTCAAATTTCCAAAATTGTTCTCTACGATTCGAACAGAACAATAGCGTAGTATTGAAAGCATTCAACTTATTGGTTTTCAATGGAATTCGTTTCCACTGTGTCAGAGAAGTAATATATTTTTCCAGCAATGCTCTTTACTGGGTTTTTTTTTTTTGCAGATATGTGGAAATTAATTAAATAATCAGCATAAGCTAGGTGACAAAGCCTATAATATCTATGTTCAGTTAACCGTACACAACATAATCAGATATTAAAAGTTTTATTTAATATAATACATTTGTGAGAGGCATTTCTGTTTGTTATAATTTAGAATCACTCTTTCTAAATTTTACGCAATTAAAATAGTGATTGTGAGATCAAACTTTTAAAACATAATTATAGTCAAGATCAAGGAAGTAAAAATTGTTTTGCGGATATATATTAAATGTCAAATAGTTTCAGGTTTTAATGTGACAGCGAGCGAGACAATAAGCTCATTGTTTTCTTTGAAACGGAAAAATTCGTTTTAAGATAAAGTCAATCAGATTTTTGCAAGGTTTTAACAATATATTTGTCAAACTCTCTAAAGTATATAATCCAAATGAAACTAACTGCATGGCACTGCATTGAAATGGGTCCTGTTTATGTCTATTCCGTCGGCATCATGATTCAACAAAATCAAAGGCAATAAAATGCATCACATACGAAGCATGTAAACCTCCCTGGTTTAGTTCCTGAAACTCAGTGAAGATCATAAAGCAATAATCCTGCAGCACTGCTCTCATGCAAATTGATCTCAGAACAAGTGCTTGTCACTCGATAAGATTCAGGATCAGAGTAATAGTGTTTTTTTAGCTTTTTGTAATACGGTCTAACATGGGTATGGCTTTTTGTTGCTGTCTCTGATGCTTTTGTATTGTCTTCTTGACAAACATGCTTATACAAATATAGAAGGAGCTTGTAAAGACGACAATTGTTCTCTCTCTCTCTCTTTTCTGGGCTACTGGAGTGCGCATTCATGCATTTTATTCCTCGTCTAGTAGATTCAGTAATTTCCTTGAAAACATTTGAAACATTTGCCTTGCGGAAGGCTAGCAGCTTTATCCACTTATATTCGTCGGTGTCCAGTGTTTGTCGGAGTTCTTTCATCTTTCTTCTTTTACATTGTTCGCTTGAGTCGCTGATCTGAGCGAATCACCCTGACTGACTTGTTGCCACGGATATTACTAATGTCCCTGCCAGCCTACTTCCATTCTAATTTTTTTTAATGCCTCACCTTCTTTGTGCACTGTCAACCATCTTCATTTAAAATCTGACTCTATGTAAGATATTTTGTGTTTAAACGCTTTATATTGTTCCTCCGAATAAATATCTCAGGTCAGCAAAACCTTTTTAATATATTTCAAATCTTTGTTGATATCTTCCTGTTTGAGAGCCTGCATAGTATCGTGTAATTATCTCCGTGGCATTAATTGGATTCCGGGAGTCTCTACATATAAAAAACACACGTTTCTTGAAAAGTTAACAAAAATGTGAAAATTAGTATTTGTGACACAAACACTTAAATAAATAATACATACCTTTTTGCGACTAATTTTTTTTTGGATTATAAACACAAATTTTACTCATTGTAACAACGTGAGAAAAAACACCGGGACAAACGATGAAGTACAACAAAATCATATCTGAAATGTTGCATTCGTAAAACAAACACTGAATTATTGACTAGTTTCAAAGAGTGATAGCTACATAAATGATATAAAACTAAAATACTTTCAAAAGTGTAGTACATGGGTGCCTCAGAAGTTTTCATAATGCAACACTTTACGCTTATTCTTTAAAAACTGTACAAATCGCTAATACTAGTGCGCTGTTGCACAGACTGCCTGAAAAGGTAGTTGTACTAACGGAAACCTTAAACTTCCGACTGAGCGTCGCACCACAGCGGCGTACGGGCTAAACTAAAATTACTCCCCATCCTTCCCTATCTATTTGATTCTCTCTCTGGCAAGAATAAGACGCGTACGGCAACATTGACAAAACAGACTTTTGGCCAGGTTTTCCATGCAAATACCAAACTGTGCAACGGATACATAATTATCCCAATTTTATGATTGAAATGCCTTTGAAATCATTACATACGGGACTTATGATAAATTTCTTAAAAACAGAAACACGAAAATTTTTGTAGAATGTTGACGATCACCACTCCGCAATACAGGTTTACTCATGGGCTCTCACATAAAAAATAACATATCACAAATTGACACACACCTAAATTATTTAACAGAGACTTTCATCTGAAATAAAATGGCGATAATGGAATAAAAAGTTTGGATAGAAAATAAGGAATACAGTTTCAATATGGCGCGGAACATAAACTTTCTAATCCTCGGATAGATACAGGACAAGTGCGTTCAAATGGTTATTCCGCACTACAGAAGCGAAAACACTCCACGAGTGCAAACTCCTTTATAGATTAGATAAGCCATTCCTTCATAATGCTCTCTAATCCTATTGGAAAAAGTAATGTCTGAATCCATAACCGTTTTCTAAAACGATCTAGTCGTTTTAGAAAGCAAGAATTTGAACACTTCTATTGCGTTCAAACACGTCAGTGTTTATTGCCATTCATTTAATACATACATCAGATTACTAGGGAAGCCGAACTCTGACTTCAAATACCACCGGGATCACAACCAGTGAAGGAATAACTATCAGCTGTTAGGGTTTACACTGTCGAAAAGATTTAGGATCGACTGGCTATGTCTGCTACAGACTTTCAAATCGGGAACGAGAAAAGGGGGAACATTACGTGAAACCTACAGGATCACTATAAATATATGGAAGATGTAGAAGTGCTGAAATGTATAGCTACTAATGTGCCCTGCTGCTGCTATGACACATCGTCAAAATACACACGAGTTGTGACTACAGGAACAGAATCTCTTTGATTTTAAAGAGGACCAGTATCCCTGGTTCAACAGCTTTACGTACTTATGGTCACCCTTGGTCAAACGGCTGTACGTGCTCATCCGTACACCTACTTCAACTGTTTTATGTATTTATCTGACGCATTGTGAATATTTTGTGTTCCGAAAAACGTTATACCTAAATGTTATCTTACCCGAGACCTTAGAGTCAGTTAGTTGGTGTGTTAAATATAAGGCCATCCATAGACTTTAAACCAGTCTTAGGGTTAAAAAGCCATATCAAAGTATCAAGGTATTAGTTCGCACGAAAGTCATGACTGTACCTGACTGATACATGTATATTAGGCGTACCTCATATTTTGCTAACAATAAGATTCCCGGCATTTATTTTTTACTGCACATTTTAGATTAAAGTATATGAAAAATGTGAAATTCTTTTAGTGGTTCAAACTTTAATGTCATTCTACTGAAACATTAGCAGCAAGTAAAGCTTCAAATCTATTAGGACCAATTTGAATTTTGACTGAGATAACATGGAAATAATAAGGTACATGTTTTGCCCCAAAATGAAGAAAATATACGTAACGTGCAAATTAAAGTAAATTCCCTCCCCCTACATTTTATATGATTTCTTTTGACACGCAGCCTTTTAAAAGAATCGTGCTCAATAGTGACAAATCAGAAGAAAATAAACTTACCTATAAGCTACAATTGTAAAATTAAGATAATGTTGAATGGCAAACGATTCCTCAATTTAATGAAGCTATTGTATGAAACTACAAGGAGACATGCTTTGCTAGAAACGCCTAAATACTGAAATGAGTGTATGTGAAATGTAAAATCATCAATAAATTCACAATTTTAGCAAAGTGTTTTTATTTAAAAGCACTACTTTTAAATTTACAAGACGAAGATCAACAAATACTAATAACGTAAAAATTTTGCAGTTTTATATCTAGAAAATTTTCATAATATATCTAATCGATTGATTGAGAATTCAAGTGATATTTCCAATCGGAACTCAAGAACAAAACTTTTATGTTAGTGACATGACGAAAGGTCAAAAACATTAAGTGCAGCAGTAGACGGAAATTAAAGAACCCAACCCGAGAGAAACTGATTTTGCTACGGTTTCCCTATGCTCGTTCCACTAAAATAACACTGAACAGCAATGGTTTTTTTACAAAGAAACCTTTAACGGTTTTAAATATGTATTTACGGGTGCTAAAACCAAATATGAAGTATCAATTGCTCGACTGGGCTCTGATTTCTTGCAATGTAACTCTCTATTGGGGTAAAATATGTGTTATTTAAAGCAATTTCTCTATCTTTCCCAACGGAGACATCTGTCTGCAGATGTCTCCGTTGAGGATAGCTGTGAGAATAGCTGTGTCCCTGAGTGTAGACATACTGGTGCCAAAATTTTCTATTGTGCAATTCCTTCTGGGAAAGGGGAACAAAGACGTTTTGTCATCCGAATGCATTTAATCGATATTGAAGGACGTGCATTTTCTCGTGGTTTTAAAAATTAGTGTGGATAGTGCAAAGTGTGCGTTTTTTAATGCCGCGTACTTGTGTGAACCATCCAAACAATTTCTGCTACTTTGTGGATAATTTACTTTAAAATCACACAGGCGATATTTCACACAGTTGATTAGAAAATTGTATGAACTTTAATTCCACTGAAAAATGGGTGATGAGATAAATCTTGGGCACCTCACATTTGTTGTAATGGATCTGTAACTTTGTTGACTGTCTGGTTAAAAGGATCACGTCAAATGCCATTTGCGGTACCAGTGGTTTGGAGAGAACCGAAAGACCACTCAGCAGACTGTTACTTCTTCATCACTAAGATATCTGAAATTACAGCTAAGACCAAAGACAAGATTCAGTATCCCAGTATTCCTTCTGCCATAAAACCTCTTCCTCATGGTCCAGATCTTTCTGTCCCTGTACCTCCAAAGACATGGAGTTTAGATGATGATGATACTGATAAAAGAAGACCTCACAGCGAAGAAGAAATTGAAGTAAAACGATACCCAAATTTCTCAAAAGATCCTGTGCCTTACCTTATAAGTGACGAAAAATTAAATGATCTGATTTGTCACCTTCATTTCGCAAAAAGTCAGGCCGAAATATTGGCTTCAATATTAAAGAGACGGAATCTTTTACAACCAAGTACAAAAATATGTAGTTTTCGTCTACGACAGCAGGAGTTACAACACTTATTTTCGAAGTGAGCTTGTGTACTGCAATGAAATGGAAATAGTTTGAAGCCTTAGGACAGCAACACAAACCTGAAGAATTGAGACGTTTATATAGATTTCTCAAAAATAAGCGTAAACGCTGTCCTTCTTCATAATAGAAACATGTATCCATAAGTACCTGTTGCATGTTCTGCAAACATGAAAGAAACATATGTAAATATAAAAATGCTGTTTTAAAGTATAGTATAAAAAAAACACTCATGAAATATTCGTGGCGATCTTAAAGTGATGGATTAGTTACTTGGTCCACAACTTGGATACACAGAATACTGCTACTTCCTCTGTCGATTTAACAGTAGAGACAAATATCCTCATTACATTAAAAAGACCTGGTTTAAAAGAGAGTCCTTAATTCCAGATAATCAAAATGTTGCTGCTGAGCCTTTGGTTAGTACTCAGAACGTGTACTTACCTCCGCTTCACATCAAACAGGGTTTGATTAAAAAAATTGTAAAGGAATTGAATAAAGATGGAGAAGCCTTTCGTTTCCTAAAGAACAAATTCCCCAAAATATCCGAAGCCAAATTAAACAGAGCATTTTTATTGGTCCACAAATAAGCGAATGTATGCATGACCTTGCATTTGAAGGCAGTTTGAATGAGACTGAACCTGCTGCATGCAAGTCCTTTAGAGTTGTGGTACTGAACTTTATAGGTAACCGGAAGGCAGAAAATTATAAAGGACTTGTTACCGAGCTTCTAGAAAACTATAAATCCATCTGATGCAACATGTCCCTTAAAATACATTTCCTCCACTCACATCTGTACTTTATCCCACAGAACGTAGGAGCCGTATGTGATGAGCACGGTTCACTTTAGTTTCTTTAATTTATACCTCATGTCCGACTCTTACAAATAGCCGACTCATCAGGACATGTGTACGATTGGAACTCTCTATAAAGGAACATGGATCCCTAAAATGCTAGGTGATTTTTGTGTCGGTTAATACAGCACTTTTTTGTGTGTGGCTTTGTTTTCCTTGATTTCTACATTATCCACTCGGTGTTTTTCCATTATCTTACTTAAAATTATACGAAGCTTACATAAATTTCATTTTTCAGTTTCAATACACACATATGTATCTATCTATATATCGTTTAACGAATTATCTAACTATTGTCAATCAACTGCTAAATCTCCGCTAGTATCTTCTACAACTTTTACTCTACAGCCAATCTTAATGACACTGCGACATGTTTTCAAATTTCCCTACATGATCTTCTACACATAATTTTGTTTAATTCTTGTCCCTTTTTATAACATCTGTCAATTAAGTTGTCAAAAGATGGTCAGCAGTTTTTCTATTAATATGTCCAGTGCATTGCTATGTAAAAACTTTGATCATGATGCCATTAAATCTAAATGTAACGAGCTTCTCGGCGAACTGTCTGACGGGGATCCTTTTCCCTGCTTATTAGGCATTTTCCTTGTTTTAGACTCCTAACATGCTCTTCTGTCTTCGAGTTCCCAAATACAAATTTCTTCTTCCTAACATTGTAATAGAATTTAGGTATCCTAGAATTACATTACTAAACTTTTTTAAGGTAAAATCAATTAACACTCTTTAAGAATAAGTCAATTACCTGAAATCTCCCTAAGATACAATCAAATAACTAAGGCTTATGGTACACTGTTAGGTACTTTTGGGGCATGGTCAATACCAATATGGAATAATCAAATATGCCTCCATAAGGATCATACACCTTTAAAACCATCAGTTTAGATTGATTGGAGTAGAATAAAAACTAACTTGGACAAAGGATTCTGACATTATACTTTTAGTTCGTGAGAGTGGAACACCTGGAATGCATAAACCTTTGTATTACATCTATTGCAACATAGAAACTATTTTTTTAATATTTGAAAAAAAGATACCTAGCATTTCGGGAATCCTTGGATAAAATGGCTAAATATTAGAATTAACCTCAATATAAAATGGTATAATGGATATGTGAATTCATACTATTTGTTCTACAAATTTGTGTTACCATTAAGCGACGAATGAAGTGTTTGCTAGGAATTGCTGACATGTTAAATTTCAATATCGAATGGATAATAAATTAAACTAAAACTTTGGAATTTATGGGGAAAATTCCTAGGTTTCGTAAAATTATCTTTTCCAAAGGATGAAATATCTCATTTGTCGGGTAGAATTGCATGGAGGAGGATGTGTCATGTAAGTCTCACTTTTAAAATGCCGCCAAAAGAAATAGGGAAGTTTCTATCATTCATCAAAGATGGTTTGGACGTGTGTGAAGATATTTCAAAGATTACCTATGTAAAGAAATTCAACGCTCTGTTCTTATTGCGTTTCTTCTCAAATTTTCTTTCTGCACTCGATTAGGAAAATCGTTTAATTCGACCTTTTTTTAAATGTCATTAACAATATGGTGAAAATGTATAAAGCTGTGATTAGACATCTAACTTGTAATGTAGCGCTTAATGGAAAACCTTATTCACTTGTTGTATATGACAATATATATATATTTTTAATCTAAGTGGAATGTAATCCGATATTGTCCAATTGGGGTAGGTCTTCATCTTAAAGTTATGAAATGCAGCAGTAAAATTGCGAACCATTTTTTACAGATATCAAGGTTTTATGAATTTTATTGTATAAAGACTGAAGAATTTCCAATACGTTCCTGAAAGCTTGCCAATAGAATAAATCAGTCATTTCGTTAATTGCACTTTATAAATGATTTGCTTTGCTGTAGTACAGTTCCGTTATTTGCAATATCATGATATTTCTATTTATGGTATATGGCAGGGGTCGGCAACTCGTCACTTTAGAAGCGCCAAAAAGTCATAACATAAAGATTATTTAATTTTAGAAGAGCCACGAATGGTGGCAATGTTAGCTGTGTCGTCCACTGCAGCTCCTTGGCAACACGAGCAAAATTTGCGAAATTGCATGAACAATATTTAATATAGATCTTGATTATACATATTTAATATTATGGGGCTTCGAATTAAAATGTATAGCAAAATCGCAGTCTCACAAAATCTCCACTTAAAAGCACAACGAAACAGACCTGAGTAGTTAACAGAGTACTGATAGCAATTGTCTTTTAAAAGAAAAAAGAATGAGAGCAAGCAAAGAATCGAAGGGAGAAGAAATATTGAGAGTTCGGTTTCTTGTTGACGCCGTTTTCGACCTCGTAAGTCAAAAACATATTTCAAGTAAAAAAAAATGTTTCAATTTTAACAAACTTTAGTTTTAGTGGCTACTGCTGGTCTGTCCTGGCATCTCGATTAAAGTTTGTTCAGTACTAATTAAAGTTTGTTCAGTACTACAGACTTTTCCAAAATACTGAAAATCCGGGAAATAAACATGTTTAATTCTAGTTTTGACTTATACAAAGGAATCTAACAAAAGCATGTACACCAAGACTTTGCAGAATAATTTCTTTATGTAATTTTTTAAGGAAACTAAAAATGTTCGTTACATCCAGTTATTTCTTGGAAAGAAAGATTATATATATGATGCATGAGGTAACATTTTGTTTAATAATTCCAGGTTGTAAAAAAATCGGAAGCGATGAAAATCGCATCTAAAAAACGAAACGACTGAAGCTTGACGACTAGTCTCAAAAAAGTGTTTGGCTCACTTAGATAACAGGTAAATATAAACAATTTATCGTGTACGTTTGAAATGCATGTGAAACGTGTAAGAAGCGAAACAGTTACAGCCCAGATGTCAGGAGATAGTGCAGGACGATGTCCAAGGGACACTGTTGAGAAACGATCCTCCTCGTTAGTTAGGAGAGATATTTGGCGGAATTTTTTAGGATCGATTCTTGTTAAGGTCCCCGGAGTCCGATTACGTTATCAAAACTGTGTGAAAATATTCGGCAGGGAAAAAGATCGGAATAAGCATACTAGAAAGTTTCATCCCGATGTGTCCATTGCACGTTTACCAAATGTAACTTAGAACAGAAATGCAAACAGATTAAAGTGCAATCCCTGTGAAAAAAACGTTTGGAATAAAAGAAATCTATTGAGACATACTAGAAACTTTCTCCCGTATGAAATTGCCCCTGTTTTAGATAAAAATGTATATTTTTCCATAAATGAAACAGTTTTTCCCGGGATCGCGAATAGACAGTAGCACATCAGAGCTCACTTGTAAACCTCGGACAGCCTGCCGTAGTTCAAAATATAGCCACAGTTTCAGTTACTTCTGTTGGTGTTATGTGAAAATACAGTAAGCAATTTAAGCCTTTTGTACGATAAATATTTTTATGTAAGATATTACGATATTTAATGTTGAAACCCTGCGATTTTCTTACGTCTCGGAACAAATATCTGAAAATTCTGCTTCCTCATCACACGTTCAGTACGCATTTTAAACTAACAAGCCAATTAGTTAGCTAATTGCTCTGTGCAACTTGAACGCGGCCCAATGAAATGACGAAATAGAGGTACCACGTGTGTTATTTGAGACGCCTATGACGACCTTCTATATTAGGCGTATTCTGTCCAGTACTGAAAAATATTCTATGATAGTTCTACATTTGGTATCAATATTTGAAAAACAAATATGTATCGTAGTAATTAACTCTGCAGTTATTCCTGATAACGAATATCAATTAAAAGAAAAACGTTTTTGGGTAGATAGAACAGTTGATTTTATCAAATTTAAAAATTTGAATAGCAGTAAATGTTCTTTCGTTTAGTTGAATTTACAGCAAATGCGGTTTTATTCGTTGGGGAGGACACCACGAAGGACATCTGTGCTGAAGAAAAAATGTAGAGTAAGTATTGCAGTAATATTACGCTTTCCAATTTAAAACCAGCAAGGATGTAGGTAGTATGAGCGCAAAAGAGAATATTCCCAAAGAAAGCCAGAGAAAAGAATTCTAAAAAAATTGGCCCTATTCCAGATCTCTCCATTAAACGTTTTCAAAGGTTGTAACTGAAACACTGTGTGCATTATCTCGTTATAAGGTTCAGGACTAATCTATTATCAAATATTTTCATAAAAAAGCGATTTACAATTTAAGGATTATATAAACTATAATATATTATATATGAAAAGCCAGGTGACGCGCAAACGAACGATATCCTTTCCTTGCCATATGTCAACATAACCTTCTCACGGTACTTCCTGTTCTAAATCAAGGGGCTCTGCCGAACGACAAATAGCATTATAACTATCCCACCTGGATTAGATAAAATGCTATGGCCAATGTCCACCCTTCCCTCAAAGTGTTTCGATTTTAGACTGGATTCCAAGGTATATGTAAAGACCCAGAAGAAAGGACAATTTTTATGAAATTCAAAGCATGCGTGAGTAACATGCAGGAGTTTGTCGCAAGAATGACCGCTGGGCAAGAAACTTGGAAAGACCTTCATCCAGCAGAGGATTAATAATGGATAATGAAGATGAATGACGATGTCATAAACCAGAAAAATTTCTGAATAGATCAAAATACTAACGAATCATACTTCCGGTAATTTGATATTGGATGCAAATATTGGTTGCAGAAATTTGAAATTTGCATTTTGTTGACATTCACAAAAGGTTTCTGATTCATTTCATTTGAATTTGTTATATGATTTCTGACACAGGATTTCATTTTCCTGTAGTGTGCAGCTGACTAAATTTGTAAGTACGTTGTTGGTTGGCAATTTTGATTCAATTTTTTCGAAACACGTTCACCTCATTTCCAAATTAATCCGTACGTAGCGGTCGAAATGTTTTTTAGTCAAATCATCAGTACTCTCAATCATTGGTTAAAATCAAATCCTTATCATTTATCCTACTCATTTTTTGTTTCGTCAATAAACGGATAACAATCGGTACAAATCAAAATAATCCATATATTAATAGATACGTCTTAAACAGTTTTAAGTGGTACGCTTCTGACATGTTCGTATTTTTTCTTGAATTTCAAAATGCTTTATGAAAAGGCATTTTCACGATTAAGAAGAAATACCGATTTTGCAAACTTAAACTTCATCGATTTTGAAATGTATTGCTTGCAGGTATATACCGGAGTGTTTGAAATAAATTTAAAATATGAGTAGGTATGGAAGGTTAGAAAAAACACTGCAAACGATTCGAAAGTTGTTAAAACGTAAGTTGGTTCATTTTTTCAGTAAAGATACCCGTGTAAATTTATAGAAATATGATAAATGCAGGAAATATATCGCAGCCCATGCCCTGGTCATAACATGTGGTGGGTAAATTGAGCATTTATAAATATTATTCATGAATTAAAAATTTAAGATATTTCAATCTAATAAACACCCCCGCTGTGAAGATGTGTGATTGATTTTTGGATAAATAAAAAAAATCACTTGTTATTTTACTGCAAAACATTACTAAAGTACTTCAGTGCACTTCAGATCATATTCTTAAAAATTCGATTATAAAAATTCTGATTTGGAGTTTTCGCCAGACAATTTGAATACATTAGATTCATTAAAATATTTCAGTAAAGTATTGGAAACATAAAAGAATTATAATCGTCTATTTTCAGAAATTTGCTATAGCAGAATAAATTGTATTTGTGCTCATTTTGTCAGAATGTCATGAAAGCGTAACGCCGAGGATTTTGCTGTTAGCGGTAGGAATTTTTGGCCTGCAATATGTTTTTTGGTTTAACCTTCGGACGACAGCCATTGACCACTGAACCAACCATGAGCTGCCGCCTTACAGCGGTATGGAGCCACTGGAGTTAGCAGAGTTGTTGTCTCACCCCTTTAGTTCATTCTGAACACATGTACGAGCTAATCGGACGACATATCAATACACGTTGTTTGGCCGCAGGTTGCAAACAAAATTTATGAAGTGGTCTTTTAATTCAAGATTTGATATTTATCGCTACATTCTTAAAAGTATGACAATTTAATGTTCTTGGCTAATGCGTTTTGAAATTAGTTCCGAAACTGAGATATAATTTCAGATGTTATGAAAAATGTACAGAGAAATGGGGAAGCTGTGAAAGGTCGAAGATATTCAACTTTACAATGGCAACTCCTATTCATAAGCATTCGAAATTACTGGTTTCGCTTAAGGTTCTTTGAAGTGGTGGGGAAAGTAACTTAAGAAATATATTTACGAGACATATGTGCCATCGTGTGGTAAGGTTATCAATCGCAAACTCAGACGTGTGCATTTTTGATCAATTCATGCATTTCTTTCTTTGAAAATAAAAAAAAAAAGGATGAGGTTAATGACAAAGGGTAGAACCACTTTTTTGCAAAGACGGTATTATTCTTCTTCTAAATTTATGTTTTGATAATTTGACCGCACAACATTATTAATTTGTGTGTAAAGAGTGTTAGGGAAGGTTTTCTTTACTTCCTTGAATGCTGGGAGATAAGAATGAGTTACAAAATAATCTCCCATATTTCAGTAAAAACCCATGCTGAAATTGAACGTACTAATCATCCTGTATCTCAAATACACTCACGGACAATGAAATTTGTGCACCAAGAAGGAAACATCTGATTGAACTGAAATTTCATGGACGTAATGATACACATGAATGTTACACATAATGGCAAAAACAGAGCTGCAGGGCAATTACAGAGAGATATGTGTCACTCAGTCCAGTAATCTTCAATAGCGCGGCGCACTGCGTCGTGGAGCGATACATGCTGCAATACGATCCGGCATGGAAGCAAATAGACGCTTAATGTTGTCTGACGGCAGACTGGCCCACTCGTGTTGGACGGCGTGCTCAAAATCCCGAATATTGCGGTACGGCGGCAGCCGGCGTTTCAACTGGTCCCACACATGCGCGATAGGGAACATCTCCGGGAAGCGTGCATGCTGTGGAAATGTCTGTAGATGATCTAGGCAGTCCTACGTCATGCCCAGGCACTTCCACAGGTGCGCTTACCAGCAGGAGGGCTAAGTCCTTCTGGTATAGGGCACTTGAGATCCCGACCAGAAATAACACTACATCTGCCTGCATAGTTAACCGGTTCCCCTTGGGATCCGTTCGTGCCTGGCGCACGATTCGTCGCTTCTCCCTACCCTTGGTCCTCCTGTTCCGTACCCAGCCTCTCCACCTTGTGACAGTACTGTCACGTTACCACTGTTCTCTAAACAGTCTGATGATATGGTCAGAACTATCCACGTGGCGGGCTATACCGCGCACTGACTACCCTGCGGTTTTCAGCTCAATGAACGGTCTTCTCTCAAAGTCCGTAATTTGCGTGAATCGACGTCTCTGAAGTCTACCCGGCATTCTTTTCACTCTGTACTCTTGCTTGCGTCGACCGGTGCTTTTCGCTTTAATGAGGCATCGACTAAACACCGGTTTATAAGTCTGCCAGTTCGTGCTTGCAGTGCAACAAAAGTGTGTGCGATCATTCGCACTCGCACCAAACGTTGATTATTTGCGTACCAGCACGCACTCTAGCTATTTCCAAAGTTTCGCAGTTGTAGTATGTTTTATTCTAGGAGCGCAAATTTCATTGTTCGTGAGCGTAATACAAACGGAAAACTACTGTAATATTAAATCAAATATTCATTTTCGTTTTCGCCCTCACAAACCGATGTTCTCTACAATGCATAAACACTCTAACCTTGAGGAAGTGCGTTTCAGGGAAGTTACTAGTGGCTTCATTCTAAACATACGAGGTCCGATTAAAAGGTTCAAAGACTAGGTCAATATACAAGAAAGTACTTATGTTACTTACGTCTGGCTGTGATCTGCCTCAAAGTAGTCTTCTTCGGCAGCGACACACCGCTGTCAACGTTTTTGCCACTGATGGAACGCTCCTTGGAAGTCCTGTTCGCGCATCGTGTCAAGCACCGTCTGCGATTCGCGCTGGATCTCGTCCACGATTTTAAAACTGCAACCCTTGAGCTTCAGCTTCATCTCAGGAACAAAGATTTCGCAGGGTGCCAAATCCGGGGAGTAAAGCCGGTGAAGACAGGTAGTCCTGCTGTTACGGCTGTAAAACTGCTTTGCTGGTAACGCTCAGTGAGCTGTTTCATTGTCGTGATAGACCACGAAATCTCCTCTGCGCCACATTTCAGGTTGTTTGCGGCTAATATCCTCAATAAGACGCAGCAAAGCATTGCAGTAAAAAAGGGCGGTTACGGTCTGGCCTTGGGGTAGGAATTCAAGGTGCACAACTCCACGAATGTTAGAAAACATGAAGAGCATGCTTTTGGTTGCGCTCCGGATCTGTCGGGTCTTCTTCGGTGGTGGTGATGCCGGGCTCTTCCACTGCGACGATTGTTTTTTGGTCTCCGCGTCGTATCCGTATACCGAAATCTCGTCTCCAGTGATGACCCGTGACAGGAACATGGTATGTGGGTTCGTTCCCGATTTGCTGAGTTTGATGCTGCATTAGGTTTTCGCTCACAGGTCAAGTTTGCAGTCCATAATGAAATCGCAGCTGTGTTCTGCACGTGGTCACCAAATATCGTGTAGCAGACCTTCCGATGTTCACAGAACAACCGTACTCGGCATAATGACTCATGAAGGTCACTGCCTCCAATCACTGCTTGCGCATGTTCGTATTGCCATCTGTTGGGGAGCTACGTACCTAGTCTCCGAACTTTTTGGTCGAACTACGTATACATAAAGCGATGGTAATCAGTAACATTTTACCATTTGTACGTGCGTATACTTTAAGCTTTACATAATTTCCTCCCCAAGTATACGTTTGTTTGCCAACAACAACAGAAAGGTAAGGTAAATTCCATAATTGTCTGAACCTACGACTTCATCTTGTTCTGTAGATATCTCTTATAAAATAATCATGATTCTATATTTACATCTAACATATAACATTGGGACATGGGAAAATGATCGAAATGTTTGGGAGCAAAGGTGGTGGGGAAGGACAATATATCTTCCATTTTACGCTTTGGAAATTCTTGTGGAAGAGTTATTTTAGTCATTTACGAAATATTTTAACAAAATCAATTCCGCAGTAGCAACTGTTTTTTTATGTGTTGTATATTCTTATTTAAAACACAAAATTTTTTTTGATTTCGGTAGTTTATTATTATTATTGAATTCTTATTTTTCGCAAACGTTTGTAATTTCGGATTATTTCAAACAGCTATCGAATTTCAAGGGAACTGACTGAGACATTATTTAATGTGGCTAGGAGAGGGTATTTCGAAAAAGTGACACGGCGTACGTTGGCAAGGCTTTCTACAAAACATTTCCCACTAAGCGCATAAAGTTGTTTTTATATTTTCAGCTTGATATTAAAAGAAATGCCTTCGAATTAATCAACCTTCTCCCTAGATGAGAGATGGTAAAATCGTTGAAATTATGTTCACAAATGAGCCACGCTTCCATTTTTTCTGAAATTTTAATTTACCTAGCAGTTAATTTGTAGAGACCTTTGTCAGCGAATGTATCCTTGTTATTAGATACACATTGGGATCAGAATCGGTAAAGAACAAATCAGGATTCCAAACTACACTGGCGTGCAAAAATTAAGGCCGATACGGTTTTTCGAATTTAACGTTGAGCAGAAGTGCTACACATCGACGCAAATCATACCATAAGATCCCCAAGATGTACGAATATGGGACAAATGAGCAAAACCGTCCAAACAAGGAACGCAAAGGATACAAAGGCACTTCATTGAAAAGGTAGTTTCGGGCGCAACTGGACAGAAGACAGAAACGTCCATGTGACAGGCGGCTGCCAAGAAAAATGCAGTCTTTAGTAGGGGATATGATCACCCCTGACTGCGTTGCAGGATTTACAACGTCTGTTCATGCTGAGGACGAGGTCGTCAAGTAGCTGTTGAGGCATCGGGACCCATTCTCCTTGTAGCGCTAATCGCAGCTACGGAATCGTTGCTGGCGGCTGGCGACGTGCTGCCAAGCGTCTCCCGAGAAGATCCTACACGTGTTCGATTGGATTTAGGTCCGGGGACGTAGCGGGCCAATCCATGCCTTGAATATCTTCACTCTCCAACAGCTCTGCAACAGCCGCTGTACGATGAGGTGTAGCGTTGTCGTCCATGAAGTGGAACTCACGACCCACAGCACCTCTAAACAGACGCACGTGAGGCAGGAGAACTTCGGTACAATAGCGGACACCAATAACAGAAACTCCTTGGAAGATGTGGAGGTCAGTACGGCCATCAAGCATGATACCGCCTCAAACGAGAACTCCGCCACCTCCAAACCTGTCCCTTTCGATGATGTTGGAGGTGTGATTGCCTGTTTCCTGCTCTCTCCAGATATGTATACGTCCAGAATCGGTCGTCAGACTAAATCGGCTCTCATCCGTAAATAGAACTCTACCTCATTACTGATGTGTCCAGTTCTTTTGTTCCTGGTTCCACAGAAACCGCCGTCTCCGATGAGCAGGCGTTAATGGCACACACCGTACTGGTCATCGTGCAAACAGACCACCTTTGTTCAGCCTCCTGTCCACGGTAAAACGCAATAACGGACGTTCCGTTGTCTGTTGCATGTGCCTTGCGATTTCTCCCGCTGTCTGCCGTCTGTCTCTTCTCGCCTGTAGGATAATATAGCGGTCGTCCGCCGCCGTGGTTGCTTCTGGACGACCACTGCTAAACTCTCGGACAGCTGTTCCTGTCGTTTGAAATGCGATCCCGAACTTCTCTGACACACTAGTCACACTTCGACCTTCGTCCAACTTCTCAAAGACGCGACCTTGGGTAAAGTCATCCAGATGTCGTCTACTGGATTGCCTGTTTGTCATATCACACGGTGGCTGCAACTCGACGTCGTTCAAACCGCTGTACACCATGCAATAGCTTTCACCACACTACTGAGCGTACACCGACCGTGTGCTTCATACCCTTTCGACACCCCCAACCCCCTACGTCATGCTACATATATTCGCATGCCCTACCGTACCGGACCCTAGTCTATTTCCTGAATGGTCTTTCGTTCCGCCTGCCTGCTCGTTCTACTGTTATGATAATTTCTCCTGTTCGTTCTTCATTTTTGCACACTAGTGTATTAATATATTTTTTTAATTGTAGTGTGGAACATCGCTGTTATCATTTTTCAAGTTACTATGCTATGTAGATTACCAGATTTTGGTAATTATGTAATGTATAATTCACGATTGAGAATTAGCTACGCTTTAACCTATAACAGCTAAAATAACGAAAAGCAAATTCAAAATTCGGACTCCAATTTAGGAATTGAGATCAAATTGTTACATATAAACATATGAGAGAAACACACCCTCGAACGGGTATTACCTATGTATGGTGTTTAAAATATTTTTCTAAAAGCATGGTGAGCTGCACTTAAACGTTTACAAATTTCTATTCTTTAGATTTATGTTTGATATCTGCATTTATTTGGCACTAGATTCAGTTATGCTCTACGGATTTTTCTTATTAAGTTCTCGCACTTAATTGATTTCACACGAAAGCCTCAAAATCCACTATTGTAGACCAGTATTATTCGTGAACTCATAACACAAACCGCTGCTGCCACCCCTCCAAAAGAAAACAGTAAGAAACAGAATTGTTTAGTTGCCCAGGACGTTTCAACGAATTTTAGATACTTTCAGCGAGCTGAATCCAAAAATTGACATCAATTTACCGAATTTTATCTAGTTTTTAAGATAATGGGTACCCCTAAAATTACGATTTCACGCGAATATGACCTGTCACTGCAATTTTAAGCAGCAGGGTTTGGCCCATCTTTTTTCACTTTAACACTGTTGTTGTTAGAAGTAAATATCTAATTTAAACTTACCTTTAACATTATTTTTCAAGTTCATCCATTGCATATAATATCATAAGCTTAATTTTTTCTTTTGTTTCCATATAAATCTGAGTTCTTCATGAAGAGGTGCTTAAATGATCGTGATGCATTCTGCTAGATTTGTTGCGAATACACTCTGCAAAAGCAAATGAAAAATGGCCCTGACTTTGTAATACCTGCGTATTTTGTAGTGAATCCTGGAAACCAAGGTAAGTGTTTGGCTCCCCATAAGGTGCGCAAAAGCTGTGTGGAATGCCTACGACAATGGAAAAATGTAGAAAGGAAAATTTTAAACTGTAGTGTGTCTACGGTTAGGAGAGAGTCGGAAAACCTAAAAGACGATTGTTGTTTTTCTGCTGTGAATGTGAAAAGCTTTAACCTCAACAAGAAACATAAATGGGAGTATCCTGATTTGGAATCAGCAAGTCCTGTGTCACACAGTGATAAAGTTCCCACATAAGTGTTTTTCTCACCGCCTGATCTTCCATTTTCTGATGTTGACGAAACGCACTACTTGGAGTGTAGTACAGGTGAGTTCAGTGGAAGTGAATTCAAAGAAAATATTTCAACAACACAGCAGTTATCTCGAAAAGAACTTAATCATCTGATAAGAGACCGCTATCTGTCCAAGCAAGAACATGAATTTTATCTATACAGGTGAAAAGAAAAGGAGTGCTTAAACCCGAAATTTGAAATAATAGCTTATCGGACAAGAGAGGAGGGAATTCTTGTGCAAATCTCTTTTCTTTTCATATTTTTTTACTTTAAAGGTGTAAACCACTAAAACGTCTAAATTGTAAAAACACATTAGCAATCTAACGAATGAAGAATTTGTATAGAATATATGTTGCAGCAGTCGGAAACACGTGGAAGCAATTCCCCATGTTGTGCTCTGTTTACTGTATGATAAGCAGCCTGCTATTGCACTTCTCAGGCATTGCAAATGTTGTTGACACAAAGCAGATTAGTATCGGAGAACGACCTGTATCGAAAAACTGGTAAACAGTAATATATGAATGCATTACACAGTATTACTGGTGATACCAATCACATTAGAGAAGCACGTCTCTGAATTTTGTAAATGTCCTGAATGAACGATTGTCCTCGAACATGCTTCGCCACCGAAAATGTTCATCGTGACGTGGTGCACAAATGAGGATTTTAAACATTTCAACTGCGCAAAGTAATGACCACATATGGGTCACATCGTTGATACCACTTCGTTTTTAATAAATTTGGTAATCTCATTAAATGCATTCCATGCTACGTTTTAACATTTTAATAACTTTTTTTTTCATTTATCACTACACATTTTCTCAGGAATGATATCGAAACACAGAACCGTAGCCAAAACATTCTCATTTATTCTTATTGTACATGAGAAAGTCTCATCATTTAAGTGACGATGACGTACGTATAAGAGTAGGAACTAGAAATGTAAGCACAAGCACCTCAGTAACGGCCACCTCAGTAACTCTCTGACATGCAAAAACAACTATCCAAGAGTTGACAATGACTGCCTCATATACAACAAAACAAACAGCAAGAGGTCGTCCTATAGGAGAAAAAGTGAAGTCGACATTTGTTGACAATGCCAGACAGGTACATAAAGAGCTCCACTGCGTTAGGTAACCTAGCAGTTCAACCATAATATCGAGAGGAGTATTTCAGCATACACAATAAAACGCATATTAGCACGATGCATCATTCATGTACTACTGTTCTCTGCTGAAACAAACTGATTCGTCTGTAGATGGCACGAAAGTAATGTACATGTGGTACTTCAGGGAAGAATAGGTCACTTGGTTTAACAAGTAGAGATTTAAATTAATACATGCCCATGGACAAGCCATAATATGATTACAAAAGAGCACTCCTATGGATCCCAGGTTTCTAGCGTGAAATGTAGAAGGTTTTTTTTGGTATTGTATCGGACAGCGTGTGTTTTTGTTGCTTGCATTTGTTCACTTACATTTTTGTAAACATTTGAATGCAAGCAGATCTCTTAAAATTATTGCCGCCCATGCACACTGATGCACGTGCTAGTTGTTTCCTATAGGGAGAGCGAACGCAAATAGAATAATGTGCCATGACACAAGGCTCGGATAGTCACACCGCGGCTTCCGGAAAACCTTAGTGACTTTGAAATTTCTTTTTTCCTCCGGCAAAATGATGTTATTGCTTAATCGGGGTGGCTCCAATGGTTTAAATCTCGCTATGGTGTTGTTGAAAAATCGTGGTTCGAGAAAATCAAACGGTCGATACAAAAATGTTTGCAAAAGTTAAGCAGGTACACCGTCTTGATATGAAACTCACGACATTTACAACATTGAAGTGAACAGATTGTTTTGGACGATTCTCAAGTTTTAAATGAAATAACTGATGTTGATGTGTTTTGCAGACTGAACGGAAACAAAAGTTAGCGATGACTACAAAATGTAGTGTCACTCCTGTAAAAATGCATTCTTAGCCGTGTGAATTTTAAATTTGCTACAAGACTACACACTGTAGGCTCACAGACTACGATCCTGAAATATGTATTAAATTTTGTTAAATCAGAAGCAGACGAATGCAATGTACTACACTTTGCTAATTAAATTGTACTTTGCTTTTAATTCGACATTTATTCCTAATAAAAATAAATGATTATAAAAATAAAACAGGTGACACTGGAAATATCTTGTAATGCAGTTTCAAAGACTTATGGTTCACAACATGATTTTAATTATCGGTAAGACCATTTTCTCATGGGTTTTTTTTCCATAAACAACCTCCGTGTGTGGATGGGAATTTAACTAAAACGGAGATCAAAAATTTAAAAATAGTTACTATTGCTTTTTCTGAATCATTTTCTACATCCAACAACAAAAGACAGACGTCGCTACAGTCCTGCTTGCGGTAAATCATTCGTACAGGAGTTGTTAATCTTTGGGTCAACACTTCTCTTTATATATCCTAAGGTGTAAGCTCAAGCTGTCAACCACCCAGATATAAATTCACAGTCTCTGACCATTGCCTCACCTAAAATTAATGTATTGTGCTTTTCGATCAACATGCCATTTGCCAACAAAATAATGAAATATATTGGCAGTGTAAACAGGAATTCCTAAAAGTATCATAAGATACCTTGCAAAAAATTGATTTCCTAATGCACCAACAGATGTCAATCAAAATATATGTTATAGAAACTACAACAAATCGTGTTGTTGTTGTCTTCCTTCGCAGTGTTGTTCGAAAGAACGCGTCTCACGACCGAAAATGACGTCGCAGAGGTAAAGACCCCATCGTGAGTGTTACAATGACAAAGAACCCATATTCTTAAGCATGGTTTGAAATTACTGTTGCCGAGATAATAAACAATAATGAAATATATATACTGCTCTGTCTCTGTGACACATCTGTTCCTAATTCTTGATTTTGAATCATAATTAAATTTGTCTTTGCAGTTCACTCACAGTGTTTTGCACCATCATCGTTACTTTTATATTGCGATCCAGTACTTCTAATATCTGATAAATATTAGTCGTTTGGATCACATGTCCGTACTATTGGAGTCAATTTGTCCAAAACATTTGTTATCAGTGAACAGTCCAACAAAGTAGAAAATTTTTTTCTGCGCAGGAATTAGTTCTTCAAAGTATCTAACAAATGAACCTTCAACTTTTAATTGCTCAGTTGCAGCATTCAAAACCTTTCACTAAAGTATTGAGAGAATAGTTCAAAAATAAAATCTAAAAAAGCTTAACTCACAAAGTGGGAAAGCCAGAGATGAATTTTCCACAGACGTTTATAGCAACAATAACGTCGCGAAGTTCTCAGTAGAACACCGCGCGCCATTCGGTGAACTTGAAAATAAATCCTCCACACCGTAGCCGAGTAATTATGCCGCATTTATCTTCCTTCATGAGTCTACAGCTCAGATCAGATCATATGTAGAGGATTTCAGGAAGGGAGAGTCTGACCCCTGGCCTTAAACAACCCTCAGAAATAGAAAGCAAGGATATTTGGGCTATAGTAATCGATAGGAAAGTGAAACGGAAGCGAAGTTGAAATGCACAGCAAGACGCCCTTATTTATGACCAGGGGCCAGTATTTGGGGTTCGACGACTTATGGTGCTCATTCGACGCACGGCGGATATTTAGTGGTTTAAGCGTTTTTACTTGACTGGGATTGAACTTGAGGTATTTTCGTGGCGGTCACGAACGTTGACCACTAGGACAACAGTTTACGACTACATACGCGGTGCTACTTACATAGCCACTGGTACTGTGCCACATGACAGATGGTATCGTATTTTAGTATTCGTCACGACAACTGGGGCGCTGTTAAAATGACGACAGTTTAAACTCTGTATCTTCTCCTCTGTGCTTTAATTGCCATACAGTAAATCTCTCTTTCCCTCAGCGAATTACCATTTGCCGAATTTTTGCTACATTTTAATGTGTATACATATTATTAACGTAACATATGTAGATGGAATGAAAACACTGTCATCTCTCCAGGTAAAATGTTTTTTGGAGAATGGTACCAAAATTAAAATTTAATTGATGACAATATTTTTTGTTCTTAAAATAATTGTCTATGCATGAAAATTAAATCGGAGTACTAAAATACGTTTTTCATTAAACATTTCTAAAGCAGACTTTTCAAATATCCTAACGCAAATATATGAACCTCTCTCTAAACGGGTAATAGTGTACCAATGACATTAGCATGTGAAGTAAAACTCTTTATTTTGGATTTTGTTAAATCGTTCTGTAAAGCTGTTATACCAGTTTAGAACGAATAATATTTGTATCGATCCGTCAGCAATTCTGACACTCTTTGCAGGTCCCATGAAAAACAATTAAAATTGTGCTGATATGTTAATACTCCGTTCGTAAAGAGCACGTTGTATAACATCCGCATTTAAAAACGTGCTCTAGAAGTTCATCCGATTTGTAGCGAGCTTTGTACCATTTGCACTCTATGAGCAGCCATAAAAATTTAAAAAAAAAGGGGGAATTTTTTTTTTCCGAAAGCAATTTGTAGAACTGCCCTGATAAAGACTGTGTATTCTAGTCTCTACGTATTTCGTAAGAGCATACGAAGAACCGCAAGAGGGATAATTCTGCAGTAGAAACAATGATGCGCAAGGGTCCAAGAAACTGATTTGAAATCATGAACCTTGCAATAAGAGGTATTTTTTCTATACGTCTAGACTCAGTTGCATGTGACCAATCAGCGAGCACATAAAGTCAAAAACACAATTCTTCTCAAGATGGGATTGAATAGGCATGAGTTCCAACGGCTCAGCACAGTAGGATTTCTATTGCACTTGCGGATTCGTTCAAAACGGAATGATGATGATCGGACGTTTGACGCGAAGCACGACACTTGTCCCAGTCCGACGATTATCAAATATCCATGAAGCAATGAAAGACATTAAATATCTTGTTATATTGACGAAAATGCAGTTGATAGACAAATTAAAGATGCTGTCGAAATTCAACACATATCTCTGGTTGAAAATACTCCACTTTTCCCGAGAGGGAATAATAATCGATCGGCACACCGTTAAATTTGATATACTGATTTTTAAATTACGTGGGTTTACTTCAATTTAAGTAGTAACCTAGTACAGCTTAAAGTTTGTATTAAATAAACAAATTGTTCGAAATTTTAAATAAAAAAAAATGTTTTTAGAATATTTTACCAAGCATATCACACATTACAAATGCCTTACGTTGTGCGCTTAACTTTCATGAAGGAAGTAAGCAGAATTTCAGTGGTAGAATGCACTTAATCTAAAATTATATGTTTGCAGATGGCACGACTTTTTCGAGTTGTTGTACCTTTTTAAGAGAAAGATGTACTGTTCGAATTTCGTTCCAAAAAATAATGGTATTTCTACATTCCTTTTTATATTCACGGTGATAAACCTACGAGCTTCATTTTGAAGCAACCGTGTTTCACCTTATAATAAACTGAATAGCAAAGACTATTAAAAAACATCAAGCAAGAGAAATTAAGTATGATACCCTGCTAGCCACCCAAAATGCAACACTAAGAAGGTCACGAGTTAGCAAAGCCAGATTAACTGGACACATAACAACAGATACAAAGATGAAACGATTGAGCTTACAGGCCCGTGCGACTTACAGAACACGCAGACGTCATTAGTTCGTGTGGCCTCCATGGCTGGCAATAACGGCCGCTACACGCCGCGGCATTGAACGAAAGAGGCTTCGGATGTGGCCTTGGGGTTTGTCGGTCCAGGCTGCTTCCACACGTTACCACAGTTCATCCGGCGTAGCCGCGGTTAGTGATTGCCGGGCCACTCGGTTGCCAATCAGCCACTAGACGTGATCGATGGGCGACATAGCGCGAGAACAGGCGGGCCACGGCAGCAGTGACACCTGATTGGCCGTGAAGAATCATTGCACGATGCCTGCCACGTACGGGCGAGCATTATCCTGTTGAAACGTGGCCGCTGGCAGGTCCTGCAGACTACAGGCTCCAAAACGTCGGAGATGTAGCGGTGGTTGTTGAGTGTACCGGCGATGCGTACCAGAAGGGTGTGGGTGTCATATCCAATTGCGCCCCAAACCATAACGCCAGGCAACGGGCCGGTATGACGATGCATAATGCAGGCGTCATACATTCTCTCGCCGCGGTGCCGCCACACGCAGATCCGACCATCCTGGTGTTAAAGGCAGAAGCGCTAATCGTCGGAGAAGACAATGTCGTGCTATTCCGTAGTCCAGGTGCGGCGTTCAACGGCCCACGGCCGCCGCACTCGCCGGGGGTGTAACGTCAACGGTAATCGGAGCAATGGGCGCCGTTCGACAAGTTACCGCTCCTTCAGACGACGTCGAACCATACGTGTTAACACAGGTTGTTGCGCAACACACCCTAATTCCTGCGCTAACTTTCGTCCTGTGGCAGTGCGAGCCGTCAATGCCCGCCTCACTACATGGCAGGTCCTCTTGTTCGGTTATGTGCCGCGGCTGCGGCAATCGCTCACGTTGGTCCGTCCGTCCCTCCAGCACCCACCGAATCCATACTCGCCTCACTGTGGCTGGAGTTCGTCCTACACGGCAGCCGATGTCTCCGTACAATAAGCCGCTGTCGCGATAAGCCTTTTTTCGTCCTCTGTCGAACTCCGAAACGTGCTGGATTGACGGCCGTATTCTGTGACGTGGCATCAGGAAGCTTCCCACGCACAGGTCCGGCCGCACAACACTATTCCACTGCTTACACCCCGCCTTATGTGCACCCTTCTTATAGTGCTTCTGGGTGGCGTGCAGGGCGCACATGATTTGCGTATGCCCTGCAATGATAATCGTTTGCATGTCATCTCGCGGGCGACGCATGCTGCGAATTTCAGGCCAATCGGATGCTTCCTTGTTGGTGTTGCATTTTGGGTGACCAGCAGTGTATTAATGATTGTACCATAGAGGTGAAACATATTTTCATAGGTCCAGTTTGAACTTTCACGTAAAGCCATTTCAAAGGAAACCATACATCACGTACCATGCCTTTACGAATATTTATCCTATCATACGAAAACTTCTGGTGTAGTCATATATTTATTTGTATCTACCGCACACGGACGGGCTCTTGGACATTCCGGGCCGTATATAGCTGAAAGTTGTACTGCTGGAGTATAGAGCCAGGACAACTCTGAGGGAAAGGTATCATCTCAAACTCAAAAACATACCTGATGTATCTCTGGCTGTTGAGAGTTCCCTCAATTCGCATCAGGCGAGATCGCGAATTGAACCCAAACCATGACGCTTTGCGTTAGGCCGATATAACGCTGCAAGATGCCGTTCACCACGATCTCTTCAAACTCATGTATTACCACAGGGTGCATTAAACTGAATTGTTACTCGTCACGACCTATTGACAATGAGTGTGGCAATGTCTGTGTTCGAGACACCACTGGAGTCTGAGGAGTCGTCAGTTGTTCAAGGTCAAAGAAAAGAGCAGCACTTATCTGATAAGGATAAGTCATCTGTTAAGCAGAAGAAGTCTAACTCTGCTGGACGACAAAGCACAAAATGTGACAGTGCTCCGTTTCTGTGTTAGCACATTGAATATAGATGTGCTATCGGTCACTTCTATGTGGTTGAGGTGTCGGTTATCTCGTGTTGTCGTGGGACTTTGCGGTCCATTTCACGAATCTCAGTGCATCCAAGCCTCGTCTAGCCACTTACATCTTGTTTTCATCACTGACCTGGCGTTTCGTTCCGTACGAGTGCCAGCTTCGAGAAGGAATGATCCAGCTACCCACATCCCAACAATCCTTTCCCGCTCAAAGTTTCTAGGGTGTTCATAATGCGACATTCTTCGGCGACGGGGCACAGTGCGACACAAAGAACTCCCTTTCGATTCAGTGCCGGATCTTTCCTGATTGCAGCATATTGTTTGACACCACTGTTTATATCCAAGACCGGAGAGCTTAGAAGGCTCTGTTTAGAAACCGCATGAACATTTTACTGATATTTTAAACATTTGCATGTTCCAATATGTGGAACATATCCTGTACGTTTCTAGCTAATACCATCACTCCTTCATGGTGTAAATTTTACAAACAATGTGACATTTAAAATAAGGAAACATAGAGATTTAAGTGCATTGCAATACTATCGTTTTCAGGAAAGTACAGTACTTCTCAACACAAAAGTGCCTCAGTGAACGAAATAAGTATGGACCACATTCTGAAACTGTTCCAAATAAAAAAACTTGTTTATCTTTGTTCCTTGCGTTTTACTATTTTTCATTGTTTGATCTGGGCACTTCGGCTGAAAAATAAAGCAAGTTAGCATTATTAACCTGTTTTTTTTTTTTTTTTGCGATTTGCTAAATACTGTTCGGTTATGCCACAAAGTACTAAGCGTCCAAAGTAGTATTTGTCTTCTTTCCCTTTCCAAATATTATGGTTGGGTATAAGAAATTTCTATATGTTCCAAGAAATGAACAAAACCTTTTCACGCGATTATTTCGAATTCATGCTCCCCTATGTTTGAAGATCTTTAGAATAAATACCTTTCGTAGCCACAAAACAATTCTCGCTCAGTGTGATTTATTTCTCATGCTTGACTGGTATCTTTCCTGTCATCTTGAGAAAGAATCACCTCGCATTTTACGCCGTTAAAAAGTTAATGGTGCATTCGTACGCACATCCCTTATATATGAACCTGCGTCCAGCATATGCTAGCCAATCAAGCTTAATCTTGTGAAAAAACGATTTTCTAAAAAAAGAGTAATTCAAAATTTAGATATATTTTAAGAAAATTTATTTTTTTGACAGTAAAATATAGATTAATTAATATTAATATTCATTACGATGAAAAAACTGTTTAGGTCTTGTATTGAAATCCATGGCAGAATTTGTACCACCCAGTAGTCTTAGTTACTCTGGATACCAAAATGATTACAGTTTCAAACGATAAAAAGAGCTATATGCTTTTCACAAAGGATATTTATATGAGAAAGCCTGATAGGCGATAAATCCTCATATAATTACAATTAGAACTTGTGCGGTGCCGACATCAGGGCACCAGAACTTGATTTATTTTAGAGGACAACAGAGCGTAAAAATCACCTGAGATCTGTCCTTCTTTTCCAATTTGCGAGCTGATTTGCAAGCTAAACTGAAAAAAAGGGCTTGTGCAGTTTAACTAAAGGCAACAATGTAGTTTAGCATTTTGAATTATTCTAAAACTTTCGAGAAATATTATATACATATCTTAAGTACCTGATTTCATATAGAATAGCAAAATATTTTATCATTGCATCGCACACATTTTAAATTTTTTACCGTAAAATTTAACTGCGAGCGCGGAAATGGGAACGAAGGCTGCGACGAGCCTGTCACAATCACTACCGCGGCGTCATCCAATGATGCATTAAAACAATAGCTTTCGGGTCCTATGGAGACCACCATTTTATGGGTCAGCAGAAACTAAATTTTTTTCATCTTACAATTACACAGGTCTCAGCCCGAAAAACTGACCAAATGTTTCTTGTTCATTTTTATAGACTTCTGCGCGCTGAATTCAGAAAAAATGTTGAAAACGGTTTATCACATCAGCTTCGTTCAGAAAAGTCTAGTTTTTAATCAGAATGAGAGGATTGCATTAGCTTTTTCTCGATATAATTTAAATAATTGAAAAAGATCTACCATATCAGCATTGTGAGGGGCTCCAAGAAGCTACCTGATAAATTGGCTTGGCAGTTAGCTTGAGTGAGTCTGGAGGAATTCGAGGCCGCTGAGTGTAGCGGAAGCATATCCGGCGCGTAACTGGAAGAACCTAGGTTCGACTCCCGGTGGCGGCCAATGAGAACTTTTCCGTGTCTCACTTATAAACGTTGAAAGAGCGAAGATCTTTGTTTGTTTGTTCAAAAAAATAGTTAATCAGTATGTTAGGATTGTATGACGTTGTTTTCTCGATAAATTTTACATAGATTTTCATTAGAAAATAAAAAAAGTTTTTTTTTAAATGCGTTTATACGCGCCTTCCGCGGAAACCGCTTAAAACCAGTAGAAAACTGGTTTACGTTGCTTCACGTGCAGTTCAGATCGCGTTCTGCGCAGTTCCCTTCAGTCTGCTGTCACCTTTTCAACGTGGCAGTGCCTTTTCCCACGTGAAATTGGAAAATGCCTCCTAGAGGTTGAACAACACCTCCACACATGTTCTGTTTCATTTGTGGTGAACGTGCAATCAAGAAATTTTAAAGAAATATTTCTGAATTCGTTAAAAAGTGTATTTTGCTTATTTCCTTTTGCAGATGGGAGATCAAGATGAAGTGTAGATTCCGCATATAGCGTGCAAATGTTTTGTTGGAGATCTTCTTATTTGTCTCAAAGGTAAGAAACAATCATTTTATTTTACCTTGCCAATCATGTTGGTGAACAGAGAAATCACGGAGATGACTGCTAATTTTGTCTATGCGATGTGAAGGGTTGTAACTGGAAAAATAAGAAAGTGATTACTTAGCCTAATCTTGAGTCTGCTATTCGGCCAGTCCCACATAATAGTGAATACCCTGTCCCGAAGCCTCCAGATTGTTTAGATGATATCGTTTTCGAATCAGATGAATAAATTGAAAGTCCTCCTCTCGTGGATTAAAGTCCAGAGTTTGAAAGTGAAACTGAATCTCAAATTGTTTCCCAAAATAAACTGAATGACTCAATAAGAGACCTAGGCCTTTCCAAAGAAGCATCTGATTTATTAGAAAAGCATTTGTTATTACCTGGTACATCTTTCTCATGGTACAAATACCGTGGCAGATAATTTGTTCCATTTATCTCACGAGAGGGAAACTAGTCTATTGCAGTGACGTTTGTGGGTTGATGAAGCAATTTGAAATACCGTACAATTCATGTGATTGGCGACTGTTCATTGGTTCATCAAAACGGTATTATCTAAGAATTGATATGTCTGGCCCTACACTCTGTTCTTTAGTTTAACCTTTTGGGAACGACAGACATTCGCCAACCACTTAACAGCGCAAACATTTCGGAGTAGTACTGCATTTTACATATTTGAACGTCCTTTCAAGGTTTGTGCTGCTTGTGAACTTAAGAAACCGAGTGCAAAAAGAGTGCACTTTTAGTCCACTAATATCAGAAGAATCGCAGTATTCACTGTGACGTTCCATTTAATAAACTATGATACGTTTTTAAACAGGAAAATACAAAACAAAGAATGCAGTTTGCAACCGTTCCTAAAACGCTATAATTAAAATAAACTGGGTAGTCAGAGGAAAACTGAATAAGTCATAATAAATTATAATTTTAAAATGCTACTTGCATTTTTGCGCTCTCCCACAGAAATTTAGATACAAATAAATCTTGAATCGCATTAAAACTGAAAATAAAAATATTACACCAGTATATCACAGTATTAAATGTTTAAAACGAAAGTTAACTTAAATCAGATAAAAAAAGTAACTCACAGCGTAATAAAGCTTATTAAACCCAAAGCTTGTACCTGAAAAGGAAGCTACATAAAAATTACTCCAGAATTATCTAATTCTAAATAGATTATGACTCGACATAAACACATAATTTGAATGACCGAAAGTAAATAAAAAAATATGATTTAAGCAAAAAGACTAAAACGCCTCATTCATTAAATAAATTTAAAAAAATTAAGATACCGTACGTATGCGTATATGAAAACCTAATCACAATAAAAAACGGCCTTTCTGAGGTTACTTACATTTAACTGAAATATATAAAATTGCAATGTAAGTAATATAAACTAAACGAATAAATAAAGTAAACATATACTCATCGACATTTTTTAAATAAAGTACTCGTACCATTATTACCCCCATGCAAATGTATTTTAATGTATAACCTGTTAAACATGAGCGCATTTTAATTATTAAAAAAAACACGTATAAAAACACTGGCTTCCAAAACCCCTAGGCCGCCCCGGTGGCGCAGTGGTCTAAGGCGTTGGCCTCTGATCATTCGTCCGTAAGGGGTCCGGGTTCGAATCCCGGTCAGGCATCTATGTTGTGTTTGTCTTACGGCACTGGCTCTCTCCCTTCCCTTCAACCAGTGACCCTAAATTAGGGACGGGCGACTGCTTATAGCCCATTGAGTTGCTCACGGCGGTCGTTAAACCTCCAACCAAAAAAAAAAAAAAAAAAAAAAAAAAACCTAGCTTCTATAAATCCTTAGCTTCCCTTCCTTACCCAACCTAAGCCTCGGGAAATTCATATTCCCTACAACCCTAATTTTTCAATGTTCAATGTTGTCTACATTGTAACTTCAATGCCTAAACACCTGTTCATTTGTACTTTCGAAGGCGGTTGGACATAAGGTGTCACACCTTCCCCGTTTGTCAGTGGTCGGTGAAGCTCGCATTCACGAGACAAAGCCTCATGCAGACAAAAAGACGAGGTCGATTTCAAATCAACGCAGCGTTCGTTTCAAAGTTTGAATCTTCGATTCTTGTTTTTGTTCGTTCGGCTAATGTTTAAATGTGCAGTTCCGTTTAATATGTTTTCCCGATATACTAATATAAATACGGACCTGTCATATTCGTTTGACAGGTATTAGAGATGACAGATGACAGTATTCGTTTGACAGGTATTCAGGGTATAGAAAGTTCATAAAGCTTTTAAAATTATTTTTTTCGTTTCCTTCTTACATTTTTTTATAAAATTCTTGCACGTATATTTGCCTCTCTTTGTCAACAAAGTGGCAGATGATGGAATGAGTTACATTACGTAATCATCATAAAGTATGCAGAAAACAACGATTAATATATTTAAAATATTATCCTTGACTGACTCGCATGCTAATATTCGACATATTAAAATAACAAAAACTATTAAGATAGAAAATGCAGCTGTCAGTTTATTTATTACTGTGAATTACCTTTCATTCAAAACAGTTGTCACCGAACTTAGGACATATAGAGAGGAAAGAGTGACCCAAATCAGCTGTATGGGGCTCTGAATAAACTGAAAACTAAAGATAACGATATAATATTTATTCTTCTTGAGATTTGCGCCTCCTGTATGAGGTATACTAACTTCCGTCAGACTTACATTTCTTAGATTGGATATTCGTATCTAACTTAAAGAAGCTTTTTTTTTCTCTCTCTCTCTCTCTATATATATTTTTCCTGAAATACTTTACTGAGAACTACCATTACGAGGGCACTAGGGAGTATGAGTTGGTATTTGGGTAGTTACTAACTTACTATATATTAATATATGAGATATTTAACATTTATACAAGAAGGTATGCAAGAATGAATATTATGCACTCTGTATTTGTATGTGAGAGAATACCCAATCAACTTCTCTAAAGAACTCTTATACACAGTGATATTTTTCAGATGACCGGGTCCATAACGCACGTTTCATTGCATATACATACATGGTAATAAAACCCCTTTTTAAATATATTTCAAATACGAAAATAAAAAAATTGTTAAAATATACAGTCTACATCTTCAAGTTGATTATTTTTTTTGTATAGCACGAAGAAACACCATGATGTAGATATGGCTTAGCACACAGCTTGTATTTTTCACCTACTCTTTTCAATAATAAAAATAAGACATGAGCTCATACTTAGTGCTGCATCCTGTTTAAATAGTTTTGTAAGGCGTATTATATCAGAGCAACATTGATTTCAATTTCGTGACTTTATATACTTCTATACTTTTTTCATTGTTTAACAAACACCATGATCAACTCAATGAGCTATAAGCAATCGCACATCCTCAGTTTAGAGTCATTGATCTCAGGGAATCAAGATAGACAATGCCGTAATGCAAACACCACATCCATGCCTCACGAGATTCGAACCCAGTTCCATCTCGAACGAATGGTCAGAAGCAAGCGCTTAGATATCTGGGAAACCATGACGACATAAACCTGCCTTTATACGGGTAATGCAATAAAGTTTCTAAAAAGAGTTTTTTTTCGACCAAAACGGTAAATTGGTATCTGACAGAACGTAAATGAAAATATTGTTTAGATAAATAGTAAAATGTAAAACAAATTAAGAATAATGTGTTTCCTGCTTTTTTTTTAGTTTTCGTCATTAGTTATTCTAGAGCCTATTCATGAATGATTTTCATTCTGTATTTAAAAGCCTCGTATGGACATTCCTGTTTGATACCTTTTTCTGGGAGAATGCTGTTCCAGCAACGCTTAAATATTGACTCATTTTTTTCAGTGACCCGAACACCATTGCAAGTACTATAGTTTTCTGTTTCTGCCATTTCCATAGTGATAGTACTAAGAAGTGTTCCTATTTTATAAGGAGATGAGTTCTAAACTCTGTCAAAAAATTCGTAAATTTACTTCCAACACACTGCTCACTTCCGCCAGAATATTTGCCCCTTAATATTCCTCAACATTTCACTCTTACGTTGGTGCGTCTTAATTTTTCTCACCTGCCTTTTGCGGTCCATACAGACGCAATACTATACATTATATATCGGCTAAATTTACCAATGAAATAACTTCTTGCACACTTGCTTTAAACCTTTAGAATCATGGTTTATGCAAGTGTACAACAATATTGTGTGCAGTCTTCTACTCAATATTTCAATTTCTATGTATAATCAACTAAATGGGAATCAGTCGCTACCCGACATATATATTTGTATTGTAAACTTTTAATTTCAAAGATAAAGTTCGTAGTTAGTAAGGCAAAATTCAGGAATGCTTCCTTCTCTTCATAAATCTTCATTTATCTCAGTCTGATATTTCTAAGGTGCATAGTTTGGTTTTAGGGCTCTCCACTGTCAAATTTCAGTGCAGTATTTATAACCTTATTTGAATAATACCCCATTCCAGGCAAGCCTACGGATATTAAAAATCTTGTCTGAAGTCATGCACATGTACAGAAAAATATGAATACACATGCATTGTTTGTAATAGACACTTCTCGAAATGTGTTTTTTTATCGCAGATTTAACGACCACCGTGAACAACTCAATGGGCTATAAGCAGTCGCCCTTCCCTAATTTGGGGTCACTGGTTCCACGGAAAGGAGAGAGCCAGCGCCGTAAGACAAACACAACATTCATGCCTCACCGAGATTCGAACTAGGACTCCTTTCAGATGAATGATCAGAGGCCGTCGCTTAGACCACTGGGTCACCTGGGCGGCCATCTCGAAATTAAAATTTCGTTACGTCAGTTTTGTTTCTGTGTCCAGTTCTGGAGAACCATTACATTCAATAGCAATAATTATGTAAAAAATGTTATAAAAAATACACAAGTAATTGAGGCATTAATCAATATTATTTTTATTATTATTATGATTGTTTTCATAGAGATTCCACCTCTTCATGAGGTTTTTCTTATCTTCCTAGAATTTCCTTACTATACTACACATGTTCAGGATAGCTGCCTTCTGTAGTTCTATTTAGTAGTTAGATTGAAGGTCTAGTGTCTGTATAGAGCTGTGAATGGTTTTTCAATGATATTAGTATGGGGACCGTGGTGACGTTCTCCATATGCCACATTTCCTTGACTTCGTATCGTAGGTCTTTTTACTTTGTCACCTCCTCTCCGTGCGGCTTCTGGATGTTGCTCGTTTTCGGCACGGCTATGTCTGTAACGTATTTACTGTACGTTCCATTGGGTGCCTGTGGCTCCGTCACTTTGATATACAGTAATGGATCCAAAGCAGGGGCAGAGAGACTGAGGGGATTGCCATATTCCCCGCGGACATTTCTGTTTAAATGGTCAAGATCGTAAATAATTGGTACATTTATTTTTCTTCAATTATAGTAATTAATGCACAAATTTCTGTAAAAGTTTGCATGGTAATTAAAATTTACTCTGAACCGGGAAATTAAATGTTCTGTTGTAGCTGGAGAAAGAGAGAGAGAGAGATAGCAAGAAAAAAGAACTAACCTTTCAGAAGTAGAGGAAGCTGGGAGCGGATGTGAAAAGGAGCTTTTATGGATCATGAAAGCAATGGGTGAGCTTTTCTAATGCCTAATTTTTAGGAACTTCCGAGAGAAAATCACAAAAAAAAAAAAAATGAATGGCGCAGGAATGACCTAAAGAAGTGAGCTAAATTCAAGTTCCTTCTGGAAAAAGTGGTAATCAGAGATGCTATTTCGGTGGGCAGTTTAAATATCGGTTTCTTGATTTGCTTTTGACGTCACATAAGAAGCAGAACTCAGGCACCGGGTACAACGAAGTTACACGATCTTTCGCATGACTTTTATGTTGAAAGTCGTTTCTGTTCGGTGAATAGCTCAATGTGGATATTTATATAGCAGTTACCGTTTCTTCGTAATGTGTAAACACACATCATAACTCGTTACCTTTCTTCGTAGTTTCTAAGCCCACTTCATAATTAGTTACCGTTTCTTCGTAATGTGTAAACACACATCATAACTCGTTACCTTTCTTCGTAGTTTCTAAGCCCACTTCGTAATTAGTTACCCTTTCTTCATACCCTTTAACAAAGGCGTAACTTCGAAGGAGCTAACAAGGCGGCTACCCTGGGAGTAGATCAAGAAACGGCGGAAAAGTCACTGTTTACAATTTAATTGAAATTGTAATTGAAACTTTTGCACCAGTTATTGGTACAGTTCTTTCGCGTTACACTTTATCATTTGTCCATTTACAGAATTTATTTATAAGATGTTTCGTCAGTTCCGGTAGCTTAAAACTTGCACTTTCACCTCAAAATGTTTAGGGAATGTTAGTAGCTCACATGCCGAAATAAAAGCGTGGTGCTTGTGGTACGACCAAAATAAAAATCATAATCCTTGTCAACAACTATGAGGATTGCGGTATTTCTTTATAATCAGGTTGTACGTTGTAAGATCACATTTTTCAAGATTTTATGGGGGCTGTTCGATTATTACTGCGTCTACAAGCCTTTACTGCCAGTTGAAATCGGTCTGTTTAATGTGGAACCAATGGTCCGAACTCTGAGGCAGATGGGAAAAGATGCGCAGTTACATTTCTGTCGTGCCTCCCGCTTAGAGATAACATTTGGTTAAGGCATGTTGGATTAACGGTAGCACAATATATGTATAAGACCGGAAGAAAGAAAGGAGGGAGCGCAATATTTTAGGGTTTTCCAAGGGCGTAGAAATGCCACGTTACGCCTTTGCTTTTAAACGCAAATATTCCACTTTCGTGCCGAAATGTACGGTAAGAGTCAGGTGTGATCCCTGAGCGATAGAAAAGCCGATCAGCCCCTGTACATGTGCGTACCGGCAACTGACTCTGTTAGAACGAGGCCATACCTTCGCGACGAAAGAGGCGAGATGAACGGCGCGCCCAATCGGCGGACTTTCGGGCCGGTCGGATAGTACGGTGCGATCGTGTTGGAAGCAATTGTCACGAGAAGGCACCCGGACTCTGCCGACTGGCTCCGCACAACACAAACATACCACTGGCAGAGAGAACTGTGGAAGGGTGAGGGCGGCACTCACAGATACAATGACGTCCTTGTCCAATATCAAGAGACATGTGGCGGCCGTATCAGGGTCTCTTTTATCCGCCACAACCATTTCCAGACGCCTGGTAGAGGCGAATCTGCACTCTCGACGGGCCTTACGTTTTCTGCCATTAACATCTGCCCATCATCGGCGTCGATTATGTGGTATCAGCAGCGAGCAACATGGAATGCTGCGGACTCGCGACATATAGTGTTCAGCGACGAATTCCACATCTGTATGGGAAAGGACGAACACCGTGTCAGAGTGTGGAGAACCGCAGGTGAGTGCTGCAATCCCATTCTCACTGTACAGCTGCACACGGCACGAACTGCAAGCGTGATGGTCTGGGGAACAATCGCGTATAACAGCCGAACTTCCCTCTCAGTAATCTGAGTGACCTAGACAGCTTGGCGCTGCATACATGAGATCCTGCGGCGTCATACGATGCCTTTCCTGGTGGAGTGGCCCGGAGTCATTTTCCAACAAGGCGACGCCTGTTCGCACACGACTCGGGTTTCCCAGAACTGTTAACGCCATGCTTCGACGCTTCCGTGGCCTGATCGGATTCCTGATCTCTCGGCCATCGAGCACGTGTGGGACCACATTGGACGCCGTCGTTCTCCATGTCACAGTGATGGGGATTCAGAGCTTCGGTTGCAAGAAGTGCGGGCCAATCTGTCCTAGTATAACATACGGCGAATTTTTGACTCAATGCCAGACTGTACCACCGCATGTATCCGAGCACAAACGATCCGACGCGGTACTAATGCTGACAAAGATGAGCCCCGTATGTCCGAGAGCAATCCTCCTGCTGCTGTGATTATGTAATCATTTCAGTCCTTGGTATGTACCTCCTCACTACTAAAATCTCTTTGCAATCCAACGGTTCCTTCATGGTGAACGCATTTCTACGACTAGAGAAAGAGAGATTTATTTTGTCGCAATCACTTATGTGCTGTGGAAAGCTTATACTCTCAAAGAAACGAGTGATTGTGCAGAACTGTACAATGAACGTGTAAAATGAAAAGCACAACATATTTACAAGGTCTTCACGAGCACTCTATCTCTTTTATTTAGACATGCAAGTGCTGAACAGAAAATTGAATGTCAACTTTCAAGGAACAATTTTATTTGCATTGTTTAAAGGATAGTCTATTAAAAGGATAGTCTATTAAAAGGATAGTCTATTTGCATTTTTTAAAGGATAGTCTATCCACACTTTAATACAAAAGATACATCATCCAAATGAAAACTTAAGGAATCATTAACGTTTTGCAGTAAATTATTCAAAAATTAAAAGATACATAAGATTAAAATGTATTTCACGCCATATAACTCTCAATTTTGTGTAATTCGCGAGTCTATCTCACTTTTAGTGAACATAATTTCTTCCAGCTTCAAGTTTTTCGTAATGTTGAAGTTTCTTCCTTCTCCATTTAATCTGTTGTCTTCCTACCGCAACAGAATTGAGTTTACATTACCTGATATTACAGAAAGCTCAGTTTCGAAGTACGCCAAGTATTAAGCAGTCTTTCGAATTTAGATGATAGCTTTTACCTATGCTTAAAGTTGCTCTGTTCTAAAGCTTTCCAATCAACGTCTTCGATTTTTGGAAAAAATCTTGAAACAAGATTGCAGAAATCGTTTTTGTGTAGAAAAATTATAACAAAAAGTAGTTCGCGGCTAAAGAAGGAGAATCTCTGTACCTAAAATGAAATGTGTCTGCGAAAATACGGAGAATATGCATAAAGCATATTTTGTTAAGGAGTATTATATTATTTTGATCATTAAACGGTTTGGTTAAACAAGATAGAAAAAAAATGCCACTCAAATAGCAAGAAACCTTAAATGAGCTTGCTCTTTGCTCATTTCGGAGTGAAATGATTTAGGAACTGCGAAACTTTACTGTCCCACAATATTATGAATATAATGTCGCTGCTGTAATGTAATCAGCTTCACGGGGATCGATAATGGATTGCAGGAATTACGCACTAAGTAAGCAAATAATTTTAGTAGAGTGTAGTCCTTAAAGCTGTCACATAAGACAGTTCGGTAGTGAATGAAATTATGGCGTTTCTTTAAAGCAGCCATTCTCAAAGAATGTACCGTAAAATTGTGTCTGTGAAGAGATAAATAGCAATAAAAAGTATTTTGAAGAAAACGGGAAAATAACAGTAAATACAAAATAGGCTTTAAATATTTTCAACAAAGTTATTTATCAACACAAGAGGAACAAGTAAATTGTAAGTTTACTAACTGTAATAGTTAAAATTAAAGACACAATTACATTTTTATAATTCAATGTGAAGTATTGGCTTCTTTGTTTTCACACAATTGTTTTTAATACGGAGTCGAGTCGTAGGCAAACGCAACCGTAATTCTTGATCAAGTGAAAGAAGTCGCTCCTGTTTCTTATTTTTATTTTTAATGTTAAACAATGCGGAAAATCCCTGCTTGCACAAATAGGTTGGCAAAAACTGTACTAGGGTAGCTGTAGCATACTTTGATATCACTGAAACTTCTGTTTTTTCCAAATTCCGGAATTAAATAGAGTTGTTTCCTTAAACCTCAGTTGAAGGGTTCGATCAGCCTGAAGTTCGGCCAATTCTTCCGTCGTCGCGGGCGTGTTCGAGAAATTTGAAGAACTACGTTTTGCCTATTAAATATAGCTGCCGTGCACACTATTGTAAAGAACACCCTGAAGGTGTAAATATAGGCTATTTCAGCACGATGACAAACTGTTATGCAACCTCATTGAAAAACTGACCTTAAAATACATTAAAAACTTTATTTACAATAAAAATGTTAAAAACACATGCTCGAAACCTTTCGCGGACACTATGACCACATCATCAGGCGTGGGCAAGTATCAAGCAGCTACTAGAATTTTATATAATATTACACTCACAAACATTTATATAAACAAGTTACGTGGGTTCTACCCAGCGTAGTCTTTGTGTGCGCTTTGCGGAGCACAAATATTCAGGTGCATTTCACCAGCCCCCCACCACGGAATTTTTTAATTTTTCAGACACCATTCGTTTGTACCACGTATGAACCGGAATGAACTCGGTTTTTTTCGTTTGAACCGCAATAGTATTGGAGATATTTAAAAAACAAAGTGGGGGGAGGGGGGCTGGTGAAACGATAGCCCCCACCACGGATTTTTTAAATTTTTTTGCACCATTTGTTTGTACCACGTATGAACCGGAATGAACTCAATTTTTTTCGTTTGAACCGCAATAGTTTTTGAGTTATTTAAAAAACAAAGTGGGGATTCTGGTGAAACGGTACCCCACAAAAATAGAACTTTCAAATTTCAGCATAGCCATTCGATTATAAATCGTATGAACCGGAAATAACTCCATTTTCATCGTTTGAACCGCAATAGTTTTTGAGATATTCAAAAAATAATATTCAGAATTTACATATAAATATAGGAGGCCGACCATTTCACCAGCCTCCCCCCCCCACCATGGAAATTAAAATTTCAAAATAGCCATTCGTTTTTAAATCCTATCTACCGGAATGAACTCCATTTTTATCGTTTGAACAGCAATAGTTTTTGAGGTATTTAAAAAAATATATTCTGAATTTGCGTATATACAGAGACCGAACATTTCATCAGCCCCCCACCCCCCATGGAAATTCAAAATTTCAAAGTAGCCATTTGTTAGCAAATCGTACGAACCGAAACGAACTCCATTTCCATCGATTGAACCATAATAGTTTTTGAGGTATTTAAAAAAGAATGTTACAGTCCTACACCATTTACCCCCTCCCCTTATCATGTAAATTCAAAATTCCGAAATAGCCATTCGTTAGTAAATCGTATGAACAGGAATGAACTGAGTTTTTATTGTTTGAACCGCATTAGTTTTTGAGATATTTAAAAAATAATATTGAGAATTTGCGTATATACAGAGAGACCGACCATTTCATCAGCCCCCCCCCATGGAAATTCAAAATTTCAAAATAGTCATTCGTTAGCAAATCGTATGAACCGAAAAGAATTCCATTTTCATCGTTTGAACCGCAATTGGTTTTGATGTATTTAATAAAGAATGTTATACCATTTCACCCCACCCCCTCCCCCTCATCATGTAAATTCAAAATTTCAAGATAGTCATTCGTTAGTAAATATTGTGAACCGGAATAAACGCCATTTTCATAGTTTGAATAGCAATAGTTTTAGAAATGTTTAAAAAAGAATGTCAGTAGCCCACGATTTCGCCTGCCTCCCCCCTCCCAACCCGGACATTTCCTATTTCAGGATAGCTATTCGTTAGCATGGTGTGAACCGGAAATACCTCCTTTTTGATCCTTCGCATCTTGATAGTTTTTGAGATATTTGTAATAAGGGTAATGGAGGATAAAGAAGAAGTAATTTGTTTTGCAAAAATTCTTTCATTCGTTCCTGTCATTAGCTGACAGAACTCCCCGTTTCTAGCTTTGAACCGCAGCGGTTAAAAAGACATTCCAAAAAAAACGTGACGTTGCGTTATTAGGTATCGATTACTAGTACAAAGAGAAGGGAAAATAAATGGCGTGATAAAACAATAAGAATAACGGTACTTTACGAGCAGCACAAAGCAGTCTGTAAATATCAATCAGGACATACAAAGATAAAAGAAGGCGAACGAGCAGCACAAGACAATCTGTGATAGGCGAAGCACACTGGAACAGTCACTGAGCAGAAGGAACGACGGGCATGGAGATGGAGAATACATCGAACTGGAAGCTGCGTTTCATGCTCCGCGGCGTAGCATGAAAAGCAGAAAACGAGGTGCAACAGATAACACTTGCAAAGATAGCATGATGTAGGTAACAGCACGGTGCAATCAATTAGCATGAGGCAAAGCAATAACGGTAAGTATATGACGAGATGAGTCACACTGGATGAGCAAGTAACGTAGCACAACAGTAGAAGGTATGTTGAGGCACATGACATGACATAAGACAAATACTCGACGAGACAGGAAAAACAAACCCACGGAGCACCTGAAAAAACTAACTGGGAGCGAACAGCAACATAGGGATTTTCTTTTTTGTCCTGAAAAAACAACGTGGCAATCCAGGACAGTGACGAAAGGTATAAGAGGAGAATCGCGCATAACAATGCACACAGGAAGAAGCTCTGTGAACAAAACGATGTGACGGGTTCACGGAAGTAGGCACCGGGCGGATGTTTGAAAGAACCGAGATGAGGAGAAAACATGGCGGTACATAGGATACAACGGAAAGAAAAAGGTTGGGTACAACGCATAACAGAAACATGCAAAGGAGTAAGACGGAACAACAGCAAGGCAAAGACGGCAGGAAGCGAAACATCATGCAAGAGCAGACAGAAGCTAATCGGTCAGAACCAGATCAATGAGGCGATTTTGAGTATCACCAAGGTAGCAATTAAGAAAACTGTAATAACGGAATATCTCAGGGGTAAGATCTCGTGAGGTCAGCGAAAACTTGGAGGAAGCAGCGAATATCCTCGATCATATTCGAGTAATCAGCTAGATCATGTGAGTCAAGAAGGTGATCCAAAGCAGCGTCACAAGAAGAGGCAAAGAACAAGGGTTAGCAGCATCTGGGAAGAGAATCTTCGAATACCCAGGGACAGCTTGGGGCGAGCGACAATTGCAGTGGTAACGGAGGGAGTACCAATAAGGTCGGCGAAAGCAGCAACAGTAGAATCAGGAGCGGAACCTAAAGAACGATGAAGAGAAGGCTGAGCGACCGCGTTTCGCTTAGTACAAGTCTTTCGATTAGAGAGACGACGGCGCTTCTTATTAGAAGCAGTACTAACAGGGACGGGGTGATGAAGCAGAGCAGACGACGAAGAAGGAGTAACCGACAGCGAGTGAGAAGTCTGAGAAGAAAGATCTGGATCATGTGCGGATAACGCAAGCACAGAGGCAACTGATGGGGCAACAGGAGCTGGTGAAGGTGAGGCTTCACACAAATCCAGAAGAGTAGCTGTGCTGGAAAGCGGGGACCGATCACGGGACCTGAAATCGAAAGGAAGGCAACAATACTGGAGGCATTAGAAGAGCTAGGAGAAGGTGAAACGGGCGGAGAGCACACCGGAGTACTGGAACGGCTGAAGAAAGGATGAGCGTCTGAGGGTGGCGAAGCTGACGTACACAGCGAAGATGATGGAGCAGAAAATCCCGGGGTTGGGATTGACGAGGTGACGTGCGAAAACAAAGAAGGCAGCACCTGAACAGGCGGAGAAAGGTCGGCAACGGGATGTGACAAAGCACAGACAACAGACGATGAAGATGAAAGCAAGACAGACGAAGCACCGAAGCAGGGGCAGTAGATCCAGATGTATCCGCAGCAGGCGAAGCTAGTGGAGAAGGAAATAGACCCACAGAGAAAGGCAACGACAATCGAGATGGAGACTAGGAAGGTGGAAGCGAAACAAGCGCAGGCTTGGTGACCGGAAGTGAAGAAAGGGGTTCTGTGATGGGCACTTGACCAGCCGTTGAGGAAGAACAAGAAGATATGAGCGGGCACTGCGAGCGATGAAGACCAGGCGTTGTACATGAGAAGCAATGATACGCAGTGAACACGTTTATAACGACGTTGTGATGAACACAAAGCACCTGGAAAGCAGTGCGGCAGGAAGTAATGAAGTCCATATCAGGGAAGAGAACTAAGGCTTGGCGTAGGAAGCCTAAATAAGGACGATCACCTTGATCGGCGGGGAGCGTGCGAATAACACCAACAATGCGCCCACACCGAGAAAGAAATGCATGTAAAACCGTCGTCGGGCCTTACGTTCGCAAACGGAGGACTTTGTTATGACATTTGGTACAGTTCAAACTGTGGTTACGAAGACACTGCAATATCGGAAGGTGTGTTTACAATTAATCCCGAGGATGCTGACTGACCACCATAAGGAAGAATGTATGGGTTGGAGTTTGAACCACTTGCTGCATTACAAAGCAGAGGGTGATGCATTTACATCGCGCATAGTGGCAGGTGACGAATTGCGGTGCCACCACTTTGAGCCATCCAGCAAACCAGCGAGCATGCAATGGAAACATCCCGGATCACCGAGACACATAAAATTCAAGTCACAGGACTCCGCCGGTGAGGTTATGCTGACCGCATTTTTTGACCATGATGGGCTTTTGTTGGTGGACTTTAAAGAGCATCACGTGAACAGCAATGCTAACCACTACATCGACACAGTGGGCAAGCTGCATAAAGCCATCAAGAATGGGTGACCTGGCATGCTTTCGCGTGGTGTGATACTGTTGCACACATTATGCAGGATGCGTTAGCACGGAAAGGGTGAGAGGTTCTGCACCACACAGCCTATAGCCCGCATCTGTCAACATGTGACTTTCATGTTGACAGATCCAAATGGTTCAAGGAGAAACTAAAGTTCTTCTTCGCAGACAGTATGCGTCGTCTTTCGAAGCAATGGGATGCGTGTTAATTCTGCCACACCTGCGGATGTAACTCTTCGTTCGTTTATATATATATGTGTGTATCATCATCATTGTCAACTGTTATGAATCCACTATTAGATGTAGGTCTCCCCAAATTTCTTCCACAATTGTCTGTCTTTAGCGTGTCACCTCGATGACACACCGGCATGGTTTCGAATTTCATCCATCAATCTCCCATAGGGTCTTCTTCTGGGCCTTTTCCTGTCCCTCGAAATTCATTCAAAAATTTCGGTTTTCCGTCGGTGGTCGGTTCTTCTAGGAACATATAGCCCTTACCATTTCAGTGATTTCATTGTGGTCATGATGTCGTCAACTCCTGTCGTTTTCCTTATCCATGAGTTCCTCTGCTTATCCTTTCCTGGTTACACCAAGCATGATTCTCTCCAGGGTTATTTGAGTTGTCTGCAATCTTTGATTGTCTTTTTTACGCTTTTCAACCGTAGGTTGGAGAAGCGTATATGCTTCAGCTTTTTCCGTCCGTCTGTCCGTCCGTCCGTCCGCCTGTCGGCATGATAACTCACGTAGAAATGGTTCGATTTCGATGAAATTTTAGTATGTGGTAGGGGACCACCTGGGGACAAACCCTATGGAAAATGGAGAAAATGTGGTCAAAGGTTAGGACACAGGAGCGGGATCTATTCCATAGCCCTTATGCATCATAACGTACGTAAAAATGCTTCGATTGCAACAAAACCTTATCATGTTATTTCGGAGGTATACCAAACCGGTTCTGTTGAATATCATCGAAATGGGATCAAAGGTCAGGGCACAGGACCGAGATTTATTCCACAGCCATTATTCTCATAAATTGAGTAATTATTTCTGGTATGTTGGAGAGCGCATCATATTCAATGCATTGCATGATTTTCTTAACTTGTTTAGTTAAGGTCCATGTCTCTGCGCCATACGTAAGCACTGGCAGGAATAAACCCTTATTTTTTAAGACATAATGGTATACCTTTCTTAAAAATTGTACTGTTTCTTCCAAAAGCTATCCATCCAAGTTTTACACGCCGATTAATTTCTTCATCAATGTGATCCTTACTTCATATCTGCTGCCCAAGATAAATGTAGGTGTCGGTTGTCTCAAAATTTTCACCATCAATAAATAAATCTTCGTTTCTTGTAAAAGCAATATACGTCACTTTTGCCTTCTGAAAGTTCATTTTTAATTCCACTTCTTTACTCTTGTCAGCAAGTTCTTGGATCGTATTCTGCGGTTCAGAAGTCGTAGTTGCAAAAATGACAAGGTCATCACCAAAACGAACGTGATTTGAATTATCTGCATAAATCTTTTTCTCTTTGTCCCAGTTCAGTGATTAAAAAATATTTTGCAATGTGGGATTAAAGAGTTTGGGAGATATGATTTCACCTTGTCACACTAGCTTTCCAATTTTTATTAGTGCTGCATCCTCAAATATCCAAACTTTTGCGGTTGCATTTTCATAGATGCTATTAATAATGCTAATGTATGCATCTGCAATACCGCAGGATTTCAAAGCAGTTGTAACTGCTGATGGTTTTACGGAATCGAAGGCCTTTTCATAATCAATAAAAGCCTTGCATAATGGGAGTTTATATTTTCTTGTTCTTTCAGTTAGTTCTCTAAGTACATGGACATGATCTTCAGTGCTGTAGCCATTCCTGAATTCAGCTTCTTCTCTCAGTTGAGCCATGTCCAGATTTACCTTCATGCGATGTGAAAGAACCAAACTGAAAATTTTATAAACAACTGATAGGTGGCTGATGAGCCTGTAGGTCCTGAGATCCGCAACGTCACCTTTTTATGTAGAAGGATCATTGTAGCATTATCCCAATGCTCGGGAATCATACCTTCGTTGAGACAGCTAGTGAAAACTTGGGCGAGTGAAGTTTCAATTTTTCCACTTGCTTCTAGTACTCTCGTGGACAAGAAATTTGCACACCTAGAAGAAAACATGCTACAACCGCGAAACTTTGCAAATAGCTAGGGTGCGTTTGGTGCGAGTCTGCATAACCGCACACCTTGTGGCGGCGCTGCTAGCACGAACCGGCAGCCTTATAAACCGGCGTGTAGTCGATGCCATATGAAAGAGAAAAGCACCGGCCGGCGCAAGCAAGCGTATACAGAGTGACAAGAATGCCGGGTAGACACCAGAGACGTCGATGTACGCAACTTACGGGCTTTGAGAGAGGCTTGTTCATCGGGCTGAAAACAGCAAGTTGGTCGGCACGCCGTATAACCCACCACGTGGATCGTTCTGACCATACCGTCCGACTGTGTTGGGAGCAGTGGACACGTGACGGCACTCCCACAAGGCGGGTGTCTCCGAACGAACCAGGATGACCACCCGTAGAGAGGACCGACAGATCGTGCGACAGGCACGAATGGATCCCACGGGAAATTTGTCCACTCTACAGGCAAATGTAGCGGCTCTTGTGTGCCAACGAGCCATTTTCTGAAGCCTCGCGGAAGCGAATCTGCGATCCCAGCGCCTCTTACGTGTTCTGCCATTAACACCGGAACATCGCCGGCTCCGTTTGCAATGGTGCTAGGCGAGAGCGACGTGGAACGCCACAGACTGGCGACGTGTGGTGTTCAGCGATTAGTGTCGGTTTGTTTAGGTGACAGTTGATCATCGTGTCCGGGTGTGGAGATCCCGGGTTCAACGGCACAGTTGCAACCTTGCTATCGAGCGTCCCACCTAAACCACTGCAAGCATTATGGTCTGGGAAGCTTTTATGGTCTATTGCCTACGATAGCCGATCAGTTGTAGTAGTGGTAAGTAGATCATTGTCGGGCCAGAGGTATGTGGATGAGAGCATACGGCCCCATGTGCTCCCACTCCTGGGCAGAGTTCTAGGTGCGCTATACGAGCAGGATAATCCCATCCCGCACACGGCTCGGCTTTTCCAGGACTGCCTACTTCATGTTCATACAGTTCCATGGCCTGCCCGCTCCCCGAACATGTCCCCTATCGAGCATATGTGGGACCAGTGGAAACGCCGGTTGACTCTGTGCCGCACTATCCGGGATTTGGAGCACACCGTTCAACAAGTGTGGGCCCTCTTCAGCAGGACATCTGGCGCCTGTTCGCTTCTATGCTGGACCATATTGCAACATGTATCACCGCACAAAGCGGTGCGACGCGCTATTGAAGATGACCGGACTGCGTGCCACAGATGCCTCTGTAATTGTCCTGCATTAATACACACAATTGACGTGGATTAGGAACATCAAACAGAAGTCATTTCTCTTTCCAGGTTTTTAAGTGAGTCACGGAAAAATTATCATCGGCCGCCACCGGGAATTGAACCCAGATCTTCCAGTTATGCGCTGGACATGCTACCACTGCACCACAGCGGCCTCGAATTCTCCAGACTCACATGGGATTAATTGCCAAACCACATGGCTGGTTGCTTCTTGGAGACCCGCACAATGGTGGGGATTCCCCAAAGATGGTAAGAAGCAACTGGTGCAGTGGTAGCATGTCCGTCGAGTAACTGAAAGACCCTGGGTTCGATTTCCGTTGGCGGCCGATGATAATTTTTCCGTGACTCACTTAAAACCGTGGAAAGAGCTATGCCTTCTGTTTGATGTTCCTAATCTACGTCAATTGTGTGTATTAATTGTTCATTCTCATACTAGTTATTTGTTCAGTTGCTGCCTACCATCTTTGGTAGGCAGCAACTGAACAAATAGTACTGAGATTTGAATGGACAAAATCTTCTATAGATCTGAAAATAATATCAGTTATCTCCTGCAACATGAGGAATCTGTGATATAAATTTATTTTGAATAGTGCGATTCTCTTTTGGCGTTGCAATTTTCACAAACAGTAATGTACATATTTGCTCGTCGGAACAGAAGAATTCGGTAATATTAAGATACAATAAGCTGTGCGTAAAAATGGTACTTTCAATAGGCGTCGAAAGTATTTCAATCTTATTTTTGAGCACCGATATAAAGCAAAATATGTTTTGAAATCAGTGGAATTTGCATTTCGTTCTTGGCGGCGAAATAATGGATCAGATAAAGATTAAAATGCTAGGATCATCGTTCTCATTGTTCTAGCTTCCCAAAGCAAAAAGAGGCTGATATTAAATCAGACTTAGAGGTACACAGATAAACGTACACAGACAGATACATGTATATAGTGAAGGTATAAGTACATCCTTTAGTTTTCAAAGAACGTGCAGGAAACTTTTCCACTTTAACACCCTTCGGTCGAAAGGAAGTGCAAAGCAGAAACACCCGTAAATTTAAAACAAACATTCCTGAAATGGTCCCATCCAAACAATTGTCTTTGTACGATATTTGACTCACACAGCATCGCGTCACGTTGCTCTGCTGGCCAAGCCCTTTCGAGCTCTGCATTTTTTGCTCTGCCTGTATCTTTTTTTTTTTTTTTTGATTGGAGGTTTAACAACAGCCGTGATCAATTCAATGGGCTATAAGCAGGTGCCCGTCCCTAATTTAGGGTCACTGGTTCCAGGGAAGGGAGAAAGCCAGTGCCGTAAGACAAACACAACATCCATGCCTGACCGGGATTCGAACCCGGAACCCTTACGGACGAATGATCCGAGGCCAACGCCTTAGACCACTGCGCCACCGGGGTAGCCTGCCTGTATCTTGCGCATACCGAACAATTAATTTGTGTTTCTCTCGTGCATGAATGTCTGCACTCTCTCCCTAGTCATTCTTTCGAGTTGGTACGTGCATATTTTGCCGATATTCATTTATAATTCATCTCGTTGGGTCTGTTTACAATCTGCCCATCGTGGCTCGCCTTGACTTTTTGCTCTAAAACTGTCTGCTGCATGTAGTAACCTTCCTGCTGCTGTGTCTAGGTTTGCCTTCCAAGTCTGCGCTCCAATCATCGTTAAAGGGTCTCTGCGCTGCCTTCACCGGTGTGTCGATTACCTTTCTGGTGCTCCACCCATTGACAGTGGTTCTCTGCGCTGCCTTCTTCGGTATGCTGATCGCCTTCCTGGTGCTCAACCTTTTTATAGTGGATCTGGGTGCTCTTCGCCATGCATTTCTACACATTGTCCGTGGCCTGTGCTTCTGCTGCTGAATTCTATTTCCCTCTCACGTCACTACGTGCTGCTTAGATGACTTGTCCTCCAAATGTGTTGGATGTGTCCCAGGATTGCTCTCCTCCTCATCCTGCTACAGATCCGTGTTCAACGTCTCCGACTTTCCTCGCGACAGCCTTGGACTCCTATATTTCAGGTCAAGGTTCCACACTTACTGCACACGTACAATACTTTCAACTATTAGTTTAAGTGTCAAGTTCGACGCCTTACCCAATGTCAAGTTGCACGTCTATACAGTGTATGTCAGCATTGTCGTTTCTCCCTTCCGGTGCAATTACAAATTTCGCCAGCAAGCCTAAGTCCGTTCTTGTATATTGTTTTTCACCTGAGTTTGTTTCTCAAGTCCTATCGACTAGCCTTTCTGTTGGAGATCATAGCTTGGTCCCTATCCCCCTTGCACATTCTCCCGTTCTTTTTAATTTGTAACCTGTACCTCCGGACGGTTTCCGATGATTTTTTACATGCATTTCCTTCTCGGGGTGGCCGCGTTCTTGGTGATATCCGCTAGATCCCAGCCGCCCATGTTGATCAAGGTGATCGTCCTTATTTTGGCTTCCGCCGCCAAGACTTAGTTCTTTTCCCTGACACAGACTCTGTTTCTTACTAGCCCACTACTTTTCTGGTGATTTGTTGTCATCACAACGTCGCAATCAACGTATTCACTGCCTATCATTGCATCTCATGTAAACAGCCTGGTCACCATCTCTCGCAACGCCCCCTCATTTCTTTCTAGTCTTCCTCAACGGCTGCTCAAGTTCCCGTCACAGAACCTCTTTCTTCGCTTCCAGTCACCACGCGTTCACCTGATCCGTTCATACCTTCTTAGTCTCCATCTCCATCTTCGTTATCTGCCTCCGTTGGTCTTTTTCCTTCCTCGCCAGCATCGTCTGTTGTGGGTACATCTGGATCTACTGCTCTTGTTTCTGTGCTTTCGTCTGTATTTCTTTCTTCTTCATCGTCTGATGTTTGTGCTTTGTCACATCCTGTTGCAGCACCTTCTCCGCCTGTTCAGGTGCTGCCTTCTTTGTTTTCGCAAGTCACCTCGTCTATCCCGATCCCGGGATTTTCTGCTCCACCATCGCCGCTGCGTACGTCGGCTTCGCCACCCTCAGACGCTCATCTTTCCTCCACCGGTTACAGTACTCCGGTGTGTTCTCCGCTCTTTTCACCTTCTCTGGGCTGTTCTGATGCCTCTAGTGCCGTTGTTTTTGTTTCACTTTCTGGTAGCCATGATCGGTCCCCGCTCTTTCGCACAGCTCCTCTTCTAGATTCGTTTGAAACCCCACCCTCCCCGGCTTCTGTTGTTCCTGCAGTTACCTCCTTACATATGTCATCCGACTTTGCACATTATTCACCTCGCCAGATTCCCAAGACGCCGCCTGTTGTCCCTTCTACGTCGTCTCGTCCTCTTCGTCAACATTTTCCTACTGGTATTGCTCCTAATAAGAAGCGTCGTCATCGGTCTAATCGCAAGATTCGCGCTAAGCGTGCCGCTGTGGTTATGTCTCCTCCTCATCGTTCTTCGCCAGGCTCCGCTGCTGATCCTACTGCCGTCACTTTTGCTCGCCTTCTTGACAGTCCCTCTGTTGTGCCTGATCTTGTTGCTCGCCTTCAAGTTGTTCCCGAGTTTACACAGACTCTTTCTTTAGATGCTGATTTCCCATTGTTCTTTGACTCTTCTCACGATGCTTCACTTAATCACTTCATTGCTTCCAACGATCCGGTAGTTTACTCATCTCTGGTTGACAATCTTAGCGCTTTTTACTTTGCATTTTTTCAATTTTCGGACTCTTACCCGGAAGTTAAACGTTACTATGGCTGCCTTGACGACTTCATTTGTCATGCTCAACATCGTCTCCTTCGGTGTCCACCTAATTAGCTCCTGTGTGGTTTTGTTTGATGATTGATTTCTGTTGTGTTTTCTTAGCTATGTTTCTCAATGCCTCTTTCAGCCCTTGTTGTTTCGTTCTCCTCTTTGTTAAGTCTTTTCTCTCGTGCCTCGGTTTTATTTCTCATCATTCTGCTTTGTGAGCTTTTTCTGGGTGTTTTGTCTTACGATGTCTTGCTTGCATCCGCTTTACATGACCATCACCAACTGCCTCGCACCGTTCGTTCTGCTTCTGTTTTTCTGTGGTTCAACCATGCCCCCTGCTCGATTTTCCGGAAGTGCCATGTGTTGCTTTCTTCCCTGCTATGTTTTGTATAGTATGTCTAACTGCTATGCCACTGTTAGACAGAAAATGTCAATTTTAAAGAAAGTAATAGTTTTTCCTTAATGTCGTGTTTCTTTTCAAAGTGGCATTAACACCATTATTTCTCTGTTTGTCGGAAAATGGCTCTCAATAACCACAGATGGACAGCAATAATTTCGCACTAATAATTTCGTTTTTTCCTTAAAAGGAAGAAGGAATAGTTCCTCGGTTTTCTACTCATCATGTTGCTCCCTGGTTCCAGGTATGGTGCTTTCTCTATTTGCTGGCTCAGCCGTTCCTCTGCTCAGTGACTGTTCCCTGTGTGCTTCGTCTCGTGTTGTATCTGCCACCGACTACCTCGCATGTTTGTAACAGACTGCTTTGTGCCTCTGCAATGCTCCGTTTCCTTCTGTGATGCCTTGTATGTTTACTACAGACTGCCTTGCGTCGTTTGTTTCCGCTCCGATATTTTTGCTGTTTTACTATGCCATGCATTTTCCTGTTCTCTTGTGTACTGGTCCTTGAGACACATTGAGGAGATGTTGAAACCGTCACGTTCTTATTGGAATGTCTTTTCAACTGCTGCCGTTCAAAGCTAGAAACGGAGAGATCTTTAAGATAATGACAGGAACGAATGCAAGACTTTTTGAAAATAAATTACTTCTTCATTATCTTCCATTACCCTTCATACAAATATCTCAAAAACTATCAAGATTCGAACGATAAAGATGTAGCTCCTTCCGGTTCACACGATGCTAACGAATAGCTATTCTGAAACAGGAAATGTCCAGGGCAGCTGAAATCGTGGGACATTTTTAAACATCTCAAAAACTATTGGGGTTCAAAAGATAAAAATGGAGTTCTTCTCGGTTCATACGATTTGCTAACGAATAGCTATTTTGAAATTTTGAATTTCCATGATGGGGGTGGGGGGATGGTAGGCCTGTAACATTTCTTTTTAAATATCTCAAAAACTATTGCGGTTCAAACGATGAAAATGGAGTTCTTTCGGTTCATACGATTTGCTAACGAATGGCTATCTTGAAATTTTGAATTTCCATGGAGGGGGGTGAAATGGTCTGTCTGTGTGCATATATGTAAATTCTCAATATTATTTATTAAATATTTCCAAACCTATTGCGGTTCAAACGATAAAATGGAGTTCATTTCTGTTCATACGATTTACTAACGAATAGCTATTTCGGAATTTTGAATTTCCATGATGAGGGGGTGGGGGTAAATGGTGTAGGCCTGTGGCATTCTTTTTTAAATACCTCAAAAACTATTGCGGTTCAGACGATGAAAATGGAGTTCTTTTCGGTTCATACGATTTGCTAACGAATGGCTATTTTGAAATTTTGAATTTCAATGGTGGGGAGCTGGTGAAATGGTCGGTCTCTCTGTATATATGGAAATTCTCAATATTATTTTTTAAATATTTCAAAAACTATTGCGGTTCAAACGATAAAAATGGAGTTCATTCCTGTTCCTGCAATTTGCTAACGAATGGCTATTTCGGAATTTTGAATTTCCATGATGAGGGGGGGGGTGAAATGGTAGGCCTGTAACATTATTTGTTAAATATCTCAAAAACTATTGCGGTTCAAACGATGAAAATGGAGTTCTTTTCGGTTCATACGATTTGCTAACGAAGGCTATTTCGGAATTTTGAATTTCCATGATGAGGGGGGGTTAATGATGTAGTCCTGTGGCATTCTTTTTTAAATACCTCAAAAACTATTGCGGTTCAAACGATGAAAATGAAGTTCTTTTCGGTTCATACGATTTGCTAACGAACGGCTATTTTGAAATCCTGAATTTCCATGGGGGGGGGGGCTGGTGAAATGGTCGGTCTCTCTGTATACATGGCAATTCTCAATATTATTTTTTAAATATTTCAAAAGCTATTGCGGTTCAAACGATATAAATGTTGTTCACTCCTGTTCATACGATTTACTAACGAATGGCTATTTCGGAATTTTGAATTTCCATGATGAGAGGGGGCGGGGTGAAATGATAGGCCTATAACATTTTTTTTTAAACATCTGAAAAACTATTGCGGTTCAAACGATGAAAATGAAGTTCTTTTCAGTTCATACCATTTGCTATCGAATGGCTATTTTGAAATTTTGAATTTCCATGGGGGGGGGCTGGTGAAATGATCGGTCCCTCTGTATTTATGCAAATTCTCAATATAATTTTCTAAATATCTCAAAAATTTTTGCGGTTCAAACGAAAAAAACGGAGTTCATTCCGTTTCATACGTGGTATAAACAAATGGTGTCTGAAAAATTAAAAAATTCCGTGGTGGGGGGGCAGGTGAAATGCACCTGTTAAAATGCTTATATAAACATTTATTTTAGAGGACAGAACTGCAAGCAAATATGTTTTGCTCGGATCAGAAATTGTTTAATTTTAATTTTGGGAAGGATTTTTTTCATTATTGAAAAAATGCATTTTCACAATTCAGTATTTTAGTACAGAACGAAATTAACTGAAATCAAGCTATTGTTGGCAGATTTTAAATAATTTTCTCGTGTTTGACCGTAGTTTCTGTGAAACGTGCTAGTACGTTTGACTATTTTAAGTATTTTGACGTTAAAGACGTACAAAATCCAAAATTATCTCATATTCCAGTGAGGGATGTTCGATTTGATGAGAAACTCACGCTCCTCTGTATTAGTCCAAAGAACTAATGAAATACATGTGAGGTGTCATATTTACCTAGGTTGCATTTATTTGAAAATATTTTGATATCTTACAGTTTTTCAGAATTTATGGCATTTATCCCGATATAGATAAGACATGACACAGTTCTTCCAAAAATCCTTTTTCCTCAGCTGGCAGCATCTGGTATGCACTTTCAGATCACCTGGTTTAAGAAAGAAATTTGAAGAATCAACAGTAGAAACACGATCAGAAATAACTGAAATTGAGGAATTTATTTAAACGGGTGGTTTCATTTGAAACTTTCATTTATGTTGGCATTTGACAAATTTCTTTCCATTTTTCCTGGCACTTCATATTGTTGGCAATGAATCCCTTCAAAATGAAGAAATGTAATCTCCAGTGTTTCTGTTCAAATATTCGTGGACACACAAACAAACATAGGGTCAGATTATAAAGAAGATCGTAGACAGTGAGGTATATCTAAGCCTAAGTTTCTGCTATAAAAAAGAATAGAAATTTTTGTTAAGACACAACGTTTGAAGATTTACAGCAAGGTTTTGTTTAAATATAGCGCCGCAGCTCAATAATTATGAAAAATACTCTGAGTTCTCATCTTTCTCGTTTTTTAGCAAAACTGAAATTTGTCAAAACATTTATCATATCCAGTACTCCTCCATCGCACTCAGCATAAGTTTCCTAAATACTGTTCTTTATGGTACTCATATATGTTGAAATAATCTAAATTAATTTGTTACTAATAATTTAATTTAGTAAAACTGCTCATATTAGTTTCTTATTGAGTCTAGTAACAAGTGTTAAGAGCCGCGAAAGGCCTAGTGGTCAACGTTCATCAGACCTACGGAGAAATCTCAGGTTCGATCCCAGGAAGGTACAAACCCTCGAACCACTAAATATCCGTCGTGCGTCGGAAGGGCACGTTATGCCGTCGGACCCCGGGTACTGGCCTCCCAGTAACGAATAAGGGCGTCTTATTCCCCCTTTCTGCCACGCTTCCGTGTCACTCTTCTATCGGGCACCCTAGCTTCCTATTTCTAATGGTTTTTTAAGACATGATGTCAGACACTCTCTTCCTGAAAAATCCTCTTAATATGATCTGATAACAAGTGCTTCAAGGCCATAGCTTTATCTACAGTCCTTAATTAACTATTAGAAGCTGTGAGCTTTTCATTCTATTTCACTTGGCGTTTAGCATTCAGAAATGTTCTGTGCAGAATAGAGATGTTTAGCGTGACCGTTAAAACCCGGGTGTGTAGTTCGTAGGAAATTGTTTTAACCGGTATACAAGTTGAAAGACTTCGTGCAACAGAATTAAATAGGCTGCAATGGAATACCGTATTAGCACAATTTAATTTAAAAGATGAAAAACTATGTGCAGGTTAAAACATACATTAGCACTTTCGAAGTGACACTCACTTCATCTTCAGATGTACTGATATAAACGCCAACTCAATATCATGTATAGACACTTGTGCACCATGGGTACCCTACTACCTGGTCACGTGACATGACGTGGCTGTTGTCAGCTTCGTATGCAAATCATGGTGAAGATGATTTATAAGTACGAGATTATGTCAGAATTAAAACATGTCATACTACTTGATACAATAATTTGTCACGTAATACATGAATAAATTGTTCCCAATCTTCAGATAACTCAACAGGCGTGTAATCATTGCAGCATTGGTCTCCAAAGGCTGTGATATATATACACTCTCCATGCATAGCAGTGAGTGGGTAGAGGCTGGGATTGCTAGCAGTTTCGTATTTTCCCAGTCTGGGTACATGTCAGCAGAATTAACATTCCTAGCCAGGGCTGTGCTGTGTAGGTTTGCTTTTAAACTAAATTTATGCTCCTGTAAGCGCAAGCCCACTTGTCTTCTTGTAGATCCTATGTAGTTACTGTTGGTGTCACCTGATCGTGGATCTAGCATAGTAATATTGTATACTCCCCATTTTTGCAGCATGTCGGTTTTGCATCGGTCTTTTTTAACGTACGTTGACATACATTTAGTACTAATGCCAATTTTTAGGTTTTGTTTAAAACACAAGCGAGATAGTACGTTACAGATGTACGGAATGTATTCAATTGAACCTACAAATTTCCAGTTGTCCCTTGTGTCAAGCGTTGAAAGGGTGGTGATACGGATCGCCCTGACACCTGCAAAAATACGTTTGACAAATGGGTGGGATAAGTAAAACAACTAGCCACATTGATGATCTATCTGATCTCCCGGTCGAAGAATAACTTTGTGGTGGTATGTGTGAATGCACGGCCAAAAAGGAAATAAATAGCTGAGGTTTTGTACTCAAAGGGGTGCCAGTAATTAAGTGGAATAATCGAACTTATGGCTGTAGGTTTTCGGTAAACAGAGAAACTTAAGGAGTTGAAATAAGGGTTTCTGTGTACACAAAAATCTAAAAAAGGCAATTTGAAATCTACCTCTTGTTCTACCGTGAGCCTGATAGTTGGAAAGACCGAAGATAATACATTGGCGAAATTATTTAATTCATCTTGGGTGTGAGGTCATATCAGCAAGATGTCGTCAACGTATCTAATGTATAAACCAGGGGGTCGAAATTCATTGACAACCGTGTTCTCAACATATTGTAGTAGAATTTCCGCTAACACGGAGGACAATTGGGAACCCATTGGTGAGCCCTCTAACTGTTGATAAATTCAATTCTTAAATTTAAAATACGATCGGCTTTTAACAAAACGTAACGCATTAAGAATTTCTTTGCTTTCAGAACATGGGGTATTGAGGTCAGCGCGTAAAGTCTCATTAATTTTATGGGTAGCATCAACAGGTACATTACGGTACAAAGCTACCACATCGAGGGAAGCCAAAATGAAAGCAACATTGTGCGGCTGAAAGACTCTGATCCTTACTAAAGCCCTAGTAAAACTCTTGACTGAGAAAGTGGAATCCACTATGAACTTAGCAAGATACTTTGCCACGGATTTTTCAAGGGGCCTGGTAGGGCTCACGTAGTTGGGTACCTTTAAAGGGCGAAGTAGGTATCCCTCTTTATGTAATTTGAAATGGCTAAACATATCAGGGTAACGGTAGCTAAGTGTCTGTGTGTGGGGGGGGGGGGGAGGGTGAATGTAAGAGTGAAACCAAACGGAGCTATTGAATACGTGATAAACGAACCTTTCAAATAGGTGATTTTGCGCATTCGTTTCAGCATATAAATGAATAAGGAATGTGTTTTAAATTCTTAGGAGTTGCAGTTTACAAAATGATGTAACGTTGTACAACGGAAAATTTCGTATATAACATTTTCTGCAGATTTTTATAATTATTGTGCATAATTTCAAGAAATTAAGCAGCTAAGTAAAGAAAACGTATTCCCTAATTTTTATACTAAAGATATTATAATTGCTTTAAATTTTCCTTTATCATATTAACAAAAAATGTTCACCCTATATCAGATACAAGTCTAATAGTGAGCGTTTTCATTCGCCAGCAATAAATAAAAAAATGCAAATACAATATGTCCATGAGGTACTGTTGTAACAAATCCAGCACGAAATCCATTTATTCAAAGAACTTGCAATGAAATTGGAAAACATAATTTTTTGTCAAAATGCGCATCATATTATCAACTATATCCAGCTTAAAATGATTAAATATGACTTCCTCATTGCTGTATGTTCATTATCAAATATTAATTGAAGCAAAATTAGAAATGAAATGCTTGGTTCTAACAAGCTATACACTGAACTGAAAATTCATGGAAAACACACACACACACAAAAATCCATGCTTCACAGGATTCGAACCCAGAACTTTCGCGGACGAATGGTCATAAACCAACGCCTAGGCCACTGTGCAACTTGGGCGGCTAAAGGATGGTTCCAAATACGTTTTGTTCAGTGAATTTCAAACGGTTGTGGTATGATTATCGCAACATATTGTGTGTAATTCCAAATTTTTTCCATTCTGCTATATTTTTTTATCTATATTAATAACTAGGAATTATAAACCAATTATGTAAAGAATAGTAGAAACTATTCTGATAATGCGATTTATTGGCGTAGGAACATATAAATAAGCGTTTTTTAAAATTTCGCATCAAACATATGGCTTTTTCAAGATTTCCTGCTGAATCGGAACTTTGTAATAAATTTCACTCTGGATTTTATTACGAAAGCCAAGGAACTCACTTTCCTGCCAGGCGACATTATCTGCATCTACGACGCGGTTGCCATTTATATTTGAGTCTCCGTGCCGGAAGCCATCAGAACATTATACGATGCCGTATCTAATTCATTATTTTATATGCAGCAGTCAAGCCTCAGCATCTTTGTTTCAACAGACTTGGTCTCGAACACTGGTTTCTACAGTTTTCAAGAACACGTATGTAGCTAACTGAATAATGGCACTCGAGGGATCAATCGTCCTTGAAGAAGCAACACTTCGTCCAATTAAGTGGAATATATTCTTCAGCATCACCCCACCCTCTACCACCTGGTTGCGTTATGCGGACGACATATTCTTCGTGTCACCTCACGGAAAGAAGACTTTACCAGTTTTCCTTGATAAAATCAATAATGTACATCCTACGATAAGTTTTACCATACATCTAGAACACGACATTCCTTTAGCTTACCTGGTTGTTTTACTGAGCAAATCGCCTGACAACAGCCTCTGTTCACAAGTCTGCAACAAACCCACGCCTATTCCAAACCTTATGCTCCGTAACTCATTCTGATGCGCATAACACAAAGCACCTATCATCCATTCTTTAATTAAGAGAGCCTTCACAGTCTCCTCCAGTTTCTATTCTAGTCAACATGAAATTGAAAACATCATCGAATTGTTCACTGATGCAGGATACTTATTGAATCAGATGTATAACTTTATCGATAAAAAACAGGATAAAATGTTCTAATATTACTGTCCCGCAGCCTCAATACCTCTGATCAATTCCGTACATAACAAATGTGTCTTACACAGTCAAGAGCGCCTTCAAGAAGATAAACTTCGGTGTCAGCATAAGGTCTTCCGCATTTTATATCCTATGCTAAAGAGAAATACTGAAAGAAAACCTATTCCCAGCGAAGCAGGGGTTTATACGGTACCACTACCTTATCAGACGGTTCTACACGATACTAAATTAGAATGATTAAGTGTTCATTTAGATTCAGAGTCAACAAACATAAAAGGGATGGAAAATATGCTAAAGTTCCCACTGCTCTATCCAGAGAAGTCAAATTCAAGACCATTAGCCTTATTTGGGATGATATAAAGAAATTCGCTACCTACTCTACTCCTAAATGAACATTCATTCGAGAAACTTTGGATATCATTACCAACAGTGAAACTTGCAATGATAGCGTCTCACTGAAGTTTCCACAAACTTGGAGCCACTACTTCAAGTAATACCTTCTTCCTACCGGAATACTTCAAGCACAGCCAACATGATGTCTCGTGTTTTTAAATGAATATTGCGTCGATTCTGTTTACAATATTATCGAGCCAAATGACCGCGTCCAAATTGGTAAAGCGTTCTATTTTTCTTATTGCAGTTTCTGCCTAATCTTCCTTGAAAGAGCCATCTGGTTGGTGTTTGAATGTTTAGAAACTTTTATTTTTGTATTCCTACGCAATTAAATTGGATTGCTAGTATAGCTTTACAATTTTTCCTCAGCTGTATATTAAGATGCTACACAATCGGTGTGGGCTGTGATAAAGTATATCTGATCTGTCTATTGAGACAGGATTCGGTATTGCAATTTTTTTTTTATTTTTTTTTATGATATGAAGAAATAAGCTGCTCTCAAAAAGTCATGATAGCAAGATATAAAAGTAGACAGCAGTCTTTCCTCCGAAAACATAGTGGTAATACTGTAATATTAGGTCATAAAAACGATAGAAATAATGTGAATCGCTGGTCATCCACTTTTATAAGAGATTTAGAGGTATTGAAAAAACCTTAATGAAATTTCGAATGACGAAGTTTCAGCGCTAATCAGTATTTGAAATTAGGCTATGCTTATTGTTATTTACCGCACACATATTAATGAAATCGTTGAATCTTGTATTGAATAATATTCAAAGCTATATTTTTCGGGCATTCACATTTATTTTCTTATTTCACCAAATATTTAATTAGTTCAATTTTTTTTTCAGTAAATTACCTAAATAAAGGGATTTTACCATTCACTTTACGCGGAGTTTAATTGTTGATTTTCAAAAAGACATTTTGATATTCTGCTGTGTCAGTTTACAACAGAGAGAAATACAACTCTTCCTTAGTAAAATACTGCATGTTGCATCATTTTTTTTAACAACCTCTGTTTCGGAAACCTTGGAGGGCTGTACCTGTAAATATACTAACACCATCTCGGGAATTCTCTTTGATGTGTTGAACTCACATCAAAACAGGTATGACGGAGTACAGAGCATAACAAATTGTTAATGAAGCACACTTTCTCCACATACCTACAGCGGCTTAGCCAAGTGTTAATGACGAAACTTCGTAAGTTTGAATCGTTTTAGAAGCGCGACTAATGAGATATTAAAGGTACCGTGCCTTTGAACAGAGAGCTTTGCTAAAATTTGTAGTATTTCTGACGTGTTCCTTGAGAAATATTAGAAACATGTTTTCCAACTGCTAAAGATCTTCGAAAAGAAATAGAAGATTTATCACTTATTGTGAAAATCTTCAGAAAATATTGTTCAAAAACGTATCCAGCGCCACCCGAAATAAAACTTTAATAGTGCTGCTATTCTGCACAATAATACACTCAAAGGACAAAGTATTAGAAATACCTACCAAATGGCGTGTTTGTCTTCCTCTAGCGAGAATAACAACCTATACAAGCCGATGCATCGACTATACCAAATGCCGGAGATAATGCCAGCCATGCCTGCTTTAGCATTGCCCACAACTCCGTCTTAGAGTTCGGTTAAGGATCCATGGATTTCATATTTCGCTTTAGAGCATTACATAAAGCTTCCACTGGGTTTGAAACCAGGGACCTTGGTGGCTACTGAATGCAACTCAGATGAGTTTTATTCTAGTCATGCATCTACCACATGATGCGCCAACACCATGACAGTGTGTAGGTGGTCAGCCAGATCATGCCGAGAGCAACCAGCAGTTAAGGAGTTCTACAGATGGGCTTCCTAAACCCTCACTGAGACAACAGCGCTTTAAAAAGAGCACACGTGTCACGATGATTCCATAGCCACATGCTGTAGACGACACAGCCGTTAGCTCAGTACTACTGAAAATGATTTATCTGACTATATGAAACGGCATCACTGCGCAGAGGGTCAATTTTGGTGTTCCCGGAACATGGCGATGTGTAATGTTAGATGACCTGCAATCAACAGAAGCACCCGAATACATCGGCTACGGTTGCCTAGAGTATGCAGTATTCGCAGTACTCTTAGTGTGCTGATGCTGCTAACACCTCCAACATTGGAACCTGGATGTGTTTTGCGCCGCCGTTGCCATGTGGTCTGTCTTTAAGAGAGTTAAAAATTCAACGTCGACCCTAATCATCAATAGAGCGAAGGAAGAATGTGTGACATTTGCTATAATGTCGAATTTTGTTTATTCCGAAAACAGAATTCGGCTGTCCCTGAAATTTATGTTTTTCCTACCTGAGTACGTCACCAGACAACATAATTCAATTAGAATAACAACTAGTAACTGAAAATAAAATTATGTGAAATGCGTTTCTTTCTTAATATCTTTATAAAAATATTGAGTACTTTAAGGATTTCAAGATAGGTAGTTGATGTAATCTAAAAATGCTTGCGTGCGTAAATTAGTTAATACTGTAAACAATGATATGAAAATCTTCTAGACAGCCGGTACGAACGTTGTTTACATTTGGCGCTCTGTTTAAAATGAACGTGTGCTTATTTTTGTCGCTCAACCTGCTCCCATTGTAGCAAGTGCTCTACATATGGTAAACACAATCTCTTTCTTCGATTCTCTTTTGATTATTGAAGGCCTTCTCGTAGAAAGAATTACCTATCCACTAAATCTTGAACATATTTACTACAGTAGGTTCCAGGCAACGCATTTGCCATACGTAGGATAAAGTCAGATATGCGGCTGAATCGTGTACTAAGCATAATCCAACAATACGGATGATATATTGGTAGCCTGACGTTTCCTGATGAATATTTAACATGGCTGGGTCACTACTCCTGGAAACCTCATTTAGTGGTATTATCGCTCACTGCCAATCACATTTTAATATCACAAAAAAGCTGGGCCTCTCTGATAACATTTTATCTAATTTTCGTACAGAACTACAATTTCACTACAAACTATGCATTTTTCTAATGAGTAATACTGCTCTCTTCTAATCCTTCCTTTCAGTGTCAAAAGACACCATTCGACGACGAGCAATGCACGATATGACGTTGTCTGTATCTCTAGCATGATGACAAGAATTGCTCGTATTTCCAACGGACATAAGATATGCTTCCTTTTGTTGCTTTTTTTTACACACACCTATTTCGACTTTCTTAAACGTACCAGCTACAATTTCAAAGTTATTTTTTAAAGCATCCGATTTCCTCCATAATCGAGCAACACGTAAACTGGGTATATACAATGAAGAGCAATTGAATTAGAGACAGCTCGCGTTATGCAAGTGTGGCGCTGTGGGCGGCCATGTAAACGAAAACGACATGACGTATGCAGCGATCTAACAATATAAGAAGTGATGCGACGGGAAAAAGTAAGGGTCGGAAGCAGTATGGGTAAGACGACGGATCTAAGCGAATTTGATCGTGGGAAAATTGCCGGGGCCCGACGAATGGGTCACTCCATCTCGGAAGTCGTGCAGGCACTGGACGACTTCACGAGCCACTGTGTCGCGGATACACCGTGAGTACATCGAATCCGGTAAAATCATCCCTGCAAGGGCCAGCTGCCGTGGACAACAGCGTGTGAATGAGAGGCGTCATAATCGGCTAGCTCGCATTGCAACAGCGGATAGACGGGCCACAGTGCAAGAAATATCTCGGCAATTTAACGCTGGTGCACAAAAACGTGTAAGCAACCACACCATCCAGGACCATTTCCTCGCATAGGGTACAGAAGCCATCGTCAAACGAGGGTACCGCTGCTGACCGCACATCACAGGGTGCAAATATTAGCATGGGCGCTGGAGCATCGCCACTGGACCCTAGGCATGTGGAAAAATGTTGCTTGGACGGAAAAGTCGAGATTCACGTTGGCACATGCGGATGGCAAGTTGAGAGTACGGCGTAAACCACATGACGAGATGGATCCTGCTTGCCAAAAAGGTACTCTCCAAGCTGGTGGGGGTGGCATTCTCGACTAGGAACTGTTTACGTGGACTGAAATGGGACCCATGGTACTTGGGACATCGTCCCTTACAGGTCAACGTTACCGGGATATCCTAGACGACCATTTGCTCCCGTTTGTGCGTCTTCAACCTCCCACTGTGGACCTCATCCAGCAACAAGACAATGCGCCGTGCCTTCGCTCCCGAATTTTATCCGAATGGTTGGATGAACACTCCGCCAACGTGGCCTCCCTTCTTTGGCCAGCTAAGTCACCGGACGTCTATCGCATCGGGCACATCTGGTATGCCATCGAGAGAGATGTTCAAGTCTCTGACCCCGCTCCATCAAACCTTCGTGAACTGTGGGAGCCTGTTCAGTGGTCGTGGATCCGTACGGCTTCCCAACGCTTCCGGTGTTTTGCAGAGTTCATACCGAGACGAATCGCCACCGTAATCAGGGCGAAAGGTGGTGCTACACGTTACTAGAGAGGTATCTCTAACGCAATTGCTCTTCAGTGTATATTACCTTGCATTTCACTGCCTTATGGATTATTCACTTGTATTACCTGGCCAGCAATTCTCTCTCTGTAGTATTTGCATCATCACATTACTCATACACTTACGAGAAAAAAAAACCAATGAACTTTTTCAATAAATATTCTTGCCTGAAATTATTGTTTCTTTACTCTAGTGGAAATTAGCTTCGTAAGTTGTCTGAACACGCTAAACATATGTATGATATCTTCTGAGAATAGTAAGCGAGATATCAATTCTGTGTCAACGAAATTCATATGTAAAATATAATTTGTGATATTTAAAAGCTGAATATACAAATGATGGAACACCAGTTTCCTGCGAAAACAAAAACAAGAATTACAACGGATAGAGACGTATTTATGCTAAGGAACTCTACCAAATTTGAAACATAGAGTTTTGGCGGGATACCGATTTTCGTGTAACAGAGTAACAACAGCGTAAGAAAAACAATCTTTGTTATTAGTAACCAAAATTATTTTCCTGAGCAAATAATAAAAACTATTATGGTAATTCCTTAAGGAATGAATACGGTTTTCCTAAATAAAAAACAATTTCTATTAACTTCATATTTTGCTCGACCTCTGCAGCTTTTTGCTTATTTATCACAATCAATAGAATGCGTAGAATATTTGACTATCCATAATATCATTGATATTCAAAAATTCAGTGTCATTTATACTCTTATACCCTAACAATACCTGATCAGAAAAAATAATTATTCAAATTTAAATTCCTAGTAGTAATAAAATCTTATAGGAAATGTCTTCATGAAGAAATGCGACACACTTATCTATTTACTTATTAAAAATTACTCACTAACGATTGTTATAACATTTTTTTGAGGTAAGCATGTATGGTTTGAAATATTGCAGACATTTCGAAGAAAGAGGGAGATACGGATAAAAAGTGTACTCATTAAAATACATGCTGTTCTGTTTCTGCTAGTGCGAACATATCGGACGCTGCAAGTAAATCGCTGTTCCCTAATTAACCGTCCCTTGATCTAGGGAAAGAAAAACGCAGTGTCATATGGCAAATATACCAACCGTGACTCATACGAGACTCATACGTGTGTACAACCCGACACCTGTTTGTTAAATTGGCCAGACAATTACGCCTCTACCCTTTCTTCTACGGGGTTGCAAGATCCACTTTCTTCAGTTTTGGATATTCAGCATTGAATACAAATACGGGTTAATAATAATTCTGCGTCAGAAAAATAATGCCTTTGTAAATCACTTTTCTGTAATTGGTACTTATTCCTATGTACCATCTATATGGTTGGCAATTTATGGGGCGGACCAAACTTCTCATAATATTTTTATCTACACTTTTATAGCATAGTTTTTCAATTCTTTTGACAGGTAGAATGCGAGCGTAACATTAATGTTTCCGTACAACCGAAACACATGAAGTGAAAGAGTAATTACTTAAGTTATCGTAAGGTCAAAGAACAAATGATCGACATTTGAAAGTTAATGATATGTAATGAGAAATGTCCTAATATTTTGTCTATACTGCTTAATCTGCAAAAAATGACTTCTTCAAATTTTGGTTAAATGTATGGAATGAATTCTTCCTGAAGGACACAGATAAATTCAGGTTTGCTGTTCCTAAAACACAAAATAAACGTATTGATAGGTAATTTTCAGTAATTTACTTGAACATGTTTATACATTAAAGTTTGCAAGAAGAATTCTTGAATGATATCATATGACCTGCTAAAACTCCTTGCAAGTGTAACACGCACTGCGAAAGTTCTTTGTACTTGTAAGCTAAGTTGTGAATCGAATCAACGGTTTCGGTGATGCAATTACCACAGAGCGTAATATAAGATACTGTGTCAGGCTATTTAACTTTGATTAGCAGGATTACTTGCTTTCCTATCAGCCAATCTCCAACTGTTTGTTTTCGTGGTGTTATTTGGACTAGCAAAGTAGACATGTACACAGTAGTTCAATAAGAAATGGGATGGTATTTCGGAATATATTTCCGGTTGAGATGATCAGCTCGAAAGATTAGGACTGAATTCGATATATATGTAGCGTATATAAACATTCCTTAGAACTGAGCTGCTGTCTTATAATAATAACTGTGGCCGTAGTTATTTCTATGTGAGTGTGGGTTGCTTTATGATAAGGTAGAATTTTTAAATAAAGAAGGTGGTGTACCCACAGTTTTGGAATAGAGTGTCAAAATAGTATCCAGAATTGAGTAAGAATGTCGTGAGAGTAATTCTCTTTTTTGCCACATCTTACCTTTGCGAGGAAGAATTTTCAGCTCTGGCTGTAATAAAATCCAGATATAGAAGCAAAGTTACCGCTGAGCAGGAGCTCCGTGGAGCCGTATCGAAAGTTGTCCCCAAATTCAATGTTTTGTGTGACGAGAAACAAGCTCCCCCATCCCATTAAGACGCAAATACCTCTGTTAGGATGTTTCTGAGATTACTGTAGAAATGTGAAAGTCAAATGAAATATGTCTATCTCATCAATTTCTTCTTATTCAGTTCTGTAATTTTATTTCAATTTTGTATTTTTACATTACAAAAAATAAAAGTTAGTAATGCAAATGTCTATTTTCTTTAAAAAAATACCGCAAATTCAAATTTATGATTTTTTTTAAATTTTGGGTACAAGGGTGTCACACAGAAAATGTGACATGGGAAGGACGGCTCGGTCTCAAAACGTTTGGGAACCCCTGTTGTAGAGTATGTATTTTATAATCGCCCCCGTGACACGTTTTTCTTTTTTTATTGGAAGTTTAGCAACCATTGTGAGCAACTCAGTGGGCAATAAGCAGTTGCCCGTCCGTAATCTAAGGCTATTGGTTCCTGGGAAGAGAGAGTGCTGGAACTATAAGACAAACCCAACATCCATGCCTCACCGGGATTCGAACCCGGTCCCATTTTGGACGAACGGTCAGAAACCATAACTAAGACCACTGCGCCACCTGGGAGTCTAACTGATGTTTCGTATTTGAAATAGGATCACACGATTATAATGTAACGTAGTCATAATGTTATCCATCGTGTGTGAAGATAATCTTACTATGGCACATCTTGCGTTTTTCCTTTTATTTATTGTTGGGGGCATATACTGTAAATGCAGTACATTTTATTGTTTTCCCATGTAGCCATTCTTCACAAATCGTGTAATTTACATTGCTCTGGAACTGGATTCGAACTCTCCTCTCCGAATTTATCTTTATACAAGCTATTTGTAACCCTCGTGGAGAATGAAGTTCCAAGCCACTCGATCAAGATAAAGCACCTAAGGTACCAGAAGTCTTCGGATGTGCGTTAGTCGAATCTATCTCTGTTTCTTGTACCCTCAACGACCATTTCTTATTCATGTGTGATGATAAAGGACGATATACCTATCATCACAGTTATAGATCGTAAAAATAAATGACAAGGGAATCTCAGAAAGAACTAATTCTTCAGAACTACATACACGAGATGCATATTTTTATCATTGTAAGTATGTAAATGCCATGCATTTTTCCGATTTCTCGTGTATTGGCAGATAATTAATTTTTCCAGAGCACAGCTTCCCATTTACTTGTATGAACAGCGTACTTATGACCCTAATCCGTAATTCGGCAATAATCGGTTAACGGTAAAGGAAATCCGGAATGCTTTGACGACTATTGCTCATACCAAAGAATCGGAATCTTAAGTTACGTGTACTGAATTGAGTTTCTTGCAATTCGTTGTGCAAGGTGGGGTAACGGAGGCATTTTCCAATGTAAATTGTGTGATGCAGTTTCAGTTAGAGTTTCAAGACGCAATTTGCAAGTTTAATGAACTTGCAAATAGGTACATGTTAAATCTGTCAAATGCACCTCATCAATATACTGACAATGATAAGTATATACCTCTCATGTATTTGAGCAGAATTATTTGTGTACGGATTCGCTTCTCATTTATTTTTCTGAGTATTTGTTGAAACTTCTAACTGCAATCTGAAGAAAATTCCTGTGCTTGATAAGACAAAACGATGCTCCTTTTGCAATTCTGATAACACTAAGGAAGACTGTTTAATAACGAGAAAATTGAACTTGACTTGCGTTTGACTAAATAGAACTCCATTAATTTGAGTGGACTTGTTTACCTCTGAATACGGCTTCATTTCTATTGAACAGTGATATTTAGAGTAAACACTATAATTGAGATCAAACATCAAAATTACGAACTGCAATTTGTTCTGTTCTGTTTTACATTTAAGGCCAAAGAGTTTCGCAGCATTACGTACTCAGACATATTCATGAAGAATAAGGTCCGTAGCACCAATTACATATCTTACAAACAGCAGGGCATCACGAGTGGACAATCAAATATTTCTATTTAAGCATTTTAAAGTCCTGCTAAGTTTTTCATAAGAGAAAAACTTTAATAAAAATATTATACTGCAAACAAAGAGGTAAAATAATAATCGCTGATGATTACGAAAGAAAATGGCCTAAAATGTTTTAAGTAAAAAAGCAGTCATTTCTAAATGCTAAGAGATGCATTCGGCAAAATAGTCAACACATTTAAGCTGACGTCATCACTATGAACAAATAACACACATTTAGCAGAATTTTCTTGAAAATTGTAAGCAATACTAGTGAAAGACCAAAAGTGTGAACGTCAATTCCGGAAAATCAACTTCGTTAAGGTAAAAGCTGTATTCAAAGTAAGTCTTCCAAAAACAGTGTTATTTCCTGGAAATAATGAATAGCTACATCACTTGACATTTCTTTTAAGGGCTTATGTAGAAATGTCCAAGTAACTAAATAAAGTAAGTGTTGGTATAGTGTGTCTTCAGCAGTTATATTTACATAATCTCTCATTCAAACGTATGTGCTGTTTTCTGAAATATACCAGTTCTTCAAATCACAAACCTACAAAAACTACGCAGTATCAAAGCCTAATAGAATTCAGAAACTTAGCAAAGCTGTCTTATATTTCTTCTAAACTAAACAAAAATTCAAACATTACGATGTTACGTAGTGCGTGTTTTAACTTTATTATGAAAAATTATACTATAAATGTGAACTAGTATATATTTTTTCCAATTGTAACCAGAAGTGTATGGCATAGTTAAAATATATAAGACACCCTGGTTCACTACATCAGTCATCGGGAACAAAGATGTCGCATGTTAAAGGTAGTTGTGTCACATGAGCCATCATTGTTTACCAGATAGCTGTACCATAGAATTCTTACACGATTCTTCTCAGTGGAACAGTTTGTTTTTGCCTGTATGAAACGCCTTGGTTTCCAGTATCTGAAAACGTATCAGCCCAAAATAACACAGCGCTTTATTTATTTTTGCAGGCATCTTTTACTCCGTTTTTCTCCAGCAGGTACCAAAATTGCGACTATATTTTTGGAAGTAGACATAAAAAAATAAGTAAACAAGCAGAAACGACATTAGATCCAAGACTATGCATGTCATCTTGATCTTTCGAAATCTTATTCAGTCTTCACGGTTGAGTAACAGAATCACATCATGGGATAAATAATGTCCTCCAATGGAGTTTATATAAGTGAAGTTAGAATTTGGAAGTTGCGGGACACCACGGCTTATGTTACAATGTATTTACTATTAGATCACAAATTCATCTTTATTATTTTCAGAATTGGAATGCCTTGCAGTGTGACAAAATATTTTTTCGAACTACAGCATGGAATATCGCATATAATCCTTTAAGAGAGGATTTGAATTGCGAAACGGCTTAAAAGAAACTTCTTATTCTTTGTTTGTTTCAAACGCTTTGTTTTTTCGCAGGATGAAAATGCCATCAATCATGATGATTAAATTTCAGAATTGCAGCACAAAAATGTAAAACTACATAATTATTGTGCTCTTCAGTTAAAAGGTTCCACAACTTTTACACCTAGAGAGTACCTATTCTATTTAATTTCTTGTTATGCAAAGACATGACATACATCTCTGTCTGAATATGTCGCCTCCAAACACGCCTTATAGGGAATTACATTTTGGGGAATGCGTATTTTTATACGAATAACAAAAACGTGTAATAATTTCTCATACTCACTTATGTATTGGTTTTCAGTAAATTAATTTGAAAAATAGATATAAATAATTTCAAAATATATATATCTTTACCTTATTACTCTTGTACTGCTTTTCTGGAAAGTGAGTTAAATCTCGCTGAAATTTAGGTAAGTAGGAGTGAGGATGGCTTATGAAATCACGTACAGTTGGCGTCAGATCCCCAAACGCACTGCAGTGTACCAGATTGTCTCTTTAGCATATACATAGAGGAAATACCTGATTTCAGAAAGGAAATATGTTTTGATAAAAAGAATTGGGAGTGAACGAATAGTGTAAGTAAATTATGAATGTTGTTTTTAGCAACACACACTCGTGTGCAAAAATTAGGATGAGCCAGGTTTTGACCTGAAGCATCAACCCGGAGCGGCTTGGATTTGGAAAATTCGCATGATAAAAACTCCATTACTTACCGAAATGATACAATTGCAGAAACTAAAGGATGTTTTTGGAACATTACTCAAAATTGGCTACGTAGCACTGTGTGCCCTATTACATAAGCATCACTGCCAAAGACGGTACCAAAGGAAGAGGAGTTCCTCAAAAAGTGATATTATCACCCGTGATGTCGACTTAATTTTTCTGCTCATACCACGCACTAGGATTCCGATGAGCTCTTGCAATGACATCTCCCATTTGTCCGTCATCACTGTGTTCAGCTATTGGACAGTTACCTGTGTGTGTTTTCATCAGCCAAAGCGTCTCTCGAGAATGTCGCGCACATGTTATATGGGATTCATGTTGGGAAATGAGCTGGCGGATCTATTCCATTAATGTTTCTACTTTCCAGGGGAACATCGACAGCCAACTTACTATGGAGTGTGGCGTTATTGTACACTAACACATAATGTGAGTCAATCTTTGAATCAAATTTGAAAGAAAGGAAGTGGATAAAATATTTTTGAAACTTATACATCCACTTGAATTACTTCGAATCTCATCAATCAGTTGAAAACATTAGTCAATATATGACTCCTTTTAACATTTTTATGACTTAGTTACTGGCTTTTTTTCCGTAAAAATTATTTATGGCTTACGTTTGTAAACATTTATAGCAAATATAATGTACATTTCCTGTCATTTAGCTCAGAAGCTTTCTCAAAATGGAAAAAACGCACTGATCGCATTCCCATTTTTAAAACAACGTTTATAGTGGCATGTCTGGTGCATCGCCTCATCTTTTACATTGTTAGCTGCCCTGAAATGTTAATCGAAAATTGTACAACAAACACCCAATTTCCTGTACTTACTGTGTAAGAGTCACCTGATACAAGTTCTAAAGCAAGGTGGATTTTTCATGTTTATTTTATTATGTAATCATTTCAGACAAAGCCTTAACATACAGTGACGGAAGAAAAAACCAACACCAAGAAGGTGTTGTGTTAGATAAACGACAGCTGGTAGGCGGTGAAAGTACATCTCTAAGATGACGTCTAAGCAAATTTCGCGCTCGGCGCATACGTGTGCCGCTAGTAGTGCCCCTCGGAACATGCAAAGCAGGTTTGCTGTAAATACGCGCTCTAACGTTCGTGAGCGTTAGTTATCGTTGAGATTCGACGTAGGGTGTTGATGTTAGTCAAGAATGCCTTTAAGAAGACGAAGAAGCTATTATCCACAGTCCACGGAGTTTGAACGAGGTCGTGTAATAGGGCTACGAGAAGGTGGATTTTCTTTCCGCAATATTGCAGAACGATTTAGCAGGAATGAAGCCACTGTGCATGATTGTTGGCAGGGGTGTTCAAGAGACGGTACTGCCTCAAGAAGACCGGGTTCCGGCCGGCCACGTGGCACTACTGAGAGGGAAGACCGCCGTGCATGGCATATGGCTGTGGTACATCGTACCGCGTCTGCGGCAGCAATTCGAGCTGCAGGTGCCACCACAGTGACACAACGAACTGTTACAAATCGGTTACTTGAAGGACAGCTCCGAGCCAGACGCCCTGTAGTGTGCATTCCACTTAATCCAAACCACTGCCGTTTGCGACGTCAGTGGTGTCAAGCTAGAGCTCATTGGAGGACGGAGTTGAGATCTTTCGTGTTTTCTGATGAAAGCCAGTTCTACCTGGGAGCCAATGACGGCCGTGTGTAAGTTAGAGGAAGGCCACGTGAGCGCCTGCAACCAACCTGTCTGCGGCCGAGACACACTGGACCTACACCTGGAGTTCTGGTCAGGGGAGCAATTTCCTATGAGAGCAGGAGCACTCTCGTGGTTATCCCAAGCACCCTGACGGCACAGTTGTACGTCGGTCTGGTGATTCAACCTGTTGTACTGCCATTCATAAACAGCATTCCCGGGTGTGTTTTCCAACAGGATAACGCTTGCCCGCATACCGCTGTTGTCACCCAACATTGCCTACAGAGTGTCGACATGTTGCCGTGGCCTTCTAGATCACCAGGTCTTTCACCAATCGAGCGCGTATGGGACATCATTGGACGACAAATCCAGCGTCACCCCCAACCAGCATTAACCGTCCCTGTATTGACCGACCAAGTGCAACAGGCATGGACCTCCATCCCACAAACTGACATCCAGCACCTGTACGACACAATGCATAAACGTATGCGTGCTTGCATTCAACATTCTGGCGGTTACACCGGTTATTAGTGTACCAGCATTTCACATTTAAAATGGCTCTTCTCGCGCTTACATTAGGCTGTGATCTCGAAACTTTAATCGATTAAATATGTTACCTATACAAATGTATTGCCGCCATTTCATTCCTCTCAAACTATTTTTTCGTGGTGTTGGGATTTTTTTCCGTCCGTGTATAATTTTATACCTGCAAATGAAATTATCTCAAAGAGAAAGGTTAGTGAACAATTTCGAAGTCACTCAAAAAACAGAAAACTTCGACTAAACAGTAGCATTGCATAAAACACAATAAGTGATACCAATGAATTATTCATTTATTAAAGAAGAAATACATTTACCCAACAATTAAATGAAGTCTGATATTTTGGGGCCAATACTACTTAAATTAGTAACAAAAATTTTTTTCTGAAAATAACTTAATATACGAAAAAGTTAACTGCCATGAGTTTGTTTTAAATTTTGATCAATTTGTCACAAATCAGAAGTTGTCTGTTATGACGGCTTTTTTTAACTAAAGCACGTAGGTTTCTTCAGCTGTATAGATAGCTGATGAAACCATGAGTCAATTAGCTCTGTAGATAACTCATATGATTTGTAATTAAGATTTAGATATTGATTTTTCTGACGGAGTACGACAAGAGCACTAATACTTGTTATACACACTATTTAACAAAAGTACATAAAATCTTCTAAAAATGAAATTTCAAAGCATCGATTTTTTCTATTACTGATCATCTACCAGAACTCATTAATACACCAATTATATAAGACTGAATTTGTAATCCGTTTTATAGGCCTAATAAATCAAAATTACCGTTTGTCAATCTTTCGCTCATTTATGGATGTGTTTTTCATGGCAAATAGCGTTGAATAGCGAAAACTTCGCAAATTTCAATTTTGATTTCTTACACCGATAAAGCAGTTTATCGCTTCAGTCTTACTAATGAAGTATTTTTTTCAAATTTTGAAAACAGCCAAATATTACGGCTTGAGATATGTAAAGTTTGCCTATAAAGTGTTGAATAAATATTTATCCCATTAAAACATGAACTGACGTATTCGGCAAAAACATTTCCCTGCGCTGTGAACGGAAAATTAGGCAAACTTTTTTTTTAAATTAGCGACTATGGGGCGTTCCTCCAAAAACTTTCAGCCGTGAATAATTTCTTAGTTGCCTTTAATTCATTTCGCTGTTTTTTATTTGTTATTTTCTTTAACTTTCGTGGGCAGGCAATATATTAATGAGAAAAGGCTTCAGCACTTCGCGGGTAATAATAAGATTACATTTGTGGTTCTTTCGATCATATTCTTCTCTTAGGTATTCTGTATTGGTATTCTGTATATAGGTATTTTGTATTCTGTTTTTTTCTTCTCATAATTCTTTCGATCATTTTCTTCTCATAGGTATTTTACACAGAACTATGATTTTAGATTACGAAATATCTAATTTCATTAAATAGATTACGAGTGCGTTCGCGTGTTCATGCAAGATTTGCAGTTACAAAAAATAAAAGCACATTCTTGAAAAGTTATATTTCTGTGCTTATAGAGAGGTGCGCTAAACCCAGCTAACGGAGCGAAATCTGTTGATTCACATCGTATATAGATAGCGTCGGATGCTTGGCTGGAAAGCAGAAGTCATCCCTGTGCTATGAACTATGAAATTTGTAAAAACATAAGACATTTTCATTGGCGATGTGTGCTGAAAGTACGTTAGCTTAGTCACAGGTATTTATAAATGTATCTGGGACCACTTATTTATTGACACACTATTTAACGCAACATTTATAGCTGAATCCTTTGGGAATAAAGGAATAACCGCGGTTTACATTAATTTTGCAAAGAATGCTTTTGTGATTGCTGAAGAAAGAAGCTGTGTTTCTTGATTTGCACTTCTAAAGAAAATCTTTGAGTTTGTTTCAAGAAACATTGCGCATCAGAATCTATTGGCTTTTGTAAAACATTTTAATGTTTTAGTTGGCTAAGTGTTTTTTCTGCAGAGTAATTGGCTCTTTTTAATATTTTGGGTTCATAAGTGTTCCCTCAATCCATTTGCCAGGTGAAAGTTCCCAATTTGCAGTAATTGCTGATAGTAACCTGTTTTAAATTTTCATCACTTGGTGCTTTCTGGGCATCGCGTATCCATAACGTAATTTGATGATTGCCTTGACTCCTCCATATACGGATCGGTCATACTGTCGTTTGCTTCGGTTAATGTGTTACGACTTTATTTTCGGCTGTCGTCGTCTGCTGCCCGGTTGCCCTGCCTTTTCTGCATTGGATAGCTTGTGCTGATATTACCCTACTTTGGTATTTGGTCTTTAATCTGTTTATTGGATGTCAATTATTTCACAAAAAGCTTGTGCATCCTCTTCAATCCGATTTACGGTGAATGATGGAGTACAGTCCTACGGAAAGTGTGGTGTTTTTTTCCACTTCACATGCTGTGCATTTACTAAAATCACCATGCATGTCTCAATAGTTTTGAAATCAAGTTAATAGTTTGGACGATATTCAGCTCTCTGTTTGTAATATTTTCACATTTCTACTGTAATTCAAGCTATAGCACAGATGATACACATTCGAAAAGTGCAAGACGCTTTATGTTAGAGTGATTTACCATTGGTCTGCGTTATCATCCATGACAAAGTGACTACATGGAAGATCACAAATTCGTTTGTCAACGAGGAAGGTTTTTTTCACATGAGGGAAAATATATTTTTGCTGATGTGAAACCATTTAGCACCATCAATTTGTGTTATCAATTAATGCCTTAATCATAAAATTACCAATAATATTAAGAAAAGGAAAAATCTAACCTGGAAATACAACGAAAAGAAAATGAGCCATTGAAGTTCAAGGAAATGCACGGTAAACTTCTGCAGAGGTACAGCTCACTCTATGTAATGAACGCTATCGATGATTGGAAAACCAATGTTCTACTTTCAGGCGACAAGATATAGTTTATGAATATCAAAGCCGCTCCTCCTCTCGTGAGCGTTCCGACATTTTGTGTATCGGGGGCAGCTTCAATTTTGTTTGTACCAAGCAAGACACTGTATACATGAGGTCCCGCTAGGAATGGAATTCCTGACTGCGATTCCTAATTTCCTGTGGTATGTCACACAGTTGTTCGATTAACGTTGTTCAATAAGACTCACGTAGGTAACAAAAACATAGGTTGGATGCATTTCCTAAATTTCGTTGCATTTCAACTATTCAGCTGCTGAGAGATATAAAGAGTGTTCTTAAGAAAAACAGGAAAATCATTGTTTTAAACAAGCTCCAAATTGAACGATTGGTGTGAAAATCGAAGAAAACGGTTTAACAGGAAGGGGGGGAGGATAAAGTTACAAATCAGTATGGTGCTCCACCGCATGATCTATTAAGAATTAAAAAAGAGATCAATTGAAATCGAAATTGAGTGATGAGTCTTCGAGTGCTGAAAGATAATGCTTACCAGAATGAATACAAACAGCTGTGGAAAAATTGGAGGGATTCAAGTCAATAGTGATGAAAATTCAGGAATGAGAACAAAATTGGAGCAGAAAAAAGCCATTTTAAAGAAACGTGCTATTAAAATGTGAAATTTCTCAGAGTTTACTTTACGTCTAGAAGTGTATTATCTAATGCATTAGCGGAAGCAAAATAAATTACATTTAAACCTGACAATTATCAATGATCTAAAATTTAAAAATAATGTTAATTCTCAATGTCGTGCATTGGTCTACAGCATGTGTTTGCTGAAAAAACAGTATTTTTTATAACAGCAGTGACACCCCTACTGAATTTATTTCATTTCTGAAAATAAGTACCAGCTGAGTTTAGTTTGATATTTCATTTTCTTCGTAATTAATTTTCGTAATGTGGATTCACATACATACACGATTGAGTTAGGATTAGTTTTATATGATATATAAAAAATCCCCGAATTTTCGTTGTTTCTTTGCCATACAATAAATTTTGATTCATTCCTGGTAGCTACTGATTGTGATGTATTTTGGATCATTTATTATATTTCAAACTTCGAACATCATTTTCCAATATTGGTGAATACAGGCCAGAAAGACAGATTTTAAAAAGTTAGCTCACATCATATATTGAGATCTCCACATTAGTGGATATACCAGAGGAACAAATAACTGTTGTTCCCCTTTCAATCACTATTGAGCATTGGTTATGAATCCTTCCAAAAGCATCAGAACAAATACAAATTGCATGCATGTGAAGCCCTTCACCTCATTTCGGCAGGGGATATTCAGCATTCAGCATGGATACCTGTAATATATCTACCATGGCAAAGTAAACCTGAAGCATTATTATCCTGTTCCAGACCAATTAAAAGACAAGATTTTTTAATTTTTGGAGATATTATTTCAAAACTAGTTTACGAAAAACACCCCGCATGAATTCATTTCCTTAATGAGAAAATCATTATGCTTTCATCAATCGTTCTAAGTCTTTCATCAACTTATCCTTCATTACCTCCTTCAACTTCTATTCACTGCCTTCATCAACTTATTTTAGATTACTTTTTCCAACTTACTGTAAGGCATAAATTGGTGCAAATTATGGTGGTATAAATTTATTCCTTTCGCTCTGATTTCTGTGTGACACACTTACTTCAATTTCAAAACGTACTGTCCTGTAAAACGTGCAAATTCGAAATTGTCATTGCATATGAACGGAAAATTCGAATAAACATCTCAAAAATGCTGATCTATAGTAGTAATTAACATTTTCGCAAATGAATTCCTCCGTAACGAATACATACATATTACAAAGAGTTATGGACTATCCTTCGCGAATTTCTCAGTTTTTCTGAGATTTAGAACAAGCCTTGTCCGACGTAGCTTAGACATTTCAGTTTGAACCAATTTACAAATCATGGTGCTCAAGAAATTACCCGTTAAAACTTTTTGAAATTATCCAAACATTAAATCGTCTCAAATGAGCATCTGAATGGGAAACGAAATTTAAGAAAAACATTCTGGTTTTTTTTCGGCTATTCATGAAGAAATCTTCCGGATGGACAAATAACTATGTGATCACCTTCCCACGGACAACCACATCAACCTGTTGAAAATCTCTCTGACATCAGACATTACATTCAGGTCTCTTATATTTCCTATTTCTCTCAGTTGTGCTATATTTCGAAGAGTACGAATCTGTTCTCCCAGAGAGCAAAATATAAGAGAAAGTGTTAGTTATCATATCCTCAAATCTTTTACATAATACATATAAGTAGCAAATGAATTTGTAAGTCCTAATTTATTTTTTTGGCAAAATGCCAAATTAAGTGAAAAAATGGAAGATAACCAGCAATAATTCAAAAACTTGGGCTCTATATTATGACTATAATTTTGGAATAAAATACTGCATAATACGAGTTGTACTTTTGAAATTAATAGGTTGAAATAGATGGTATGATAGTGTTGTAATATTTCAATACTATGCAGCACTTCACGAAAATCAGAAAAAACACTAATCTAAAAGAATATGGAAAGCTGTATTCGTCGTTGCATTTTTTACGTGAAATATTGTTACATCTCCTAATTCATTTGCTATGCTAAAGCACAAAGAGTATTTACTTTGAAAGTACAATTTTTGTGACAACTTACGTATTAAGGCAACAAGGACGACATCTTCCCTTTTACACAGCAATTACCTTACAGCATTGGGTGGCAGTCCTACCCAGTGCAGACTAACACACGCTTGACTAATTCGGTTTAAATTTCAATTGTCCCAACAGATATTTGTGACGTCCTAATGAAAGAAATTCTGGAATCTACTGGGAGATGCAGGACAGTCTTGCGGCGTACATTTAGAGAAGACCTGCCCCTTTTTTTTCTTACGACCACCCCACCAACTCTGAGAACCTTAAGCGGTCCCTCTACAAATTGATTTTGTAACAATTACCTTGGAAACACAGCCAGAATTCTCAATGAGCGGAACACAAATTCAAATCGGACTTACTCCATTTAGAGTGAAACATCCGTACTCTACTGTAACGCGATGCCATTTTTTGTCGACACACGTGTACACGTACTGCTCGTTTCTCATGTTAATTAACTCATTGCCCTCTTTACAGCACGTCGTATTAGAATGAAGCGGAAAATTTTTTGCCATTTTTCTCAGGTATTGTTTTCGGTTGGTGTCCTGCTACCTAATACAAAGGCAGGATGTACAATCAAATGCTGTCTCCAGGCTCAAGCAACTTGTTCCAAGGAGTTGTGCAGTAGGAAATCGAGTTATAGCCTAAATGTGAAAATCAAGTGGTCAATGTACGCAAATGAGCTGACACTAAGGGTTAACTACTGCAGTAAGAGAAATACAAAAACTGATTAATTTTTTTTAAGATAACGATAAGAGCTGTCTGAAATACATTTTAGTAAGCAGGACTAGGTTAACACTAAAATTGTCATTAAATATTATTTCCTTGACAGCAGGTTTAACAGTGAGGCAAACAGTAAAAATAGAGCTATGATATTTCGGAGCTTAAATATTTATAATGTAATAACAACACTTAGATGTAAACTCTAAGCACATAGCCCCCATGAAAAATCAGAATGAGGATGGAACGTAAAGTGACTTTAATAGTAACGAAGGACCCGATGCCTTCGTTTCGTCCAGTAAGAATTCAGCAGCTCAGAGTAGTCTGACCCGGACATCACCTGATCTTGCTTACATAATTTTCTCGATGTTCAAATTCATGAATATTCAAGGTTTATGCGTAATTTGTTTTGTAGCAGAAGTGAGTCAACGTACTCGCATTTATTTTCTAATATATTCCTCAAAAGAAATATACGACTAGGTAATAACAAACAGATTTAGAACACTTCTCGGATGATTGTTCGCAGTAGGAACTAATATTTTTTTGTATTATGTACACTCTGAAAATATCAGAGCTCCGAATGAATTGCCAAAAAGCAAGCATAGCAGTGGCCTCACTTTTTGGTTTGCGAAAACGGTAAAATCTATTGCAATCATTCACCAATCCTCTAAAATCCACTTGATATATGTTCCAATATTGGTACATGAACATCGTCGTGGCAACTTAATTTCTGAAAGGACGAACTTTAGCTCTTTGAAAGCAAGTTTTGCTCTTTGAAAGCAAGTACTTTAGCTCTTTGAAAGCAAGTTCGAGTGTGTGTGTGTGTGTGTGAATCATATAAAATAAAATGTCAAACTTTTAAGAGAAGAAAAATCTTTTTGTTGAAGAACAGGGCTGGATTTGATATTAGGCGCAACAGGAGCTAGTCGGGTTCTTGAAGTTGCTGAAGGCATAAACTCAAAGTTAAAATGTGTGTTTCGCAAATCATCTTTTCAGAATGTCGGCAGTGTGCTCTTCGTTCACGAAGTAAAAATTACTTAGGGATTACAGCATTCTATATAGCACATCTGAGAAGGAAGAAAATCAGCCGTTTTGATTGGCTACTACGTCGCGCCGTCAACTGATTTCATTCTTTACGTCGTCAAAGCCTTCCTTAATCGACTCCGCTATGCGATCCCATCATCGCAGTGTGTATGTTCGTTGCATACGTACTTTGTTTTGGGACTTCGCTTGGTGAGGTTGACAATATGTGTATCTAAAATAATAAAAATAAAGTTTGACTCCATTACGTCAAAACGTAAACAATTAAAAGTAAAAGCTCTTCAAGCCCAAGCAAATTCTACTGAGTCGTTTTTGTGACGACCAATTCACCCGCATCAGGAGTGAGAAAAAAGTGGAGTCCAAACCAAGGAGGTGGACGTATTACAAGTACACGAGGAACTACTTGTAGAAAACAGTGAAAAAAACAAATCAGATTACAAAGAGAAAGTGTAGAAATAATTTGCGCCTCGACTGCATATACAAATTCAAGGGAAACGGAAATCAAAGTGGTAAACTAAGCATCACATCTGATACTTCAAGTAAGAGGGCATACACATATCATGCTGCATTCTTTATTTCATTAATAAACCACAAAATGTTGGTAACATTGAATGTTTGAAATGCGTGTATAAAAGTCCCGACTGGGAATATTGTAGCAGTTTTGATGAATCGCAATTCCATTCCTCAAAAATAACGGAACCAAAGAAAACGGGAGTGGTTGATTTTCTCGGAAATATTCAAATCAGTATATTACTTTGTTTTCAAACTTTTTACGAAAGTTTTAGTATGGAATAAAATAAAACTGGATGTAATGACTGGAGAAATACACTCACGGACAATAAATCTTGCGCACCTTGAATAAAACATGCTACAACCGCACAATTTTAGAAATATATAGAGTCCCTGTTGGTATGCAAATGATCCATATTTGGTGCGATTGCGCATGACCGCACACCCTGTGGCGACGCTGCAAATACGAACCGTGTGCCTTACAAATCGGCGTGTAGTCTATACCCAAGGAAAGCGAACAGCACCGGCTGACGTAGGCAAGAGTACAATGTGACAAGAATACCGGAGAATACAGAGAGTTCGAGTGACGCAATTTACGGATATTGAGAGAGGCCTGATCATAGTGCTAAAAACAAAAGGGTGGTCGGCGCGCGGTAAAGCCCGCTGCGTTGATCGTTCTGCGCATACTGTCCGACTGTGTCGAGGACAGTGGACACGTGACGGCAGTGCCACGCGGCTGAACGGCTCCGGACGTCCCAGGAGGACCAACTGTAGACGGGTTCAACAGATCGTGCGCGAGGCACGAGATAATACCACGGGGACCCAGTCCAATATACAAGAAAAAATGTAGCAGCACCTTTGTGCCCACTAACCATTTCCCGATGCCTCGCGGAAGTGAATCTACGACCCCAGCGCCCTTTACCTGTGCTGCCATTAACACCGGAAAATCGCCGGCGCCGTGTGCAGTGGTTCCTGGCCAGAGTAACGTAGAACGCCACAGACTTGAGACGTGTGACGCTTAGCAACGTGCGCCGCTTTGTTTTGGTTACAGATGATCATGGTGTCCGGGTGTGATCATCCGCATGTCAGCGGTACAATTCGAACCTCACTATCGAGCACCACAGCTCCCCCAAAGCAGGTATTTTGGTCAGGGGAGACATTGCATACGATAGCAGATTAACTCTAGTAGTGGTCGGTGGGTCAGTGACGGGCTAGCGGTATGTGGATGAGATCCTACCGCCCCATGAGCTCCCATTCCTGATCGGGATTCCAGGTGCGCTATAGCAACAGGATAATGCCTGCACACACACACGGCTCGGGTTGCCCAGGACTGCGTACGTCACGTCCAGACGTTTGTACGGCCTGCTCGCTCCCTGGACATGTCCCCTATTGAGCATGTGTGGAACCAATTTAAACTCCAACAGCCGCCGTACCGCACTGTCCGGGAATTGGAACGCCCCGTCCAACACGTGGGCGATAATCTGCCGCAGGACAATATCAGGCGTCTGTTCGCCTCCATGCAACGTGTATCGCCGCACGTGTCGGTGCGACCCACTATTGTAGATGACCGGATTGCGTGCCACAGATCCCTCTCTAATTGTCCTACAGCTCTAATTTTGCCATCATGTGTATCACTCATCTGTATTATAACGTCCATAAATCTTCAGTTCAATCCGATGTTGCATTCTTGGTGCGCAAATTTCATTGTTCGTGAGTGTATTGCTAAAACTTTAATTCAGCATGAACATAGTTCCGACCATACCGAAGCCATGTGTTCATATAAAAAGAGATCTTCAGTAACGGGGTGTATTGACATTGAATTGGCAAAGTAAATTCGTGCGGAACGGCACTATGAGAAAGAAGTTTTGAAAAGGACCACTGCAACTAGAACCTTCGTGAGTAAATTAAGATTGACATTTGGGAGGAGCAACGATAATATTTAGTCTTAAAGAAACGGAAATTTCTTAACCAGCTCAGAATATTTAAGGGAATTTGATGTTTTTTTACGGAGTAATTTACAAACTCGCGGACTCTGTGGTCAAGTTAAACTAATAGTTTGTCGCATCACTCCTGTGGCGAGTTCATTTACGTAATGGGAGATAAATTAAAACATCAAATTGCTGAAAACTAGATGCCTGTTTGACATCTGACTTTTTAACACTGAAAAAATCAAATCACACAAAGTGGTCAGCAACAGCTGATGATACATTGGCATTAATGAACAGTTTGTAAACATAAAAAAATGCGTTGATGGACGCTGAATAATGCGAAGACGAAAAACCACAATGTCGTTTAGAAAGGAAAGGGTTACTGAAAATATTCGAGGAGTATGAAACAACTAGATTTACCATATTTTGGAATACGGTGTTACAAATATTTAATGCAATGAGCAAGTACTTGCAAAATCCCATAAATAATTATTTTGAAAGCTATGAATTCATTTAAATAATTAAAAGCATTTATCATAAGTTTAAAAAGTAATGTTCAATCCGTAGGAGCCAACCACAAAACTTTGGCCGACAACGATACATTTAAGATAAAAAATATCGACAGAAGAAAAGAAAACCTTTTCTGATAAGACTAAGGAAAAGGAAGTTATTCTGCCAGGCAGTGAACATTTCATCGTAGAAATCACTTATATTACATGTGACACGTGAAGCTCTGAAATTCGACGTAGTCTAGAAGTCTATGATCGCTGATTAGACATGTTTTTTTCAGCATTCAGATGACGAGTGACGAAGTGTGGGTATCTGCTTTAAAACTGATTGAAAAATACAAAGAGGACATAGATATAAACCAATTTCAAGACAAAAATTTTCAGTTTTCAAAATTTATTAAAGAAAAAGGTGTAATCATTTCCACGGATGTACAAGAATGCCCTAACGATGGACGGTGATCAACATTTCCAATGTCGAAACAATTCTGATTTTCTTTATTTCATTTGCAAATGTCGGAACTATATTAAAAATGCTTTGACAATGCCAGTAGTGAATGGCAGCGACGAAACGTCCTTTGCACTTTTGAAGATGGTAAAAAATTACTTAATTAGGGCAAGAAAGGTTTTCTCATCTATTTATAATGCTTTTAGAATCTGACATAAAAAATTATTTCAGTTATGGTGACATAATTAGCACTTCTTACAAAACGAAAGCGCAAAATAAGGTAGTTTAAAATTGCGATCATGCCTTTAAGATGTTTATTTTTTCACACTCTGACATGCATTCCAGCCAATTTGATATCGCTTATAAAAGGAAGTTCTATTTCAAACTGCACTTAAGGCCTCAAACCGTCTAAATTCGCTCTGATGTGAAGTATAAATTAAAAAATAATTAATACGTGTTTCTCTGACACCTTAATTTTCCGAAGCAAAAAAACAAATCCACTCTTTTTTTTTTTTTTTGGTTGTTTAACGACCACCGTGAGCAACTCAATGGGCTATAAGCAGTCGCCCGTCCCTAATTTAGGGTCACTGGTTCCAGGGAAGGGAGAGAGCCAGTGCCGTAAGACAAACACAACATCCATGCCTCACCGGGATTCGAACCCGGACCCCTTACGGACGAATGATCAACGGCCAGCGCCTTAGACCACTGCGCCACCGTGGCGGCCAAATCCACTCTGACAGCCATCTTCTGCCCCTCATTTGTAAGGGAAAATCCGTAAATTGTAAGAGAAAATCTGACATTGCCATTTCTAGATTTTTTCTTACAACAAACTCCTGATTCGTCAGAAATCATCTATTCTGTTTTTAAGAAACCTACTTCTTCTCTAGCTCTAATACCAGCTACCTCGGCACACTTTTTAGAACGTAAACTTTAATCCACTTATTGTCATGTTAGAAGGCATTTACCAATTCTTTAAGTATGAAAATACACAGAGCAGCTTCAACAGATAAAGGACACAGCTAAAAACTATGGATGATCCTTCTCAACTGTTAACAACAGCATTAAAAAAGTGAAGAGATTGACAACCACTACGTTATCGAGAGACCATACTTCTACAAGAGATGTAGGCTCCACGGCTTTATTCCCAGAATCTCTCTTTCTCTTAACAACATTTGCTGACGTCATAACCTAAAATTTGAATTAAGGACAAGTAGCATCTTCTCCATTATTTAAAACCACCGTGACCATGCGGAAGAGCAGAATATACAAGGAATATACAGTATTCCCGTAAACGCAGTACACCCGGAACATGCAAATACACTGCCGGCCACACGAAACGCAACACCAAGAAGAACACGAGATCGCAAAGCCAAATTTACTGGACACATAACAACAGATACAAAGATGAAACGATTAAGCTTACAGGCCCGTGCGACTTGCGGAACACGCAGGCATCAATATTTCGTGTGGCCCCCATGTTTGGCAATAACGGCCGCTATACGCCGCGGCATCGAACGAAAGAGGCTTTGGATGTGGGCTTGGGGTATGTCGGTCCAGGCTGCTTCCACACGTTGCCACAGTTTATCAGGCGTAGCCGCGGGTGGTGCTTGCCGGGCCACTAGGTTGCTGACCAGCGACCAGACGTGTTCGATGGACGAGATATCGGGAGAACAGGCGGGCCACAGGCAGCAATGACACCTGGTGGGCCGTGAAGAATTGTTGCACGATGGGTGCCAAGTGCCAGCGCGCATTATTCTGTTGAAACGTGGCCGCTGGCAGGTCCTGCAGGTAAGGGAGGACTACTTTAAAAAGTCGGAGATGTAGCGGTGATTGTCGAGTGTACCGGCGATGCGTACCAGAGCGGTACGGGTGTCATATTCAATTGCGCCCCAAACCATAACGCCAGGCGACGGACCGGTATGGCAATGCATAATGCAGGTGCACCATACAGTCTCTCGCCGCGGCGTCGCCACACGCGGATCTGACCATCGTGGCGTTGCAGGCAGAAGCAGGATTCGTCGGAGAAGATAATGTCGAGCCAATCCGTAGTCCAGGTGCAGCGTTCAACGGCCCACTGCCTCCACACTCACCGGTGGTGTAAAGTCAATGGTAATCGGAGCAATGGAGTCCGTGTGACAAGTCCAGGCTCCTGCAGACGTCGTCGAACGGTGCGTGCTGACACAGGTTGTTGTGCAACTCACCCTAATTCCTACCCTAAAGTTCGTAATGACGCGGTGCGAGCCGTCAATGCCCGCCGAACAACATGCTGGTCCTCTCGTTTAGTGGTGTGCTGCGGCTGCGGCAATCGCTCACGTCAGTCCGTCCGTCCCTCCTGCACCTACCGAATACATACTCGCCTCACTGTGGCTGGATGTCGTCCCACACGGGCGCCGATGTCTCTGTACGATAAACCGCTGTCGCGATAAGCCACTGTTCGTCCTTTGTCGAACTCCGAAACGTTCTGGAATGAATGCCGTATTTTACGACGAGGCATCAGGTAGCTTCCCACGCACAGGTCTTGCAGCACAACACACTTCCACTACTTACACTCCGCCTTCTGTGCACCCTTCTTACAGTGCTTCTCGGTGGCGTGCCGGTTGCACATGATTTGCATATGCCCTGCAATGCTAATCGCTTGCATGTCCTCTCGCAGGCCACGCATGCTGCGAATTTCAGGCCAATCGGATGCTTCCTTCTTGGTGTCGCATTTTGGGTGGTCAGCAGTATATATGTTATATTGGTTCAACGACTCGGACATTTAAAACTAGATTGACTGAACATAAATATAATTTTAAAAATGATGCTATACCACGTCTCGTTCACGGAGGTACCAATTTCCCTAAATGGGACGAAGCAACAATTCTTGCCACTCCGTCTTTAAAAAGAGAATGCTATTACCCTAAACTTATTTTGTCCACAAATTGGCACATATATGCTGTAATAAAGACATCCCAGTAAGCATTCCTCAACCTTGGAAGGTATTATTTAATAATAAAATATCTGTATAAGTCCAAATCAACTTCACTGCTTATTATTTATAAAAATTTTTACCCAACCCAGAAGAAGCTGTAATTTGCGTGCAAGAACGTGAACACGTGCATTGCGCATTGCGTGTAAGATATTTATGTTTATTTTAAAACTGTAACTTTTTTTATGTAATTAATGTTTTCTGAAGATGAATTCACTGTGTAATCCGAAAGATCTAAAAAGTCTATTATACACTTCTAACTTGTTGTTTCTTTACTTTAGGATATCTAACGCAAGTTCGAATCGTGCAAAGACGGTTCGATGTTAATATGCATAACTCTTATCATATCAATCTTTTAGTGATTTCCGGAGCTATAGCAGGTGTGTAAGCTAGCAAAATCTCTGACCCTCCTTTAAGACATCGGAACAATTGTTTCCGCCCGCATGATCGTCGTGACCAACAGTGTATCACCAGCTTCACGCAAAATCCAATGCGTACGAGTAGTCATATTTCACAATACTCTGCACGCTAAGCCTCTTATTATTTTATATATTAAGTTTATTTTTATAAAAAAATAACAACACTTTTACAAGGGGCATCATGAAGGTTATACTTCCACCTCAATAACTGAAATTTTGAATTGATTTCAGTGAAGCTACAATATGTTACCAATGTGGAAAGAATTGTGTTTTAAAAATCGGAAGCAAAGATCATGGATGACAGAAATCAACAACGAGCCGTAACTGAATTCCTCGAAAAAAAGAGATGTGAGTCTCCAAAAATCCGGAGAAGACTTCTAAAGGTGTATGGAGCTGCAACAATCGGTATCAGTAATGTCCGATGATGGACTAAGAGGTTTCAAGAGGGATAAAGGTCAGTGTCGGACAAACAACAGAGTGGATTACCCGCAACTTTAGTGACAGATGCCAACAGGCAACGAGAGAAAGACCTCATCACAGTTGATCGTCTTGTCACCATCCAGAATTTACAAAAATAAACTATGTGCAGACACTCACGAGAGACGTGACATTACAATTCACAGTGTTGTTATACCATGATAACGAACGTCCGCACAATTCAATGGAGACTTCACAGAATATTGCCAAAATGGGTTAAACGGTGATGCCCCAACCCCCCATACAATCCTCACTTGGCTCCCTCAGACGATTTCATGTTTGTCCCTTTGAAAGACACCTTTCGTGGGGAACGTTTCGACGATGTGACAGACGTTAAGCCGGCTATGAACTCATGGGTGAAAAGAGAGCATCAGGAATTTTTACAAAAAGGTTTTTACCAATGGCAACATATTATTGGGGAAATGTATAGAAAGTGCTGGACAATACTTCGAACAGGCTAGTATTATTAACAATATGCCCAAGTATTTTGACAACAAGTTTCACATTTTTGCTGCTACAAATAAAATTCTTATGATGGACGAAGCATTATTTTCAGGATGCCCTTTTTAATCGACAAATGCCAAAGATGACAACAAATATGACTACCATTTTTTTCTAAATATATTAACCTTTATCATAAAATACGCTCCGTCAGAATTGACCCTCAACATGACCTTTTATTTTTCTTATATATTTTTGAAATATGTAATGTTACACTATATTTACGATATTCGTTGAATGCTATGATTTAAATACATGTCTTAACAACTCAGTTGTTATGCATTCTACCTAATATTTTGTATCTAACATGATCATCTTTGCAACAATATGTTGTGTGATATGTAGCATAACTACAGTTATTCTAAGTTTTGTAATGTATAGATCAACCAATAGTCAGTCAATCTGGCATCTTAAAAGATTCCTATGTATGTCATCATAAATATCTTCAACAACAAAAATTATCAATCCACTCCTGGATGAAGGTATCCTCAAATTTCTTCCACAACAGCCTTTCGTCAGCCAGTCTTCCCAATGTCACTCCCGCATATTTTCTAATTTCACCCATCCGTCTCCTATGTGGTCTTCTTCTGGGTTTTTTGATGTCCTTTGGAATCTAGCCTAGAAATTCGGTTGTGCATCGGTATTCCATTCTTCTGGCGATATGTCCAACCATTGCAATTCCTGGGTTATTTCTATGACCATGATGTCTTCCAATCTTGTCATTTTTCGTCATCAGCAAAACGAACGTGAATTTGTGAAAACACAAGTTTGTCCGTGTTCCCTCACTCCGGAGTAAGTCGCTCTCCCAACTGAGCTACGCGGACAGAATGTGTCGCTGCATATTTGTCGTCTTGATACGTATTTTCATCTCTGCACTACGTCACAGGTTGAGGGAGCTTCATTGATCTTTATCCTTTTGTTTTACTAGTCCAATAATTGAAAGATATTTTGCAATGTAGCATTGATGAGTTTGAGACGTATGGTGTTACCATGTCTCACTTCCTTTCAATTTTCATTGATGCTGTAACCTCATATATCCAAGCCTTTGCAGATTCATTTTCATAGATGTTACTAAAATTATTCTAATGTATGAATCTTCAGTACTGCAGGATTTCAAATCCATTGTAACTGCTGATGGTTTCACGGAATCAAATGCCTTTTCATAATCGATGAAAACCATACAGAATGGGAGTTCATATTCCCACGTTGTTTCAGTAAGTTTCTCTCGGTACATGGATATGATCGATACGATCTTGAATCCAGCTTGTTCTCTCGGTTCAGTCATGTCCAATGTTACCTTCAAGCGATGTGAAAGAACCGGAATTAATATTTTATAAGCCAGTGATATAAGGCTGATGTCACTATAGTTTCTAAGATTCATAGAGTAATCATTTTTAGGTAAGATCATCTTGTGGCATTGTTCCAGTCCTCAGGAATCTTCTCTTTATTAAGACATCTGGTAAAAAATCTTGAGCAAGTGTATTTCTATTTCTTACCTTGCTTCTTTTATAATGTCCACGGTAATTCCATCTTCTTCTGGAGATCTTTTCCCCGTTTCATGTTCTCATTTCCATGTGCAACTGATGCTGGGAGGACTGGAGTGGCTGTGGTACTGTTTACCTTTCCTAATATCTAGAGTAAATTTATAATATCTTTCACGAAGTTTTGGGTAGAAATCGGTTTTTCTTGCAACATTTCGCCTTTGTTTGTTGTTGAAGTGATATCTTCTTTTCTCAGTGCCATAATTGGTTTTCGTCTGTTACTGAGATGTCCCTTTACTCTCTTCAGGCTTTAGTTGTTTCCAATTTTTGTCGTGACTAGTAGACAGCTGAATTTCCTTAGATCATCATTGATAATTTTTTTAACTGTCTTGCATAGCTTCTATAACCATTTTGGAAATGACATCTTTATTTGTACTCATATCCTTTCTCTTTGGCATCAGCATTTTTTGTGATATTTTCTTTGTATGCTAATTGTCCTTAGTACTACATATTTTATTGCTGTTTTCATCAGAGCCTAGGTTAATTTTCCGTTAACTTCCGCGATATCTATTTCTTGTGATGTTAGATCTCCAGAGTGAAAAAAATCTTCCTCAGTTCCAATTCGAAGTTATTATGATGCTTTTAAAGGTTGTTCTTTTCAATACATTTTGTTTGTCTTATGAGCTTTCCACGTTCGATTTCGCCAACGAAAAAATCTAGAAAAAAATTGTTCTGCTAAGATTTCTGATCCCTCATATTTAATGATACACTAATCTGAGAAACCATTAGTAGTCGTATCCCTGGTGTACAAAGGAATAATAGAAATTTTTCAGAGACTTCGTGCTCAAAGTATGGTGTTTCGATTGGTGAAAATAGACTTTTTGGTAGTTTGTTTGTTTACAAACAAGCAATGACTTTGATGTTTTCTCAAAAAGCACTGCGCGTAGCGAGGCTTCTAAATAAAACATTATTTTACCATCTCATTCGGAATTTCAGATCAATTTTGAAAAAGGCGGCCAACACATTCGAACACTTACACGAAAAATAGTATTCTGCAAACCCTTTTGTCGCAGTGTATCACATTCTAACCGCACAGATATTGTTACACTGTCTTTCACAAAAGTACGTCATTTTGTGTGGAACATTTACATATATAATTGAGCAACTTCGGCTCTTTGAAAACAACAGATCTATAGAAGCAGCCCTTTTGATCTCCTCTGCTCTGAGAGTTTCACTTACCCGTGCGCGAAAGACGTTATGACGGCTAATGTATTAAGAAGTACCGTTTTGAAAATTTCAGCAAGGGGCGTTATCTGTGTCCGATTTGGGTGGAACTAAAAAACAGCTCAGGCAAACAGAATACAAGGAAACCTTAAGGCAGGTAACATATTGTCGAAAAAAAAAATTATTTTCAGCATTTGGTGTGTACAATGGAAGTTTTAGGACAGCTCTCATGCATTTTTTGTTTTGTGTGTTCGTTTCAGTTTTAGACAGGTCTTATGTATTTTTTGTTTTGTGTGTTCATTTCAGTGTTTAATGTACACCGAGAGAAACCCTGCTGACACAAAGAGTCGCCGGTTCTTCATTTTGGGACACTGGCTTCATGGAAAGCAGAAAACCAGCGCCGTAAGAGGAGTACACCATTCTTCATAGCGTATTTGAATCCGCGAGCTACTAGGATCAGAATCGAGAAAATCTTTCCCCTGACTACACGATTACGACGGCCGTCCTGTATTTTTACGAATGTCTTAAAAATTGCACGGTGTATTTTTAAAAGAGCTGATTTCTCGCCTGAAGAACTTCTTGATGTGTTACTAAAATATTTTGTTGGTGTAAATTCGCCAGTCAGGGCTCTGAATTAGAACTAATAAGCACAGTCATCTGGTACTTACACCAATCCAGTTGATTTCAAATAGTTATAATCACCCGTTCTATTGTGAAGAACTTTGTGCAAGTTTGATTTATATATACTTTTAAATTCCTATAAAAAAGAGTTTCTTGTCCTATACCCACAGGACATTTTCCCGTCAAAATCGGTAATGGATCATGTTCCTAAAATTTCGGCAAGTACTTTAGATACATTATACACAGGCATGCTATATTTTCCCTATACTCGATAGGGTAATTTTGTTACGTCAGCTTAATTAGCACTTCCCTGAAAGCCAATACTTGGGCAACCTAAAATGATATGACACAAGTGTAACAAAGTATTCTTATCATGTTCTAGAGGCCATTTCAAGCCCTGTTTAACACACTACAATTCTTTACGAAACCACGAAAACTTGATTAGCACATTTTACAAATAATATAGTTTTAGAATTACTTATTGAAAGCAAAATGTAACTACATCCACAAAGTAAATAATTTTTTTAAGGAAACGTTTCTTCTTCGATCATATTCAGTGTTGTTCACTCCTAGACATTCTTTCCTAATAGCGATGCTCATTATTTAAATAAAATAAGCATGAGATATCTATATATACCCTTACCATTCTGAAAGAACACGGATTTCGTTGTAATTATGAAGTATAATATCCTGCACTTTCTAACAAATGTTTTGAAGTACTAACCCGTTTATATGTGTATGAGCATTTCCAAAATAGTACGATTTTCTCAGTTTCCAAAAGGAAGGTTTTTTTGTTTCACGTTAAACAATAGTGTACGTTGTTGAATGTGTAAATGCAAAAATAAATCCGAATGTGCCCAACATGCATGAAACAAGAAAAGTGTTAGTAACTTTTCTGTTTCATGCATTTCTCTTGGTGTAGTTTAAAAAGATTACAACATACACATTAAATTTGAATTATAAAAGCCTCAAATAATAATTATATTGATTTAAAGACATAAATCCTTGGTGAATTTTAAATGAATTTCAAAAGCAAACGAGAGAAACTATTTGTTATGCAGTTTGAACAAAAATACAAATTTCGCTTCTTTTCGACTTCCTAGACTATTTTTTATCTTAGAATGAATACTATTAAACGTTGAGAAAATTATTTTCATTTTCACCCGAAGGAGATGTTGCTGTTGTAATTGCACACCACTTTCGAGATTTCTTTTCCAATGAACTCTTTCACTATGGAAAAGGAATTCCACCAGTAAAATTTACTGCAAGCTGCACTTTTTCTTCCATCATCATTCCAACGAATGGTGCCAGAAGTTTAATGAGAATAGTTAGGTATCTCTCTCTATACTATTTGCACACAAATTACAAAGCAACGTCTCTTTCTTCTGGCGTAATAATCATTTTGAGGTGCGTAATTCGGATTTTCTACGACCGCGGAAAATCACATAATACTGCTTCAACCGTATTTTTTTCGTTTTCTTCTATAGTTTAAAAACTGGCAATAAACAGTCTGCTGCGTATGGCTGCTTGTTAAAATCCGGCATATACAGTCTCCAGCCCCTAATTTAGATCTCCTGGTTTCACGGAACCTAAATTCATCATCATCATCATCATTGTCAACCATTATAAATCCACTGCTGGACGAAGGTCTCCCCAAGTTTCCTCCACAACGGTCTGCCTTGTGCCAGTCTCCGCCATGTCACTCCCGCATACTTTCGAGTTTCATCCACCCATCTCACATGTGGTCTTCTTCTATGTCTTTTTCGGTCCCTTGGCATCCAATCTAAAATTTCGGCTTTCCATCGATGGTCTTTCCTTCTGGCAGAATGCCCAGCCCATTGCCATTTCAGGGATTTAACTCTGATCGTGATGTCTTCCACTCTTGTCATTTTTCGGATCCACGAGTTCCTCTTCTTATCTCTCTTAGTTACACCAAGCATGCACCTCTCCATGCTCTTTGGGTTGTCCGCAGCCTTTGTATGTCTCTTTTAGTTAAGGTCCACGTCTCTGCACCATACGTAAGCACTGGAAGGATGCATTGATCAAACACATTTCTTTTAAGACATAATGGCATACCGCTCTTGAAAATTATGCTGTTTCTTCCAAAAGCTCTCCAGGCAAGTTTTGTACACCGATTAAATTCTTCATCAATGTGACCATCACTTGATATCTGCTGTCCAAGAAAAACGTTCGTGTCTGTTATCTCCAGCTTTTCTCCATCAATCGATAAATCTTCATGTCGTGTAAAGCATTGAACATCAATTTTGTCTTCTGAAAGTTCATTTTTATCCCACTTCTTTACTCTTGTCAGCAAGTTCCTGGATCATACACTGCAGCTCTGATATGGTAGTTGCAAAAATGAATACGTCATCAGCAAAACGAAGGTGGTTTAGATAATCTCCATTAATCTGTATCCCTTTGTTTTCCCAGTTCAGTGATTCAACGACATTTTCCAATGTGGCATTAAGGAGCTTCGGAGATAGGGTGTCACCTTGTTTCACTCCCTTTCCAATTTTTATCTGTGTTGTATTTTCAAACAGCCGAATCTTTGCACTTGCATTTTCATAGGTGTTATTAATAATATTAATGTATGCATCTTCAATAACGCAGGATTTCAGAGCCATTGTAACTGCTGATGATTTCACTGAATCAAAGGCTTTTCCATAATCGATAAAACCCATGCACAATGGAAGTTCATATTCCCTCGTTCTTTCAATTAGTTCTCTCAGCATGTGGATATGATCTATTGTGCAGTAGCCACTCCTGAATCGAGCTTGTTCTCTCGGTTGAGGCATGTCCAGTGTTCACTTCAAACGCTGTAAAATAACTTTAAAGAAGATTTTATTAACCACTGATAGGAGCGGCTGATAGGTCTGTAGTTCCTGATATCCTCAATATCACCTTTTTTACGTAGCAGGATTATTGTAGCGTTGTTCCGATCCTCAGGAATCTACCCTTCATTAAGGCATCGAGTGAAAATTTGGGCGAGTACTGTTTTAATTTCTCCACTTGCTTCTTGTATGATGTCTACAGTGATTCCATCTTCTCCTGGAGCTTTTCCCCGCTTCATGTTCTTGATTGCATGTGCAACTTCTGCTGGGAGGACTAAAATATCTCTGGTACCTTTCATGATGTCTGGAGTACATGTATCATTCCTTTCATATAATTTGGAGTAGAAAGCTTTCACTCTCGTCAAAATTTCGCTTCTATTTCTTGTGACTGAACCATCTTCTTTTCTCAGTGCCATAAATTGTTTTCTTCCCTTACTGAGATGTCCCTTTGCTATCTGTAGGCTTTGGTTGTTTTTAATTGTTTTCCTTACTAGTTTACAGTTGAATTTCCTTACGTTTTCAGTGATAATTTTTCGTACTTTCTTGCATTGATCTATATATTCTACTTTGAAAGTCACATCTTCTTTAGTTGTCCTCATCTCTCTTCTTTTTTGCATCAACATTTTGGTTTTTCCTGATTAATTTGTTCACTTGCAAATTAATCTTAGACCCAGCTAATTTTGTTGCTGTTTCCATAAGAGCTTTGGTTACTTTTCTGTTAACTTCAGAAATATCGTCTCCTTCCGATGTTAGGCCTTCTAAAGCAGAGAATCTGTTCTTCAGTTCCAACGTGAAGGTATTATTGTGTTTTTTAAGGTTGGCTATGTCAATATATTTTGTTTGTCTTATGAGCTTGCAGCGCTCGAGTTTAGTGTTGAGGTGCATCTTACATCTCGCCAATCTATGGTCACTACCTATGTTGAACTTGTTTAACACACTGCAGTCTTCTATGACCAATTTTTTGTTACACATAATAAAATCAATTTCATTAAAAATAGTTACTTTATCTGGACTACCATATTACAGGACTTCACAACATCTCCCATTGAAAATTTGACTTTTCTTCTGTCAAACTTTGCTCTCCCATCTGAAGAACAAGAATGACTGCTTAACAGAACTCATTATCAGGTGCAAAGACATTTACACACGTCATCATTTTACCTCTATTTGTTTCTTTTTGCATAAAGATTGTTGGTACTAGAGTTTGCAATTCGGTGTTTAGTGATAATTTGTTTCGAGAAATCCTTTAACATAAGCTATGAAAAGAACACATATATCGAGGTTTATTCCATCCTTGGCGGTACGCTTCTTGAATTCCTAACATCAATTTAATTAAATATACAAAGCATGTGAGCTGCTGAAGGGTCATGGTGCATACTGAACACATTTAGCCAAAAATTCATGTAATCATAATATGCGATATAAGTTCTTTCAGTTTTGATTTTAAATTGTCTTCTGAGTTGCCATCATTTTTTGTATGCTGTGTGTCTGTTTCTCGAGGACGTAAAAAATTAGCTAAAAAAGCTCTTTTTTCAATGCTGATTTGCATACGTTAAAGATAATTTTGGAATGTGAATATGCAGATTCCACTTGATTAATTTCGAACATGCTGACATCAACCAAATACAAATTTATTTATTTGACATCAAACGAAGATACAACCACTCAGGGAAACAGAGTATATATACGTTTTTAAATACTATAGCGAGAAAACGATTAATGTTGAAAATTATTATTGTTTTCAACTGAAGAAAATAAACGACGTTGCAGGCCCATGATAAATATGAGGCGTGGTCAAGTGAAACCAGTTCGTTATGCGTCACGTAGACCGTTGCCCTGGGTGCATGATGACGTCCCAGCTCGCGTGATAAGCGCAGCCAATGAACAATTGAGCACGCGTTCATTCTCCTCGAATGTGTGGTTTGTGCTGCAGGTCTTTGACAACATGGCCAGTGAGATTTCGAATAGTTCCAATGTAGATAAGCGAGAGGTGATTCAGTTCCTAACAACGGAAGGATGTAAACCAGTTGACATTCATGGCAGAATGCAGGCGGTATTTGGTGACAAAAGTGTGTCGAAGACAACAGTGACGGACTGAGCGCAAAGTTTTCGGTAAGAATGTGAGGAAACGTAAGGTCATCGCGGCTGGGTCTAGCGCATGTAGTAGCGAAGACGAAACTATCGCTAAGATTGATGTAGCAATACGGGTGGACCGTCGTCGGATCTTACGTTTGCTAGCGGAGGAATTCGCTGTCATTAATGATAGTTCAGACGGTGGTTACGAAGACACTGCAGTATGGTAAATTGTTTTCACAATGGATCTCACGGATGCTGACTGCCCACCATAAGGAAGAACGCATGTGTTGAAGTTCGAAGTACTTGCTACGTTACGAAGCGGAGGGTGAACCACTCAAGTTGAGTTGGAACCACTTGCTCTCGCGCATAGCGACAGACGACGCATCGTGGGGCCATGCAGCAAACAAACGAGCATTAAACAAAAAAATTAAGTCAGGCTTCCGGCGTTAAGGTTATGCTTACCACATTTTTTAACCATGAAATGCTTTTGTTGGTGGACTTTTAAAAGCCTCGTGTGAACATAAATGCCAAACTATACAAGCATACACTAAACAAGTGTCATAAAGCAATCAAGAATAAGCTACCCGTCATGCTTTCGCGTGGTGTGATTCTGTTGCACGACAATTCGAGTGCGCATGTTCCGAACATTGGGCAAGATGCTTTAGCACGGAAAGGGTGGTAGGTTCTGCACAAACCAGCCTATAGCCCCGACCTGTCACCATGTGACATTCATTTGTTCGGACCCTTAAAAAATACTCTTAAAGTACAACAATTCCACTCCGCTGCAGGCGTCATGGCCGCGGTGACCAAATGGTTCAAGGTACAACTGAATTCCCTCCTTGCGGACAGTATCCGCCTTCTCCCTAACCAGTGGGATGCGTATGTGAATGCCTACGGCTACTTCTAACGAACACTGGTGCATTCTTGCTTTCTCGTATAGTGTTTGGTTTAGTTCTGCCAAACCTGCAGATGTACCTTTTCGTTCGCTTTAAAAACGCCACTGGAACGGGTTTCATTTTATCATGCCTAATATATTCATATTCACAATTCATTGATTTATTACTAGACTTGGCACACGGTGTACAGATCTGCTAGAACCCACTATTTTCTGAGCTCAAGAGAAAGAAAATCTACTTAAGAAAACTACTGCAAAAGTTAACGAGCAGCTGCCCGTTTGTAGTAAAGAGCGCAATTTACGGTAAGGTCCTTAAAATAAAAATTCATAATTGTAATAAATTAAAATTTTCGGGTATTATACTGTAAACGGTTTCATAATTTCAAATTCTGCAAAGACAGGATATTGAAAGAATCGATCAATTTCAAAGTAGATTATGACACATATGGTGCATGATGAATTGCATTTAATTTTCGTAAAACAGTTTTACAGGTAGATCTCTATTTTCAAAATACAAAGAATTCTACACGAAATAAACTTTGCAGTTGCTAAAAGGTTCCCTTGATTTTCATGACCATTAGACCAGGTGGGGATTCGAAAATGGAAAAAAGAAGAGAAAAATGAAAGCAACGGTAAACAGAATAATACCACGTATATGCGTGAAATGTAACATTCATTTTGTGATTCAAGCACTTAAAGTTCGCTCTGAATCGTACTATGTGAAATCGGAAAATGGAGGAAAGTACTCTTTTCACTTCCCATCGTCTTTGTTCTAATCTGATTTATACTTCTGCCACAAGGTAATCTTCCCGACGCTTCTGCGTGATCTCAGAAGAAGCTGCTATATGTTTTAGGCTTTCAGACAGGAACGTATGCAGAAACAGCGCCTGTCGGATTTGTGAAATGTTCAGTAACATTAGTCCTCTGAGAAAATTTGACGTGGAAGTCAAAATTTGAGGGGCAATTACATGAAAGATAAATGCGCAGCTGTAAGCAAATACAAATATCGTTCCTGAAATCTATAATTCACAGCTAGACGTTCATAATATGCATTTGCAAGGGGGATTTCTTATTCCAACTTGAGGGACAGTGACATAAGAGATAAATGCGCATCTGTAAGCAGACACAAATCTCGTTCCTGAAGTCTGTATTTCACTGCTAGACGTGCACAAAATGAGGTTGTAAGCGGGATTTCTTATTCCGATTTGAGGGAGAGTGTCATGAGAGGTAAATGCGCATCTGTAAGCAGACACAAATCTCGTTTCTGAAATCTTTATTTCACAGCTAGACGTGTAACAAATGAGGTTGCAAGCGGGATTTCTTATTCCGATTTGAGGGACAGGGACATGAGAGATAAATGCGCATCTGTAAGCAAACACAAATCTCGTTTCTGAAATCTCTAATTCACAGCTAGACGAGCATAAAATGAGGTTGCGAGCGGAATTTCTTATTTGTTCTAATCGGTTTGTTTCACTACACGTCGAAATTGAGAGATGATAATCTTGAGATAAGATTTGCGGAAGAACATTAAAAGTAAAATAAAATGTCTGCAGTAACTCAAAGAAGTGAGTCATTTAAAATGGCAAATGTATGGGGTCAATAATCTATTGGGATTTGACTAGGTATTTCCGCGAAAATGGTGCTTAACTTTAATATATCTATATTCAGCACCGCACACGTGAGCATGAGGAGCACTACACATATAAATATCTAGGCAGTATGGAAAAGAACGTGGGTAATTTGTTTTTTAACGAAATTATGTGCATTATATTTCCGAAATCAGGGTTATTTTGCATTCAGTTTTGGAGGTAACACGTTCTATATTGAACTGCTTTCGGAGCGGTATATCTTCTGGAACAGTATACTCCCCCTCTCAAACAATAATTCTGATCGTCTTTGTTAACTGTTCAAGGCGGATATTCTGGTTCCGTTTTTAGCTGATCCACGTTCTCTTCATATATTTCAGAGGCTGTCATAAAGAAGCGGTGCAGCAATATTTTCTGTACCATGCCATTTCCATTTTACACTCAGTAGACAAAACATTAGAGATAAATCTGATAGGCAGTTGACATCAGCATCCCCCAGGTAAAATGAAACAGACCAAAACCGAACGTTGGCCATAAATATCCAAACAGCAGGGCTTCTCAATCGTGTATTTCAATCGAAATGAGTAAACGTGGTGATATGAGCAAATTTTATAGACGCATTGTCGTAGATAAACAAATGGGTCATTCTATCACCATAGTGGTAAGAAAAGTATTGTTTTCGAGGACAACAGTATCTGGGGAGTACCGCAAGTTTAGCATAAACGTACCTACCAGCGTCCGGAGAACAAGCAGGTGTCGACCACATTCAATTGATGACCGGGTCAAAAATGAATCTCCACTCTCTTACAGACCGACCGCTTCTCAAAAGCCTCGTAAGCGAAGCTGATGACTGTATCTCAACCGTCTAAATGCAGATATCGCAATGACATGCGGAACTCTCTCTAAATTAGAAAAGTGACGGCGCTGCGCGAGCAACACCGTCAGGATCCGGAAACCACTGTCTTTCACCCGATCAGGATCGGTCTTGGGACCTGTGGGTGTCTGCTGCTCCAACGGGACCAGTACTCTAAACCCTTCGGCCATAGCCCGTGTGTGCGACGTGCTAATGGACGGGGGCAAACAAAATTAAGTTTTCACATCACTGACTGACAGATCCGTTCGTCAACGGGAGTTTTTGGGACAAAAGTACTTTGATGGTATCTAAGAAAAGTAATACTTACACATTCAGTAAATGAGGGTCTCATGCAATCCCTCTCACAAATGATTCAGTAATAAAAACACAATACACAGTTATATTTACAAAGTCCGCAGGACTAGGGCCTGTTCTGCGGTGTTGACTCCTGTCCAGAGTCATCAGGAACATCTCGGTCATACGTTGCATTCAAGCGCGTAAGTTACATACAGTAATTAAGACCGACGTTGCTAAGCGTCGGAATTACTGTAAATAATCGGGGTTTAGAAGTGGTTTGAATTAGTTGCAACAATGTCGAAGGCACGAGCACCGTCACTGAGCAAACGGTACGTGGTACGCTGCATACTCTGGGGAAACGGTATGTACTCCCTACTAGCGTGACCCTTTTTACTGCTCGTTAGAGGTTATTTCGCCTCGCACGTTGCCGGATACATCAAAATGATAAATCTGCAGAGTGTGATCAGATGAATCCCATTTTCATTTGAACCGAGCTGACGAGGACTTGTCAGGTTGGCTCTGTTCAAGGCGGTGTGGCTCAGTGATGTTTTGGGAAGGCTTTTCATTGCTAACATTAGATCCCTTATTCTGTCTCGAAAGGTATGTAACCGCTGGGCGCAACCAGCATGTGTTGGCTGATTACTCGCACTATTTCTTTGCATTCGAGTATAATTCTCCCAGTGGTTTGTTTTACCAGGAAAACGCGCCTTCTGAACCAACAACGGAAGTTTCAGATAATGAAAGTAGAAAACAAGGTGGTTATGATATTTTAGGCGGTATGCAAACAATATCATAAGATAGGTACCATTTTACGTAAAGTATAATATTTACCTACCATTCACTGTGTGCTGGCTTATCACTCGCACTGTTCCATTGCCTTCGGGTTCCTGCTCCCAAAGGTTTGTTTTAGCAGGAAAACGCGCCGACTGAACCAACAGTGGAGGTTTCAGATAAGGAAAGGGGAAAACAAGGTGGTTGTCATGTTTTGAGCGGTATGCAAACAGTGTCATGAGATAGGTACCAGTTTAGGTAGTGAATAATATTTACATACAATTTGGTGCTCTTTTTTTTGTGAATTCCTCCTTGCACCAATAGCTAAAACTGATATTTCCTTGTAGAACTTTGTTGGATACATTATTTCGCAAGCAAGTGTCTCTGTAGGATGAATACAACGAAGAAGTGTGCCCTATGTTTTCCTTGGTAGAAATTTCTGAAGACATTTTCTTCGCATTAATCTATTCTCAAGGCAGCAAATGTGTACATTGATAACATAATTTCATATTATAACCCAGTATACTTCATGTTTGTTAAAACTTAGCCGTTTTTTAATACCAATAAATAACACTTCATTTGGTGGCATTTAAATCAGCTAATAGATGAATATGTGACGTGTGAAATGCAATCACGTCTCATTTTGTAAAACAATTTTGGTAATTTTTTTTAATACAATCAACGCTTGAGTCTAGGGATGCGGTAGTGTAGAAAGTTTGAAATTATTTTGCCCACATTGATAAAATGTTATGACAATAATTTAACTGAGACCGCTAACAGAATTATAGGTACTGCTGATTTTTAATTCCGAAATAAACAATCGTGCTCATATAGAGACATTTTCAGCTAAACTATTGTAAAGACACGCCCAATATGTCTGCAGCGGGTAAAATACAATGGAACATATAGTGGTGCATTTAAGGTAACGTCATCATCTCATGAATACATTACACTACTCACGGCATTTAATTTGACACAATATTTACCAGTACTTTTTAAATCATTGTGATATTGTTTCAATCAGAAATTCGACTTTCCCTTTTCTTCAAAATGTTATTTTAAACACGTGCCAAACTATAGATATTATAGATAGCTCTATGAGAATACGATTTTCGGTTATTTGTGTGTTATATACTAAATCACATGTCCAGAAAAAAAAAGCAAACAGCAACTTAGATGTACCTTTGCGCAAATTAGTGTGAATATGCCGGTCGCAGAAATATAAAATGTATAAAATGGAGAGAAACCCGCAGATGTGGGATCATTTCGAAATATGGTGAATCTCGACCTCTTTTTGGTGTTTGCGAAGCTTGTGGTTATAGCGATGTAAATAGGGCAGATTACGGAAACGAATCTAAATTTCATATACAAAGAGCGTAACAAGGTACCCTTTAATTTTAAATTATTATATCTGCTTTATATTTTAGACGATTTTTTAATACCAAACGCTATGGTTTTAGAAAATATTTAACATTGTTAAACGCATTGTTGCTTCAAGGTAACATGACTTTCGTTTCCGGGTGAAACTTGTTTAATTGCGAAAGGGAGAATAGCAATCGTTTTCAGTCATGAGGTGGATTCGTGATAAGAGTTTAAGGTTAGTGGAGTGCTGACGGTGCCCTCAATGCCACACCGGGCACCAAAGGAATAAAAATATGTCATCGAAGTTATTAACAAAGACAGCATCACCAACATTAAGACGAAAGGAAATCGTATGATGCTGCCTGAACAGTTCTTATGACAGTCACGGTAGGATATACATTTTGAAACAATGCGTGACATTGAGTGGAAAATAGGCACGGATGACGTCCTGACCATACTATGTTCACTGATGTTCCGCATTCAACGACTTTGCGAGGCGCTTACCAGTTTGCGTGGGCAGAGTGAGTGCTAATATTTTCTTCCTGAAACTGTGCGTCAGTAACGATGTAGCAACGAATGTGCTGCAACAATTTTTTCTCAACGTATCGAAGACCTGCTGTCCTACAAACTGTGCGTAGGAATGAAGAACGGTTTTTGAAATTGATAGCATTCCAAATTGGTATTAGGCAGAAATTTTACGTGCATGATCTGCAGGAAGATCAGACAGATGATCACGTCCTCTGGAGTCACGCGATTGGCAAAGCTATGCACCGATAGTGAAGCAACACCCAGCACTAAACACGGCATCTTTTCATTCGTCACATTGCTCCACCATTACAATCAAAAATATTAACGCTAGTTAAGTTCTGAAACCAAGACGTGTTTCTGATACAAAATTCTTACTCTTCTTCATTCTTGCAACAGACAATAGCTTCTGCTTCTTTTCCTGACTTGTTATTTTAGGTAAAATTGCAACAAATGTTTGATAACACATTACACGCGGAAGAAGAATAGCAAAATTGTGGATTGACAGGTATATGAAACTTGTCAATATGCAGACGGGTATCCAAAGGAATTTTCATTAGAATTAATAAACGTTGTAGCCATACGATTTCAATTAACGATAACTATCTGTAGCATTAAAACTTCAATGCTTTGAAAATAATAATTCAGTGTTATTAATAGAGTAAATCAGTGTTCCAAAGCCACAAAAGGGAGTACGCAGGTGTGCCACGCCGCCGCTTACGTAACAGAGCCCTGATATTATAATTTATCCTACCGTAGGAGTATGAACTGCGTTCTACCACCAGAAAATTCACTGTTGGCGTGTTTGTAAAATGCGCTGGCTGTTCTCCGATTGAAACAAGTGTCCTGAATAAGAAACGGCAAACAATTAACCGCCCTTAGTGTTACTTAAACATAGCATTCAAGTTTTAATGTGTTTTACGTACAGTGATATTTTGTAGGAAAAGCCTAACATGTTTATATAATTATGGGCATTAATATTTTGTGGAAAACGTTCTAAAACATTACCTTAAGTATTAAAACAATCAAAACATGAAACAACTGGAGGATCATAAATCTGTATCAAGAATCAGATAATTATCTTCTCTGAATGATAATTTCAAATATAAACTTGAATCTTCCAAAAAATCGCGGAGTTGGATAGTGAAAATCATATTATACGTTTATTACCTGCAATTATGAAAATACTCATAATTAGCCTATGTATTGCACTCAGGAGGCAAAAGAAATTCAGAACTTTAGAGATTCCTTTAAACAAATTACATTGAAACTGTTGGCTATGGAACAGCACACATTTGACACACCTAAGATTTTTAGGATTATTACTTTCAGTAACGATTTCCAAAATTAAATTACAATTAAAGGAATTTCAAACTACAATAGAAAGCGTTTGCAATAAGCATTTGATTCAGTATATTTGGCTATTTGTCAAACATTATATTAACATATTATGGTGGGTCGTCTCTTTTGTTCTCTTTTCAAAAGATTTTTGTTTTGTTTTTAGTAAAATCTTTGGTTTATTACGACATGCTTCGGTCTACACATATAGATTTTTTTTCTCAAGAAGGAAATTGCAGGACAAGAGGTTGCTTTTTCGAAATTATCAAAAATGTATGCTAATGACGTTCGTCATAGAGAAAAAGAAAATTTGCGATTCTTTCTAAATTTTCGTGAACAGTACGTGTTGAAGGGATATACAAATATTTATATTTCTTAAAAAAATTGAATATTAACTGATGTGAAAATTCTTTAAGATTGCAGGCGTGAAAATATAAAAAGAAATAAAAAATGTGATGGCTATTATATAGAATAGAAAGAAAGAAAGAGAGAGAGAGAAAGAGAGAGAGAGAAAGAGAGAGAGAGAGAGAGATTCTCACAAGGCTGCAAGGTAGTAAAGGATTCAACATACGCCTGAATGCCAATGTTTCTTTGCCTGGAACAGACTTCCAAATTCTACAATTGTGCTGTTGTTGCAACTGGTGTAAAAAATGCTAAACTTCCACGTTTGGCCCACTCTGCCGACAGCTATTTCCGAAAGCAATAAAAGGTGGCGCCATGGTAGCACTTCAGCTCTCCTCGGCTCTTCTCTCACGTGAAATGCGTTCAGCCATGACAAGACTCTACGTGTCGATGCGTCTCATCGTTTAGGACAATTCAGGTGTCGGAAGAAGCACGCTTCAGAGAATGACGTTTACCTAACACATCAATGGCACTTCGTGCTTCGCAGTTTCCACGTCGCTTAGTCGCAATGGTGCCATTTCTTTAATCGCGATGCCCTTTAACCACAGCATCGCGCGGACAATTCACAAATTGTGCTGTTCCAGAAATACTGCCACATATATATCTCACATCAATGGCACGTTGTCTTATCCCGAAATCCGATAATCATAATTTTTTGCAAATCTAATAAATTGCTACTTTTATCCACGACAGCAAGGAGTGATATGTTTTCAGATCATGATCATATGTAGAGGATTTTTAGGAAGGGAGTGCCTGACCCCAGGTCTTAAACAACCCTTAGAAATAAGAAGCTAGGAGATTTGGGCTAGAGTGCCCGATAGGAAAAGGACACGGAAGCGAAGTAGAAAGGGGAGTAAGACGCCCTTATTTATTACCAGGGGGCCAGTACCCGGGGTCCGACGGCTTAACGTGCCCATCCAACGAACGGTGGTAATTTAGTGGATCGAGCGTTCGTACCTGCCTGGGATCGAACTTGAGGTCCTTTCCGCGACAGCCACGATATGTTTTCAGAATGCCTATATCATACTTTATATATTCTCCAAGCCAGCTCACGACACGTGTCTGCTTTCATTGGCTACACGCTGTTTATGTCAAAAGTAGGAGACGGTCATAATTATGTGACTCGACTGTGTATATGGACGAAACGAAAGGGAAAAAAATTCAGAAAGTAATGTTTCCCTTGTATTTTCATTATGTTGCTATAAAGGAAAATATAAAGCTTAACGTCGAGCATCATAGTATCTCGGCTTCTTTGGAGAACTTTAGGTTTTCTTTCAAAGGCACATACATGTCTTTGAAACACGATAATGAATAACAAGGTGACAGGAATTTTCAAAGTTCATATAGGTGTTTTAGATTCCTCCAGGATCGACCCCTAGAAATCCACTTCGTGAGAGAATTTTGTACTACAAATTACATATTTGTCAGGGTAAAGGTTTTGGAATCTCCCTTTTTATATTCATGCTTTGCAAATAATATTTTTTACCTGAAATAAACTTTGTGGCCGGCTAAAGATTTCAGGATTCATGTTTTTAATTCGAAACATTTTCTTGCGTTAAAATATTTCATATATTTAGGACTTTTACTAACACAAATAGTTAATATTTTAATAGTTAATAGTTAAATTCCAGATTTTCTAAAATGAATGCTGGTTGCTTCGACTACCAAATCCTGTGATGGTTTCATTCAAATTAATCGGAAACTTGGAACTTGGTCGTTCTGGGTAGTGCAGTGGTTAGTGTACCCAGGCGCTATCTGGTAGCCGCGGTTTGAACTCCCTCTCCAGGATGAAGGAATTTACAAGTTTTCGGATATTATCTAACTTACCATCCTTGTCATATTTACATCAATAAATGGATTGTCGTCCTCAAATTAGTTAATCTTTTGTTAGGTAACAAAGCATTTGTATTTTTACAACGGTTTTTTTTTCTTTGGAATTTTAAAATCAAAATTTTGCTTCCTTCGAAAGAAATGTCATTGTTACATTTTTTGAATTTTATACAATACTAGTAAGTTCTACTTACTTTATTAATAAAGATCCAGAATAATGCAGACATAGTGTCTTATATGCCGGCATTCCTTGCAAAGAATGTATTTAAAAACATCAGATTAGGTTCGCAGTGTGAACACCTTAATTCCCAAGGAATTATAATCCAACAAATGAAACGACACAGGCATTGGATGTGCTGCAGGGATCTGTGACAGACATTGGATTTGCTGCAGGGATCTATGACAGACATTGGATTTGCTGCAGGGATCTACGACAGACATTGGATTTGCTGCAGGGATCTATGGCATTCATTCGCCCCAGGGTTTTAATATGTTTCATAATTTCTTCGTTTGTATTTTTAAAAAGATTTAGACAAGTCTTGTTGTTAACATGATTTTAGTATGCCTAGAATACAGTAAACATGAAAATTGGAAAGGGAGTGAGACAAGGTGACACCATATCTCCCAAGCTCTTTAATGCCACATTGGAAAATGACTTTCAATCACTGAAATGGGAAAACAAAGGGATAAAGATTAATGGAGATTATCTTCTCACCTTCGTTTTGCTGATGGCGTAGTCATTTTTGCAACTACCCCATCAGAGCTGCAGAGTATGATCGAGGAACTTGCTGACAAAAGTAAAGCAGTGGGATTAAAAATGAATTTTCACAAGACAAAATTGATGTACAATGCTTTTACAAGAAATAAAGATTTATCAATCGATGGGGAAACGCTGGAGATAACCAATACCTGCATTTACCTTGGACAGCAGGTATCAAGTGAATGTTACATTGATGAAGAAATTAATCGGCGTATAAAACTTCCCTGGAGAGCTTTTGGAAGAAACAGCATAATTTTCAAGAGTAATATGCCATTATGTCTTAAAAGAAAAGTGTGTGATCAATGCAACCTTCCAGTGCTTATGTATAGTGCAGTGATGTGGACCTTAACAAAAAGAGACATACAAAGGCTGCATACAACTCAAAGTAGCATATAAAAGTGCATGCTTGGTGTAACCAGGAGAGATAAGAAGAGGAACTCGTGGATCCGAAAAATGACAAGAGTGGAAGACATCATGATCAGAGTAAAATTCCTGAAATGGCAATGGGCTGGAGATACTGCCAGAAGGACAGACCATCAATGGACAGTCGAAATTTTAGATTGGATTCCAAGGGACAGGAAAAGACCCAGAAGAAGACCACATGGAAGATGGGTGGATGGAATTCAAAAGTATGCTGGAGTAACATAGAGGAGACTGGCACAAGAAAGACCGTTGTGGAAGAGGCTTGGACAGACCTTCGTCCAGCAGTGTATTGATAATGGTTGACAATGATGATGATGATGACATAAGAAATCAATACAGTCAGTTAATTATTTGAAAAAAGTATTATATTTATTTTAAATGTTTGCTGATGTTTGTAAAACATTTTCTGTAATTTCTTCTGAAAACGCCTTTCAGTAGGCTCAAACATTAGGTAACAGTTGTGAGGCACATTCCGGCGTTTACGCGGCCGGGATCTTTTAAATCCGGTCACAAACATGATCCCTGTTCTCTCTCTCTCTCTGTAGTTGACAGTTTGTGTATGTTCACAAAGTTTATCAGTTCTCCATACATTAAACGTTTCAGAGTGGCGTGTTAGGAGTTTTATAATTAAATCTTTCACTCTGTGGAAATACAAATTTTGCCTTTCATATTTGTTAATATAACTTAATAATTATTTCGTCCTAATCCTGCATGAAACCTTTCAAGACATAGAAACTCAAGAGCACTAAATGTTGTTCAAAACAACTGTCAAAATATGTCTCCGTCATTATAGATCAAATTTATCTGTAGAAATAATCTAATCAGGTAACAACAGAATATGCAAGTTTTATAAAATATAATATAAACTTTCCGATTATCTAATTCGTTTGTTGATTTTTTTCCTTCCCTGTGCACAGTTCTTTCTAATATGAATTCCCTATATTTATAGTTGGTGGAGTTGTTGAATTTTATATATTGCTGCATCTGTAAGTAAACGTTTAAAACGTTTACCTGATTTGGCAAACATTTCTGTTTATAATGGGAACCTTCATATCCAGATGATAAGAGGCTTCTATCAGCAGTAGGCTTATTTTCTTAATATTCGGAAGATATATATCAGTTTTGATGATAACAAGCTTCTATCTGTAGAAGGATTGCCGTTCTTACCTTGTCAATAAAGTCCTCAGAAAAGTAAATAGCGTCTGAATTTTTACCACATCGAGGAGTGGTGATACATTTGAAGAAGACGAAAGACGAAGATTGTTTTCTCGCATTACGTGCTGCCAATTGCTCAAACAAGTTTTTTTGTTCTAATATGTGCACAAATGTGTTATCATTAAGTTTTCCGATTCACAGTCGGACGGATAAACGTATAACTACGGTACGTACATTTCTTCCTCAGCACAGTCTCTAAGAATTATGATTTTGCAACTCAAAATCTGGTTCTGGATAAACCAACACCATTTGGCTATCACAGACTGATTTTAGGGCATACTCACGTGACGCATAATATTGTACTCTCCCTTCCCTACCGTAGAACCATAACTCAGAACTTAGAATGCGGGAATGTCTAAGACCAGCGGATTGCTCAAGCTGAGAGTTGAACTTCAGAAAAAAATCCTGTATTCCGAGATAACGGCCGGTACATTTTTGTGTAAATACTTTAATACCTACCAAGATAATTGTCGGGATTGTGGTGGTTACCCTACGCTCGATCATTGTACATGGCTCAGTTAGATCATGTTTTTACGGATTTTTTTACCTTTTGGGTTTAATATTCCGAAAGCAAACTTGGAATAGTTTGAGTTGGAAACGTTCACGAAATTAAAGAGTAAAACATCAGTCTATGTCAAAGGGGTGTCTGTCATTCCACTGGACGGAAAATAACGTATCTGAAAATAAAAAAAAATAGGGGCTCAGTTTAAACTATTTATTGAAAAAAAAACAAAAAAAACGTGAAAGTTGAAACATGATAAATTTATGTAAATATTTGGCGCACAAATTCGATCCATTTTGGGTCAACACAGCTCTGTAAGAACAGTTTCGTTCTTTAGAATATTGACAAAAGGGACGTTTTGCATGAATTACAAATATAATTCGATCAAATTCCATTACATTCTCTATATTTTAATTTTCCAGCTCTCTTTCTGAAAAGAGATGAGCGTTAATAAAATGCAGTTCTTTAAAGGACACTATCATATCCTGAAAGACGATAATGATCTGGGAAAAAAATTCGATGTTGCTGAAAAAGGGAAGAGTTGCTTAACATTGCCTGAAGCTTTTTACATCCCACTTTAGACAATACAAATGGCTGCAATTTAGTATACAGAAGTATAAAAAATATTTCTGATAGTAAACAATGAATCTAAGCAAGTGAATGGGCAAACATGAAAGCTTTTTCGGCCAATAATGGCGGAAGCACACAAGCGTTTTCGTCTAAATGTCAGATATTTGCCTATGAACGAACTATATCTGTTTAGAGTTTTAGATGGAGGGAAAGAGATAAAGTTCTATATTAATTTGTGATCGGTATCTTTTCTCATTGTGTGCTACACAAATTAGTTCTCGTTGTGACGAATGAAGAAGTGATACGTAAACAATTTTTTGTCCGTTGTATAAATTTTAATTTTAGAAAATATGTTTTTGGATTGGATATTTTCGTACTTTTCTTGAAGTATCTTGTAATGTGGTATATTGCAAGTTTCAAACTTATACCCGTAGTCTTTCATGATGTTGCAATTTTCTAAAACAATGATGCATACAGCTGCGTACGCCCAAAGAGCGATGACGGATCTTGGGATTGGAGATTTCACTGCCTTCAAAGTTGTGTGTGTGTTTGTGCTTATCGCACCGACTGCAGGGAATGGAACGCTGCGGATTACTTGACAAGAAATAGAAGTTGCTGAGAAGTTAACCGATACGCATCATGTGCTGTGAGCCACTGGCGCGGTTCCATGTGCTTCACACTTCTCCTGAATAGTAGTGCTTTCGACGGACTATGTAAGCATACTCTGGAAATTTTGCACATGGGCAGAAAAGACTTCGCAATTTGCTAGGGGCATATTAAAAAACGCCTTCTGTGTAAAGAGTGTTGTGCATAGCTAGTTTGATTGTAAATAAACTGCTTGTAGATAGGAATCTTTATTTATTTTTTCATTATTTGGAGTTGGCTGCAGAAATATTTAGAAGTAGCGATGATACACCAATCTGCAGAGTCGTTCTCCGTTTCTGATGTGTTAACGGATAAAGCGTCGTGATGTCTCCGTAAGTTTAATAGCACGTACATTCGGGAAAAACATGTACCAATGGTTAATTCCTTCCATATACTGTGATTCCACATCCAGTAGACATGATTTCGAAATCCTACAGGATTCGTAAATCCATACAGTATGATGAGCACATCTCAATGTTTTTTGTGGGTAACAGCAAATTAGGAAACTCAAATGTATTGTATTATCTGATTGTCATATTATTTTACGTGCAGACAGTTTTTGTTTAAAAAGTCAGACTGCGTTTCGCTGGAACATTCAGTAGCTTTAAAACTATTCGCTGTTGTACTGCTGGGAATGACTGGAAACATTGCTGGAAGTCAAAGTGATATAATTCAAGCGGTTTCTAAATATAATCGAGGTACAGATAAAACAGAGCAGCCAGTATTCCAATTGATTAAACTAAAAGGTACTATTCTTCCTAAGGGAAAAACTAGTGAATAGATTAAGGACTGAATTATGATAAGATAAACGACTTGAATATGAAATCGACGATTTAAGAATAAATTTTAAACCCCACAAATGTGTCTCCGGCTAACCTCGGTTGAACTTCATGGCCTGCCCTTGAAGACATATAGCTTCTGAATCACTATTGCAATTAGCAAGACTTTTTACCGCTAGGGAACATTTTGTTTGCAAGGTTTAGTGGACAAATACTTGCTACAGTTAGGTGTGTACACGCAATTCCTGTGGTGAGTCTCACTGGCTTTGAGACAGAAGTTCAATTGCTGTTGAATCCTATTCCGAAAGGGCAAGGATCCTTATCAGTAGCGATACTTCTTATTGTCAGACAGGCAGGACCAACTATTGCCGGTCATTTAAAAGCAGTTTTATTGCCAGGGTTTAGTTTCGCCGACGACCTCGTGGAAGACACATTGCTGTGAAATATACTTCCGAATAAGAAAGTGTCATCACCATTAGTGAAAGTTATTATTCCAATAAGAGGACAAACAGTTACAGAACATTGAAAAAAGTAGTAATGCCTCAATACAGATTTACCAAGTCTAGCATGGAAGACAAACTTCTATTAAATCCACTTCCTAATAAGGTTGTACCATCGCCACTGCGAAATGTTAACTTTCTGCAAGCGGAAGGAACAAACGCTTGTTGCTCATTTAAAAGCAGAAGGCATGCCTTTCTTGATTCAATCTCTCTGGCTACGATCTGGAAAACAAATGTTTTCTTGAAGTCCTTGTTCAAAAATTTACTTTCATAGACAAAAGGAATTCTTTTATTCCAAAGCGGGTACAGGACTATCTATTCTGCTCGCTAACGATTAGAACTGATGCATCAGCTCAGCCTCAATACCCACGACCCATAAAACATCTCATCTGAATCGACTTCTGTACCTTAATAAAACATCCCATGACTAATATGCAGATATAGTGATTTTTTTTATTGAAGCATTAACAACCACCGTGAGCAACTCAATGGGCTATAAGCAGTCACCCGTACCTAATTTAGGGTCACTGGTTCCAGGAAAGGGAGATAGCCAGTGCTGTATGACAAACACAGCATTAATTCCTCATGGTATTCGCACAAGTACCATTTATGGACGAACGTTGAGAATCCATCGCTTAGATCACAGCTCAACCTGGGCGGCATGGAGGTTCAGCAAGTCTTGACAACACCCATTTGGCTGGAGGACAAACCGGAAGGAAGAGCGAAGAAGGAGTTCCAATAATATTAATGAGATTTATCTAAGGAATCATATAAATATAGTTTCCTTTCTAAATGTATACTTAAGTATTATTAGAGATTTGGAGAACATTTTTAAAAGAAAAAAAAGCCTTTCTTTTAGCATGACGATTTTTTCCAACGGTCCCCAAAAGGGCCTCATTTTTAAATTATTATTATTTTATTGCTACTATTTTTTTTCTTTTTGAACTGCATATATGTTAGTGTTCTTAGATTTACGTGTGTTCGACAAGAGTATAAATAAGATATTATGGTTTGGAAGAAACAACATATTACACTTGACAGTTCAATTGGTGAACTGTGATACAGTACTCATCAACACAATACAAACCCTTTAAGCTAAAAAAATAGCTGGTAACAACAGATTTTGTACCATTTGATTTAATAGATCCGACTAGGTTTTTGGAAGCAAGTGTTATCATCGTCGGGAATAATGTTTGCTGCGCACTTAAGCGCACAAACTCCAGTTTAAAGTCTTTTACTGTGATGTTGTAGATGCTTTGAATCTATAATTGTCACCAGGGAACACCCTGGTCACAAGGTTGACGCGAATAGCTCTTGCTGATCACTTATGAGCAACAATGCCCCAGTTTATTGTGACTAGCAATGACATGGAACACTGATATGCTCAAAATCAAGGGCCGTAGCCATTAGAGAAAATGATGGCTACGGCCCCCCGGTGGCGCAGTGGTCTAAGCAATGGCCTCTGATCATTCGTCCAAAAGGTGTACGGGTTCGAATACCGGTGAGGCATGGATGTTATGTTTGCCTTACGGCACTGGCTCTCTTCCTTCCCTGGAGCCAGTGACCCTAAATTAGGGACGGCGGCGACTGCTTATTGCGCATTGAGTTGCGCACGGTGGTCGTTAAACCTCCAATAAAAAAAAATAAATTCAGTAAAATATGTTGCACATTTCCAAGTGGAATATATGCATTAGATGTGGCTGACCGGCTCTGCTGTTCTTTGCAATGCCCGGGATACATAGTAAACACATCTAAAACTTCAGTTTTAATGTTACCGTCAGGCAAACAATCAGAGCTTCGAAATATCTACAATAAAAAATCTGCAAAATGAGATAATGTAAGGCAGAGTTGCTGAAATATTAATATTGAATAAAGGTTCTTCTTAATGAAGCATCATACAGGGTGATTCAAAAGTCCCTTAACTCTATATTTTAAAACGTATTTGCTGTAAAACCATAGAAGATATCCGAATATCGCTGCTTGTGGCTGTTTTGTGTAAGCTTGGGGAACGAGCTGCGTCACGGGATAGTACCACATAACATTACTCTTCCGCGGACGCTGCCAAGCAGTGACGTTCAGTCAGCCATGTGTCTCACGCAAGAACAGAGAGTCGCTTTGCTAGAAGTTCATTTTGCGGAAAATTCTTACCAACATTGCATCCAGCTCTTTCAAAGAAAGTTTACTGTTGCTCCTATACAAGGAAAAACAACTGTGTATGACTTTGTGAAACCGGATTCACGAGACAGTCTGTGTTCAGGATATGTCATAAAGCGGCGTTTTTCTCAGGTGACGACCACGTATCTGGAGAAACTTTTCGTTTCCTTGCAGCACTCTCCCCGGAAGTAACTTCGGCGACTGTCTCAAGAGTTAGGGGCATCGTATTCAGCCTGCCAGAAGGCTATGAAACGTCTAAAGCTTAGGCCGTACAGAATTCAAAAAGTGCAAGGGCTACATACTTTGGAATCGGAAAAGACCCTTGCCTACTGCCAATGGTGTAATAGTTTCACGCGTAACAATGTGACAAACCAGCTTAACAACACATTTTTGAGTGACGAGGCATGGTTTCATTTGAATGGATATGTCAATAGCCAAAGCACTCGCATATGGGCTGCGGAGAATTCACACACATTTCATGAGGTTGGACTTCACTGTCAGAAAATTGGAGTGTGATGCGCCATTTCTACACGGCGAATTGTAGGGCCATTTGTTTTCGACACAACTGTAAATTACGCTATGTATGCATACATCATCCATCAATTTGTAGCGATGCTGGAAGAACACAAACGTTACTGTTGGTTTCAGCAAGATGGAGCAACGTGACGCACATCAAACGACACAATGGAGATGCTCTGTGAGTTCTTCCACGATCGATTAATCTCGAAAAAATTTGACCACCTCGTTCTCCAGACTTGAGTCCTCCAGACGTTTATTTGTAGGGTTATCTGAAAGACACAGTTTTCCAAAACAAACCTAAGACGGTACAGGACCTTTGGAACAACATCATTGCAGCCGTGAGGGACATATTAACCAGTACGATGAAAAGAGTGTGCGCCAAATGTGTCGTCGGGTGAATTTGTGTCTTCAACAGAATGGTGGACAATTCCAGCATCTTTTGTAAAGTGGTTTTCATTACCTGTAAGTATGAGTGTTAATATAACAGTATGTAAAATAGTTATACATCACTATATTCATGGTAGAAATATTTTAATTCAGAGTTCGGGGACTTTTGAATCATCCTGTAGTAAACTGAGGTTTAAAGTGAAACGACAATTCGAAAATTTGGAATACTTTCGCCGTCAGTTTTGACAAATGCAACACAAACAATGAAAACATGAATATTTCCTAATGCAGTTCTTGCTGCACAAGTATTGATTATATTAACGTAAAAATTGGGTAGGTATACACAAGTAAACGCTGACAAAACTGTGAAATCCGTTTTTGTTGGTGTAATATTACAAAACCTAGAACAGAACACTAGCTTTTGCCACAACGGGTGGTTTCTTCAAGCAGAAGTATTATTCAAATACAAAAACAAACACAGAGTTCCCCTTATGTATTCAAAAATAGACGTGTTCTATAGATGTCATAGAAAATGCGCGTCATATTCAAGATGCATGATTAAGTGTGCGCGCATTCAGGAGCGTTCCCCATACATGTGGGTGGTTTATTGATGTTTAATGCTTGCATATCCCTTGACTGGATAGGATTTCTAGTCTCTCTGTCATACTGGCTGAGTGACCAAATGGAATTGAGCCATATCTGTCGCCGTTGTGTAAAAAAACACATTTTAAATTCCGCTTGGAGCTATCAATGAAAAGGCGCCATTCTTTCGGCATGTTTGATGATAGACCCATTTTCCTAAGAAGGCTACTGACAACATTGCAGAACACAAGGTTATTGTCCTTAGAGAAAAAGGGCAGCAAATCCTTTTCCCTGCTACGGTAAAACGTAATGTTGGTTCGAGATTGAAATAATATATTTTCATTCAACCTGAAGGCCAGCAATTCTGAAGACTCCTTTGAGAGGTTCATATCCCTGATGAGGTCACTCAGTTCATGTTGGTTAATTGGTTGAGCACTTGCTGAAGTTATTACGAAATCAATGTCACTTTCCCCACTGCTGTTATCTTGTAAGACATGCTTGATTCCTCACAATCTGGCAGTTCTGGTAGATGAATGAAAGATAGAATTGGTACCCCATTTGAGTGTGGAGGCGGTCGTCTTGCTGATTCATGGTCAGGATACGTCCAATTGCTTCGATTGTTTTGATTGATGCCCTTGATGTTGACAAGACAAAAATAACAGTAATCATGGTGGTTTTTAGGTTCCCTCCACATCATTGGAATTCCAAATTTCAGAGAGCTCCTTTTTCCACTTGTCCACTGCCGTAAATGCTCTGTGCAAATTTTTATGGGGAGTCCACGACTTATTTTTGTCTCCAAGCGAACACCAAAATAAGCAATATATGCTCTTTTCACGAACTCAGAAAGAGGTTTCCTACTTGCCTTAAGGGTGTACTCGCCAGAAATGTAGCAAAAGACATCTGGATGATTGAAGCGACTTCGTAGGAAAGCCTTGGCGTCTATTCAATATTCAAACAAAATTCAATCACATTAGATTATCTGATTGTATAGTTGTTCAGAAACTCCCAATTAGATTAACAGACACTGGTTTTACACTCATAAAATAACTATATACACTGACTTTAAGCACATAAAAAAACATTATTTCCGCACATCAGCATGTAGGGCGGGTATGCCCTATTTCCAAAACTAGAATTGATAGGGCAAAACTGATGCTATTTGTGGAAGCAGAGCCCGAAAAGTACGTAACAATAGGCCTAACTTCTGAGCGGCCAGTAATATTTTTTTAGTAGGCTGTGTTGTCAAACAAATGTTAGGAATACAAAAATAGATTCTTCCAGAAGCATAAAGTATTATATTGCAAAAATAAGTTATATAAAAATTCTCACTAGTAGATTTAGAATACATTTCTAAGGCTTTATACATCGTGAGATCGTCAGTTTTCGTCTTTCATGGTGTACTGTTTCTTTAAAGATGGGGTTTCAGGCAACAGCCATTGATACTATGAAATATTTAAATCAAATGCAATGTATCTTAGAATAATCTCTAAATAAGGGAAATTGAAAAGGTTCAAACAGCGTTAAGGTATTTCAATATTCAAGTAGCCTGACTAAAATATACCACAGACTCACCCGCAAAATTATACAGAAATAGCTCTTGTTCACGATTCATGTACCGTGGAACTGCATCACAAGTGATAAGAACTGTTTCTATTTCGATGGAGCACCAAGAAACTCAGCACTTTTTTTTAGAAAGTTTGGATCTTGAACAAGTCCTGGCTGCCTATGAAATTCGTTACTGATTCATTCACTGTCTATGCCCTAGTACTTTTTAATCGATTTGCGGAGAAAGAAATGGATGATATTCTTCTTGCGGTAATGGTCTAAAAAATCTAATTTCAGAAGGATTCAATGTAGAGAGGAGTCGAAATGACGTAACTGCTACTTTGCCACCGTTACTGCATAAGCACTAACCGTTGCGCCCAGTGATAAAAAGTAACAGTTCCAAAGTCACAGATAGAACTTCCCTGTCTGCCGAGTCAGAGAAATGCTTGGTGTGTAAGTTCACCATGTCATTTCTATTGAAACATCAAAGTGCTCGCTAACGATGTCTTCTTTTTTCAGAAGGAACTGGTTCTTCACGCTTGTCTCTGCACGAGGTGTTTTCGCGAGCTGACGTAGACCATAATAAAGTGTCAATGCTTTTCAGCATTCAACATAATAGAATATCTGACGCAGAGCTTAGAAAAACCAGTGAGATGTAGAACTATTTCACTATCGTTAAGGAAAACCTTGCATTGCGTTACATTTGCATTCGAAATCTTTCTCACAAAAGCTCGAACGTAAACTTGAGGAAGCATCTTGATAATAAGCATCATAGTGTAATGTTTCGGTCCTCAGCTACTGAACCCGAATTGACGCATGACTTTCCAGCATCATTTGCGAGTACTGAAGATAAAATTACAAGTAATAGCGGTAAAGAATATAATGCCGTGGTTGAAAATCATGTTCCACGATGTGCTACAAAGGAATTTAAGGAAAATCAAGAACATAGTTACTGTAAGTGAGAATCCCTTTTGCTACGACAAAAATGAACACCAATCAGAGATAAAAATGATCGTCTTCTAATGAACTTGTTTACGCTAGATATTCAGCCATTCAGTACTGACGAAGATATCCATTTTTGTTTGTCAGCTTCACAAATGCATTAAACCCATCTTATCAATTGCCATGAAAAAAAAATATCATTAAGAATGTTGCCTGCTTTAAACGAAAACTGCTGAAATTCTGTGCAGAAAAAAATGCCGATATCTTAAATGTCTTCCTCACTGCAGAACTCTAGGTTTTTGGACATCAAACGCGAATGAGACAACATAGCTCTAAGTGCGCATTATATTAGTGAAACATTTAATTTACAGTATGTCCCATAACAGTATGCATCGTCGGGAGTACACTTGACATACGTTCAGTGTAAACTAAGCATTATGACGATTTCATTGAAACGGCCGTATGCTATTTATTTCGTAAGTCATTTTAAACACCTCTCAAGTTTATTTACAACATTTGCGTGGAATAGAAATTTTAAGTTTTTCTTGTATGCATCTTTATTGCACATTGTATTACTTATGAAAATTTTATTGTTTATTCTGAGCTTATACGTAATCTAAATCAAATAGTATGATATTAAGGAGGGACACTATCTCAACACCCCTTAGCTGATCATAAAGGCAGTAAAATTAATAAAACTCAAACAAATTTGTTGAAAAATTTAGTTTTCCAAAAAACTTAAAAAAAAGACGGTTAAACCTTCATTTTTCGGCCGGTCGCTTCAGAGCTAGTTTCCGAAAACAATGATAGATAGCGCAACAGTACCACTTCATATTGTCTTCTCGCACTTTCACGTGCAATACGTTATAGCTAGTTACGTTATTTCTGTATCTGTGATATTTTGTTACGTAACTTATTTCTCGATCTGTGCTCTTGTGATATATGGAATTGAAAGAGGTTTTTAAATGAAGTTTCTAAGGATGAGGAAACGTGTATTTTCTGGTGTGAACGTCAGGGTTTGTTTCCCACCTTTAAAAGATGTTCTGAGGGCCATTTGATGACTCTACGCGCCAATGCGTCTCATCATTTAGGACAATTCAGGTGTCGGGAATGATAAGTACTATTCTCGTACACTTGGTACGTGTTTTTTATGCTCAGATTCCTATTGATAGAGTGATGATTCTGACGCATTGTTCACGTCAAATATTAGTCTTACGATTCGGCGATTGAAGAAACCTCACATGGCAATATTACCACATCTTCTGAGACAGTTTGCGACATGTATTCGCATCACAGACAACTAGGCTCAGAGTTTACGGTAGCCTCATAATGTGAGGAAGGAAGGTTTGGTAGTGATTGAATCATCGTGGAAGTGGACCAAGCGAAAGTGCGGAAACGGAAGTACAACTGCTGTCGTCTCGTAGAAGGCACCTTAATTCTTGGTACCTTTGAACGAGATACCAAGCGATTCAAGATGGAGATCTGCCTGATAATAACAGATTTGCAGATACAGATATGCCGCTCACCCTGAAACACGTGGAGCCAGAAACCACGATAATGACAGATCAGTGGGCTGCATATCCGAACCTGACAAGCTGTGGCTACGACCATTTCATCGTCAAAGACTCCCTAAACTTCGTTGATCCCTTGACAGAGATGCATACACAAGGAGTGGAGAACAATTGGCTTTCCTAAAACATAAATTAACACAGGGCAACCACAAAATATACTTGGCAGACCATATTATGGAATATTTATTCAGACGGAATTGCCGTATTTCTTCTGAATACTGCTTTGAGGTCTTGATTCGTGCGATCAGGCAGTTCTTCCCTGGCAGATACAAATTTATTGCTTTTCTTCTGTTAGCTAGACAGCTTCATATTCATGAGGAAAGACAATTGTTCCATCAAAATAAATATTTCACACAATGGCCACAATCAACATTCAAAAAGGTACTTTTAATGGCCATATTTATTCCATATTATTGACTTCCTTTGTCATTTTCACAACGTAACGAATAGCTTTACGATGCAGCCATAACGTCGTGTCACCCTCTGTCCTCCATTTCGAAAACTAATTCCTGTCGAACTCTGAAGGTTTACCTAAAAATACATCCTTTCTTCTAATGTATTTTGCTATTAATGAGAATAAAATAAACCGAAAGAATCTCCTTCAGTCAAGTGTGATGAGAAAAATTGTATGCAGAAAATAAGATCATTACGTGTTGTTATTGTTTTCAGCTTCATCCCTGCTTTGTATCGTATACATCACAAAAGGTGATTTTGTTCCTCGAGACGACGACTCGCTGTTCCGTTACTGCTCCGTCATCCCTGTGGCAAACGGTGTTGATGTCACTGTTTAAGGTTATTGTTGGTTCCGCAGAAGTGCCACCGTTGTCATGTAATTGGAAAATCACTAAATCCAACTCTATTTTGCACTATTTATTTTGTAACAAACGTTTTATAAATAAACTATGGCTAAAAACGTAGGAATTGCAGGTATAGAAAATATACTGTTCAGTACATTTGGTAACCGGCCAAACACATCTTTAGAAGTTGCGTTGGTGGCTGATTTTCCATGGAGAAACGAAGTATTTTAATTCGTTTTTTTGTGAGAAGGCTGCTTTTTTGAAATGATCGATCCTGCTGGAGTGTGTTGAAATAATTATTGCACATTGCATATATGATGAAGTTCTGTCTGACTGGCTCGCGAAATCTGCCACAGCCAATTATAAATGCCAAATACGTCCGCCGCTGCCATGTCAAGAAACAGGTAGAAATAATCAAATTCCATGAGATTGAAATCGGTTTCGAAGCCTGCAACATTTATCTGTTTCTATGGTCTGATTCTGAGAAGTACCTAAGTCTGAATCCCATCACTTCTTTAATGAGAAATTCAACACCTTCAAGACAACTTTGAGAGTTCATTCAATAAAGAATTCAATATATGAAAAATTTGCATATTTCATTTTAAGCAGTTGACAGTGTAATCTGTAGCTCAAAAATGGCATTCCCTTCTTTTTGGAAATAAGCGGAATACTTCTAGAAATAATATTATAAAACTATATTAGAATTTTTTAACATTTATTACGAAATACATTTAGGTTTTACTTAAAATCCATCAGCTGGTTTTAAAATATCTGATAAAATTCAGCCTTTTGTTAATTAAAAAGCCTGGGGAATGTATTTTTCATTAACAAACGATTAAACGGGCGTCATTGTACCTAAGGGTATCACAGAGATTTTGAAATACGAGAAAAAAGACGCAGATTCGTTAATGCCTTGGTTTTATTACTATTTTTGTAATGTTTGAATTATGCTATGCCGAAATGTTATTTTCCTAACATTTTAACTGATCGTTACGATAGCGGACGTGTTATTATCCCAGTTTCGTGATCGAAATGACTTTGTGTTTATAACATGCTCTTCCAAAATTAACTTCTTTAAAAATGAAAATACCTAAAACTGTATATAATATAAACTACACCCTTTAAAACAATGTTTTCTAACGGCATTTTCCCAGATTTTCTAGATGAACTAAATCTCTTTTGCATGTTCCTGGATAAAATGTTACTTAGCTGACTCAGTTTAAGAAAATTAATTTACATCGAACTTGTTCTTTCTATGCGGAAGTATTGCTGGAATTCACAAGAACAGAAAAAAAACAGATTATCCGCATATTCAAAATCAAATATTGGCCGGAATCCATACGAAAAGGCCTTTTTTAAGAATGTAATTATAGAGATTATGGAGGCATCCATTTGGAGACAAAATGTGTGTTACAGGCATATTTACTGCCAAAGCCTTAATTCCTTTAATCCTGTGGTATGAACGAACAATGCCCATTCAAGCTCTGAAACTCATGACAACACTGAACGCGTTTAAGACTACAAACACATTTACGTAGCAGACAAGAGAGTAGTGTATGTTTCGTTCAACATGAGAGTAACAGGTGTCAGAATGAATTCATAATCTTCAAGCCGTTTTAAAAATATAACCTAGAATTCTTCACACTCGTTCAAATCGGCGCGGAGTGTTAAAAACAAGCTATTGAAATACCTTAACCACTGCCAGTTACAAAACATGGTGTTAGAAATCAGTCAAAAAAGTTTATTATTTCAGAAATTTTAGTTTCTTATCGTCTTTATTAACTGGTCCAAAGAAAAACGAAAATGAGCTGAATAAAATTATTATATTTTTAATTGAAATTTAACACATCTGTTCGAAATGCAGACTTCCTGTACCTCTCTCTGTCTCTTCTGATGTGATCCATTTTTAATCAAATGATATCACGAACTGACATTTTTACTTAAGGTTTTTCGACAAATTTGCTGTACATTTTGGATCAAATTAGTTAAGTTCAGCAGAATTTAGTACACATTCACATGGGAGCCTTTGGTTGCACGAAGAGTGCCTCATTTGAACTCAGTTTCACACCATGTGTTCTGCAACATATTTTTAATGACAGAGTTTACGGCATCTGTTATGCACTGTTTCAAATTCGTTATGCTAGTAACTTTTAGTGAGAACACTTTGTCTTTGACGTACCCGTAAAAGAAGAGATCTAATGGGGTAATGCATAGGGAACGCGGTGGCCCGGGAATTCGATCCGTCAAGTTAGTAACTTTCTTTGAGTACGCTTTGTCTTTGACGTACCCGTAAAAGAAGAAATCAAATAGGATAATGTAGAGGGAACACGGTGGCCAGGAAATTCGATCCGTTGTGCTAGTAACTTTCGTTCAGTAAACTTTGTGTCTATGACGAACACGTAAAAAAAGAAATCACTTGGGGTAATTGGTCAACTGGGTAAAAATAAATATGATTTGACTGAATAGGATAATTCGTTAAATTACATATCAAAAGCCCACTATGAAACATGTATTCGAACATATTAAAATTAAAAAAAAATCGATTTCCTAAATGCAGAAATAGTAATAATCCCAGGAAAAGCCAAAAGTGCTCCTCCTATGCAGCTAAATACTAAGCTTAGAGGAAAATAATGTACGCTTTAGGTTCAAAAAATATACCAGAAACAGGCCATTACCTGTGCAATAAGGGCTTTATTAAAAAAAGATATTCAGGAGAAGTGGAGTCATTTTAACACAAACGTCGAGAGTATGGCCTGTGGAATGCCCAGTACTTTAAACAATTACTCTTGGGATACACACTCTCAAGAAGTTTTAGAACTGCTAATTCACAATGAAACAGTGAACACATTACATCTCTGTAAACAACTCCAAAAGGATTTCGGCGAGAACGACTGGTTAAAGAAATTCGTTTAGGAGTATTATAGACAGTGACCTTTAAAGAAATTCACCTCGTTTTTTCAAATATGTAGTGCGAGACTTATTTTATTTATTTTCCAGTTTCAGTGTGCAGATGCACACTGACTTCTAAAAAATCTAAACCACTGAAAGAAACTCCACAGATATTTTGGCTTCTATATATATATATTTTTTTCTCAATAAAGTATTGAATGATATCTGGTTATCAAAAAGTGCATGTAAAACAACAATTCCATTTGAGAATATTGTACACGGGCACATACTTTCTCACCTCACCTGCCCCCCACCCCACCCACAAAATGAAACAAATTACAATAAACCACATACTCCTGCATTTCGGTGACTGAAGGGCATAGATAACGAAACGTATCATCTATCAGGTCTATCAAATAGAAGAAAGTCCCTTGGTAATAATTTATGTAGACACATCACCAAATTTGTGGGCTATGCGGCCTAGTGGTCTGAGTCACTGTCTTCTGATCATTCCTCAGAGAATGGGATTTGTGCAGAATGAGGTATGGGTTGTGTGCTTGTTTTACATAACTGATTTTTCACTTTTTAACCAGCGGCCATAACTGGAGGACGGACAACTGCTTATAGTTTCTAGAGTTGCTACGAGAAATCGTTGAACCCGAAATTAATAAAATAAACTTCGATAATTTTTTCCATTGCGATCACATTCGAAAGTTGAAAGACTTCAGACTTCGATACAGCAGTATATGCGGCGAACATTGAGATGCATTAACCGGGGTATGTTAACAGAACCGTTAAGATTATGACTTTTCCATATTTAAAAAAAACCACAGGAAATATACTGTACGGAGAAACGTGGTTGGACACCCCAACGCAATGGTGTTCTCCCGCATGAGACACGTAATCGACAAAGTATAAATACGGCAACGGCTTGCGCTCCGATCAATCGCTGATAAAATACCGAGAAGGAGAGACCTCTCCCAGTTTGAAAAGAACATTACAATCGGATGCTCAGCTGGAGGTATGCGCATACGAAGTATGATTGATCTCAAACGAGCAGCTAAATGGTCTGAGACTTTGTCATTAAAAAATTGAAGAAGACAGGACATTGCTTGAATCGGCCTCGCCCTGAAACACCAACGAAACTTCAACCCAGGGACCAGAGGGTGTTGCAGAGAGACATACTGAAAACTAGATCTCAACAAATACAGGCCATAGAACCCGAGTTCCAGATGGCACAGATGTTATGGTCTCCACCAATGCACTTCGAAGAAAGGCTCATTCACTCCAATATCATGGCCGAGTGTCGCAAGAATCATCTCATCACAAACACCAATAAGCCCACGCAGTTACGATTGTGTCAACAGCAATAAAATTGGACCCTGGACCAAATGGCGATAGGTCTCACGTAACGACGAATGCCGTTTTACATTATTCCGATCCGGTGAACGTGTCTGGGTTCGGCGGTTACCCTGAGAAAGTCTTCTTCCGGAGTGTACAGCGCCGACTTTGAAGCACGAAAAGGGATACTTTTATGCAATGTGGCTGTCTCATCTGGTGCGCTGTGGGTCAACTGGCTGTCATTCATCGTTTGCTCCTATGAATCTTTCTTCCTCTTGCGCAAGTGTGATATTTAACTGGGGAAATTTTACCAATAGCATGTACCGTGTGCAGAAATCAAAATTGTGAAGAAGTGTAATGCTTCGGGCATAGTTCTGCTGGGAATCCCAGGGTTCAGTCATTTTTTGTGAAAGAAACTGCGAAGGTCACTACCTACTTAAAGATAACAGCGGATTACGTGTATCATTTCTGACAACGGTATTTCCCTATACCAGTGTCTTTTATTTCAAAAGAGTTATGCGCCATTACAAACTGCCCGGGTTCTCAGAGAATGGTTCGCGGAACATGATAAATTATTTTAGGCATTGCGCTGGTATACAAATTCGTCAGATATCAAACCAATAAATCACCTGTGGTTTTTGTTGGAACAGCAAATCCGATCTGTAGGGCTACAAAAATAAGGCAGAAGAGTCAAAGAGTATGCTGGTAACATATTGATGCCAGATATCAAAAGGCACTCTTAGAAATCTTGTGGCGTCAATTCCTCACCGGGTATGCCCTGTTCTAGCGTCATTTGATGTAGCAACATTATAAGTCTTGTAATCATAATGTTTTGAATCTTTGGTGTGTATATTCTGAAAGTACTACGCGAAGTGTCGCAATTTTTTTCCTTTTATGTTTTAATCACAATGCGGTGGTGCCAATGGAAAAAGGATTATTTTTTTCTAATGGATAAATTTAAGTTTATGTGTTGAATAATCTTTCAAAGTTTGATGACCTGTGACATTATCTAACAAGTGCAGTATCTCGGGAAAATCCTATTTAGGTGTAATGACGAAATAAAGGGAAGTAAATAAGATGCAAATAAAATTGTTAACAGTAACATTATATTGCGTACATGAAAATTTTGTACCAAAACACAAATCTTCGTAAACACTAAATTAAAAATTAAAACCCAAAAAGGAGCTTGAAGAAAAAAAAATAATCAGTTACTTATTTGAAGCACCTACCTCGTCGATTTTAGTCATAACATAGATAGTGAGTAAACACGAGACTGGATCTTATGCAAATTATTTCGCTGCGTCTACTGGTGGATATTAAAATTGCTTGTATTATGACATTACAAAAGGTAAAACGTCGATATGCCATATAGACGGAATTGGAAAATTTTTAACCTAAAAATCCAGACTAACGGTTCAGCTTATTTTTAAACTGATATTCTAGAGCAAAGGATTTGCGATTATTAGTTATGAAAGTTTTCAGTGAAATGCATCTGTCATTTATGCGACTGTTATTACAAACAGTTTTTATTTATTAACACATCCGAAGGAAAAGATGCACTCATACTGTTAAAGACACGTTGCGAATCTGCACGAAATTGTTCAATCTCTTTTCGGTAGGTTTCATCCATCCTTGCAGCGTGTTTTTTCAGGTTTCGGATTTCAGTGTTGTATGCGGTAATACGCTTTGCAACAGATTTGTGGAGAGATTTGGGAAGAGATGCTTTCTTCCATATACTTAGCACTTTGTCAGCGACAATACTTGCTATTTCTGCTGCAGCAGGTTCATAATTTGCACCTTCCTGCCTAAGAGTATTCCTCACAAGGTAGTAATGGCGCATTACATCTTCGTACGTAAGCAATACATTTTCATGCATCTCCTTATAACTCCCGAGGATAGGGCAATCAGCTTTATTTCTTGTTTCAGCCATCTTAAGTAGTTGGACGACAAAACGAAAATGCCGGTACGATCCAATCAACGTCACGTGGAGTGAAATAAACTGTTGCATCATAATGACGCAAACCCGCCAACACTCTCTCCCAAACGAACCTGTGCGACTGTGATGAGATGACTCAGCGAGTTCGCAAACAGAGCTCCGCTGTGAGAGAGAGGGTGGGCTGAGATGAAAAAGGTAACAACACAAAGCAGAGTGCAAAACGGCAAGCTATGTTTCTGAAATCAACAAGAGTTTTCCAGAAAGTATGAGAGAGGGTGGAGGAATTGTTAATGTTAATCCCAAATTGGTAACAATAAGGCTTCTGTCTAACGTAATGCTTACGCAACTTATCATGCCATTTTTGGCAAAAATTACATACTTTAAGGGATCTGGTGAAGCCTAAGAAATTAACTCATGTCTGCTGAACTTTTACCCGTGTTTATACACTCAAAGGTAATATTAAATAACATAGTGACACAGTTTCTTTTTATACATACAAAATGGAGAAAACGGGTGTTTTTAAACTATTTTTCGCTATAACTTTCAAACTTCGAGGTTCTTGGGGCAGCCTAAGATATCAAATAATGTCATCCATATTTCGGGGGTCATTTCAGTAATAAAATCGCAACTATTGCGCATGGTGACGTTTTAAATTTTAAAAAAAGTGTTTTTCGCTCCACCCTAACGTATATATATATATATATATAAAGTTACGAAACAGTAGCAGATTGTTATGAAACATATATCTTATATGCCAGCTTAATATAACCTTAAAATACGTCCTTCAATATAACTCCCAAACCGAAAAGGAAAGGGAAAAATATTTCATTATAAGTAGCTTGCATATTTGTACAAAGAGTGATCACTGAATTATGATCACCTTAATCAAAATTCGAGGCGGCCCGTTGGTCACGTGAATATTCGACTGACTGTGTATATGTAAGGTGTGAGTGGAACATTAATTAAACTTCGGAGCGTGATTTGTAAACCAAAGATTTACAGGCTGAAGAAAGACAGATTGCGGGTGTTCGAAGAACAAGTAGTTAGGTTTTTCTAACGGCTGAAGTGGGGGGGGTGTTCGCGAGCCGCTGTAGATAAAGTGCATCAGGACTGGAATGAAAATTATTAAAACACTCGGTGGCAAAATTGCACAGAATAGCGAAAAGTTGATGTGAGAGGTGAACGCCAATTCCGACCACTCTTTTAGCCCAACAGTCGAAGCAATGTTCAACTGTTTTCTTCCCTATACAACATAGTTCAAACCGGAACAGTATATATCATGACCACGCGTCCACAAGCCCACACGTGTGTGCTATAACAACAGACAACCCCGGCGACATCCTTTCGTAAACATGGTTCATAGTGCAAAAGACTCGCAAGGTGCAAAGATCATGCAGGTCGGATGACTGAAAAAGATGTGCTGGCCAAACCAGTCTCGTGATTTACTGTACTCTGTGAATGGCAGCATACGTATTTAGGGCAAACAATATGAGGACTACGATCAATTATCTATGGTCTCCACAGTGCAAATTGATGGAAGCCGTTGTGTGGGGTGGAATATGTTTACCTGAAATGAAACTGAATCCGAGGTGCGTGTGTAAAACCGAATGACTGGTGTCCACTATTGTGAATTGCTTGCTGACTCTGTACAAAAACCAATATTGCACTTTTAACGAATGGGAACTGTGTCACCGAAACTGACAATACGCAGAGCCACAGGTCCCATGTTCAACAGAAATGGTTTGAGAAACTCAGTTCTGACTTTCAGCATATTATCTAGCCTCTCGGACGCCCCCACTGTGAATCCCATAGTGCATTTGTGGTACTCTATGAAACGGCATATCCTGCGTCAGGACACACCAATCATCTCCATATATGCATTGATAACATTATCCACAGCTTCGTTGGCCATACCTCCTAACTACTTCCAGCTTTTTATTGAAGCGATGCGATGACGGATAGCTGCTATTCTGAGTTCGAAATAAATTTGTCAATATTGTTCTGAGTTATGTACACTGAAGGTCAATGAATTACAGAGATTTGATGATGCCCGAGGTCAACTCCTTGACTGTATGCCCCAATACAGTTATTGATACTAGAATCGTTTTATGGGCATACGCACGAATATTTGATCGAGATAAAAATATATCGAACACTTTGATTTCATGCTAGGCAGTAAAATAAAATAATAAACAAATATAACTATAAATATTTCACAATGCACTTGGCTAGAAAGAATGCGTTCATTTACGCATTTTATGCTAATTTCAAAACCTTTACCACACGAAGAGGCCACATGAGGATAAGGAAGTTAACAGAAAATTTCAAAACCTACAGTTTCACTCTTTGATTGGATGACCTGCGACCACGCACCTTCTGCCTTCCCTTGTGTACGCTACTGCTGAAGACAGATAGCTACCTGCCCTTACAAAATATAAATGCAGATGGACATGCAATTTCTCACTTGTTCATTCAGTTAATAAACTTTTGCTAAGCTGGCGTAAAACAATTTGAGAACATTTCAGAAAGCACCAGTAAATGAATTTAATGTTGTTTTACCCATTTTAAAAAAATATTATTTTTTCATTTAGTGTAATTTAATGTGACATTTCAGGTTAATTTTTCTGTCCTGTATATCTTATTCTCACAAGTGTTTCTAAAAAAATATTTACTTTCGATCAACACTCAGTTTAAATTTAATACTTCTTTGCAAATTCAGATTATCCTTTAAACGTGGGTACATTAGGACAAACATTACGAATAAGAGGTTTGGCAAATTTGTGAGGAGCATCTACCAAAATAAGTTGTTCTTGATACATTTTGCAACTTCGTGTTTTTTTTATCTTATATCTGACAGATTTGTGAGAAAAATTTCTGTTCAATGAAATTGCCACTGAGTAGTGGTGACATAAAAATCACACCTTTATAGCTTCTAATTAGAAATAAAAGTGACTGTGATGATGTCAGTGATGTACACAAATTGTAGTGAAATGAATTTCGTGCTTTTGTACAAGATTCATCTTGAGGGGAAATGCAAGGAAAAGCCTCTATCTACGTTGTTCTATTAAACAAATCTTGTCAACTGTTAGAAGGTGACAGGTGTTGTGTACATACTATATACTGGGAACTAATGACACGTTTCTAATGATCTACACGAGCGGTTCCAAAACACTTTTTTAACTCGATAACCACTTTCAACATTGTATGGTTGTCGCGAGCCCTGAATATATATATATATATATATCATCATCATCATCATCATCATTGTCAACCATTATCAATCCACTGCTGGACGAAGGTCTCCCCAAGTTTCCTCCACAACGGTCTGTCTTGTGCCAGTCTCCTCCATGTCACCCCTGCATACTTTCGAATTTCATCCACCCATCTCCCATGTGGTCTTCTTCTGGGTCTTTTCCTGTCCCTTGGAATCCAATCTAAAATTTCGGCTGTCCATCGATGATCTGTCCTTCTGGCAGTATGTCCAGCCCATTGCCATTTCAGGGATTTAACTCTGATCATGATGTCTTCCACTCTTGTCATTTTTCGGATCCACGAGTTCCTCTTCTTATCTCTCCTGGTTACACCAAGTATGCACCTCTCCATGCTTCTTTGAGTTGTCTGCAGCCTTTGTATGTCTCTTTTAGTTAAGGTCCACGTCTCTGCACCATACGTAAGCACTGGAAGGATGCATTGATCAAACACTTTTTTTTTTAAGACATAATGGCATATTGCTCTTGAAAATTATGCTGTTTCTTCCAAAAGCTCTCCAGGCAAGTTTTGTACGCCGATTAATTTCTTCATCAATGTGACCCTCACTTGATATCTGCTGTCCAAGATAAACGTACGTGTCTGTTATCTCCAGCTTTTCTCCATCAATCGATAAATCTTCATTTCTTGTAAAAGCATTGTACATCACTTTTGTCTTCTGAAAGTTCATTTTTAATCCCACTTCTTTACTCTTGTCAGCAAGTTCCTGGATCATACTCTGCAGCTCTGATGGGGTAGTTGCAAAAATGACTACGTCATCAGCAAAACGAAGGTGGGTTAGATAATCTCCATTAATCTTTATCCCCTTGTTTTCCCAGCTCAGCGACTGAAAAACACCCTCCAATGTGGCATTAAAGAGCTTCGGAGATATGGTGTCACTTTGTCTCACTCAATTTCCAATTTTTACGTGTGTAGTATTTTCAAACAGCCTAATCTTTGCACTTGCATTTTCATAGATGTTATTAATAATATTAATGTATGCATCTTCAATACCGCAGGTTTTCAGAGCCATTGTAACTGCTGATGGTTTCACCGAATCAAAGGCTTTTTCATAATCGATAAAAGCCATGCACAATGGAAGCTCATATTCCCTCGCTCTTTCAATTAGTTCTCTCAGCACGTGGATATGATCTATTGTGCTGTAGCCACTCCTGAATCCAGCTTGTTCTCTCGGTTGAGCCATGTCCAGTGTTACCTTCAAGCGGTGTGAAAGAACTTTAGTGAAGATTTTATAAACTACTGATAGGAGGCTGATAGGTCTGTAGTTTCCGAGATCCTCAATGTCACCTTTCTTATGTAGCAGGATCATTGTAGCGGTGTTCCAATCCTCAGGAATCTTTCCTTCATTAAGGCATCGAGTGAAAATTTGGGCGAGTACTGTTTCGATTTCTCCACTTGCTTCTTGTATGATGTCTACAGTAATTCCATCTTCTCAAGGAGCTTTTTCTCGCTTCATGTTCTTGATTGCATGTGCAACTTCTGCTGGAAGGACTGGAGGAACTCTGGTACTGGTATCTTTCATGATGTCTGAGTGCATATATCATCCCTTTCATATAATTTGGAGTAGAAATCTTCACTCTTGTCAAAATTTCGCCTCTATTTCTTGTTACAGAACCATCTTCTTTTCTCAGTGCCATAATCTGTTTTCTTCCCTTACTGAGATGTCCCTTTGCTATCTTTAGGCTTTGGTTGTTTTCAATTGCTTTCCTCACTAGTTCACAGTTGAATTTTCTTACGTCTTCAGTGATACTTTTCTTACTGTCTTGCATAGCTCTATATATTCCACTTTGGAAGTCACATCTTCTTTAGTTGTCCTCATCTCTCTTCTTTTTTGCATCAACATTTTGGTTTTTCCTGATAATTTGTTCACATGCAACTTGTTCTTAGACCCAGCTAATTTTGTTGCTGTTTCCATAAGAGCTTTGGTTATTTTTCTGTTAACTTCAGAGATGTCCACTTCTTCCGATGTTAGGCCTTCTAAAGCAGAGAACCTGTTCTTCAGTTCTAACTTGAAGGTATTATGGTGTTTTTTAACTTTGTTTATGTCAATAGATTTTGTTTGTCTTATGAGCTTGCCACGTTCAAGTTTAGTGTTGAGGTGCATCTTACATCTCACCAATCTATGGTCACTACCTGTGTTGAACTTGTTTAGCACACTGTAGTCTTCTATGACGAATTTTTGTTACACATAATAAAAATCAATTTCACTTCTCGTCCCATTTGGATGTCTCCATGTCCATTTCCTGTGTGGCTTTTTCTTGAAGAAGGAGTTCAAGATGAAAAACCCTTCTGCCTCTGCAAACTCAACAAGAGTATTTCCACGCTGGTTTCTGTTGCCGTGACCGAATTTACCTACTGAAGTTTCATCCTGTTGCCGTTGCCCTATTTTTGCATTGAAATCTCCCATAATTATTTTCAAGTGCTGCTTACCTTTATTATTTAGATGACAAATTTCCTCATAAAATTCTTCAATTTCTTCTTCAGGATGACTTGTGGTGGGTGCATAAGTTTGAATAATCTGAGCCTGGTATCTTTTCGAGAGTTGGATAACAAGTCGTGCAGCTCTGTCAGAGGAACTTTCAACTTCTACAACTTTATCCTTCAGTTTCTTGTTTATTATAAATCCAACACCACTAGTTCTGCCAGTATCTGTCCCACGATAGTAGAAGGGATGTCCACTTTTCAGTTCGATGAGATCTTCTCCTTTTCTCCTTACCACACTTAGCCCCACGATGTCCCACTTGATCCTTTGTAGTTCCTCTTCCAATTCAAGAAGCCTTGAATCAGAAGATAGGGAGCGTCCATTGTAAGTAGCCAAGGTCAGCATCAGATGGCAGCCTAGTCCGGTCCTCCGGGGATTCTTAGCACCCTCTGCCTTCATGTCGCACTGGCCGCTGCCTTGGCCAGGTACATTCCAGCTGCCGGAGACTGAGGGCCAAGATTTAAGTTGTGGAATCATTTTGGAGGGGTTTGGCCATGACTCACCACGCTGGCCAAGCGGGTTGGTGAGTGTGGGATAGAATTTCCTCTAATTCCGATGGTATAGTTATACCGCTATTGGCGGTCGTTAGAGCCCCTTTAGTGGGAACAGGATGCACCACGAGAAGGCGGGGTTGACATTTGTCAAAGAGAGGCTGTGATGTTACGCATCACCTGTATATATATATATATATATATATATATATATATATATATAACATATGGGATGTAAGGTCAGGTGATGCGTAACATCACAGCCTCTCCTTGACAAATGTAAACCCCGCCTTCTCGTGGTACATCCTGTTCCCACTAAAGGGGCTCTGACGACCGCCAATAGCGGTATAACTATACCATCGGGATTAGAGGAAATGCTATCCCACACTCACCAACCCGCTTGGCCAGCGTGGTGAGTTATGTCCAAACCCCTCCAAAATGACTCCACAACTTAAGTCTTGGCCCTCAGTCTCCGGCAGCTGGAATGTACCTGGCCAAGGCAGCGGCCAGTGCGACATGAAGGCAGAGAGTGCTAAGAATCCCCGGAGGACCGGACTAGGCTGCCATCTGATGCTGACCTTGGCTACGTACAACGGACGCTCCCTATCTTCTGATTCAAGGCTTCTTGAATTGGAAGAGGAACTACAAAGAATCAAGTGGGACATCGTCGGGCTAAGTGAGGTAAGGAGAAAAGGAGAAGATCTCATTGAACTGAAAAGTGGACATCTCTTCTACTATCGTGGGACAGATACTGGCAGAACTAGTGGTGTTGGATTTATAATAAACAAGAAACTGAAGGATAAAGTGGTAGAACTTGAAAGTTCCTCTGACAGAGCTGCACGACTCGTTATCCAACTATCGAGAAGATACCAGGCTCAGATTATTCAAAGTTATGCACCCACCGCAAGTCATCCTGAAGAAGAAATTGAAGAATTTTATGAGGAAATTCGTGATCTAAATAATGAAGGTAAGCAGCACTTGAAGATAATTATGGGAGATTTCAATACAAAAATAGGGCAACGGCAACAGAATGAAACTTCAGTCACGGCAACAGAAACCAGCGTGGAAATACTCTCGTAGAGTTTGCAGAGGCAGAAGGGTTTTTCATCTTGAACTCCTTTTTCAAGAAAAAGCCACACAGGAAATGGACATGGAGACATCCAAATGGGACGACAAGTGAAATTGATTTTATTATGTGTAACAAAAAATTCGTCATAGAAGACTGCAGTGTGCTAAACAAGTTTAACACAGGCAGTGACCATAGATTGGTGAGATGTAAGATGCACCTCAACACTAAACTCGAACGTAGCAAGCTCATAAGACAAACAAAATGTATTGACATAACCAACCTTAAAAAACACCATAATACCTTCAAATTGGAACTGAAGAACAGATTCTCTGCTTTAGAAGGCCTAACATCGGAAGAAGTGGATATTTCTGAAGTTAACAGAAAAGTAACCAAAGCTCTTATGGAAACAGCAACAAAATTAGCTGGGTCTAAGAACAAATTGCATGTGAACAAATTATCAGGAAAAACCAAAATGTTGATGCAAAAAAGAAGAGAGATGAGGACAACTAAAGAAGATGTGACTTTCAAAGTAGAATATATAGATCAATGCACGAAATTACGAAAAATTATCACTGAAAACGTAAGGAAATTCAACTGTGAACTAGTAAGGAAAACAATTAAAAACAACCAAAGCCTAAAGATAGCAAAGGGACATCTCAGTAAGGGAAAAAAACAGATTATGGCACTGAGAAAAGAAGATGGTTCTGTAACAAGAAATAGAGGCGAAATTTTGACAAGAGTGAAAGATTTCTACTCCAAATTATATGAAAGGGATGATACATGTACTCCAGACATCATGAAAGGTACCAGTACCAGAGTTCTTCCAGTCCTTCCAGCAGAAGTTGCACATGCAATCAAGAACATGAAGCGGGGAAAAGCTCCAGGAGAAGATGGAATTACTGTAGACATCATACAAGAAGCAAGTGGAGAAATAGAAACAGTACTCGCTCAAATTTTCACTCGATGCCTTAATGAAGGGAAAATTCCTGAGGATTGGAACAACGCTACAATGATCTTGCTACATAAAAAGGTGACATTGAGGATCTCAGGAACTACAGACCTATCAGCCTCCTATCAGTGGTTTATAAAATCTTCACTAAAGTTCTTTCACACCGCTTGAAGGTGACACTGGACATGGCTCAACCGAGAGAACAAGCTGGATTCAGGAGTGGCTACAGCACAATAGATCATATCCACGTACTGAGAGAACTAATTGAAAGAGCGAGGGAATATGAGCTTCCATTGTGCATGGCTTTTATCGATTATGAAAAAGCCTTTGATTCGGTGAAACCATCAGCAGTTGCAATGGCTCTGAAATCCTGCGGTATTGAAGATGCATACATTAATATTATTAATAACATCTATGAAAATGCAAGTGCAAAGATTCGGCTGTTTGAAAATACAACACACATAAAAATTGGAAAAGGAGTGAGACAAGGTGACACCATATCTCCGAAGCTCTTTAATGCCACATTGGAAAATGTCTTTCAATCACTGAACTGGGAAAACAAAGGGATAAAGATTAATGGAGATTATCTAACCCACCTTCGTTTTGCTGATGACATAGTCATTTTTGCAACTACCCCATCAGAGCTACAGAGTATGATCGAGGAACTTGCTGACAAGAGTAAAGAAGTGGGATTAAAAATGAACTTTCAGAAGACAAAAGTGATGTACAATGCTTTTACAAGAAATGAAGATTTATCGATTGATGGAGAAAAGCTGGAGATAACAGACATGTACGTTTATCTTGGACAGCAGATATCAAGTGAGGGTCACATTGGTGAAGAAATTAATCGGCGTACAAAACTTGCCTGGAGAGCTTTTGGAAGAAACAGCATAATTTTCAAGAGCAATATGCCATTATGTCTTAAAAGAAAAGTGTTTGATCAATGCATCCTTCCAGTGCTTACGTATGGTGCAGAGACGTGGACCTTAGCTAAAAGAGACATACAAAGGCTGCAGACAACTCAAAGAAGCATGGAGAGGTGCATGCTTGGTGTAACCAGGAGAGATAAGAAGAGGAACACGTGGATCCGAAAAATGACAAGAGTGGAAGACATCATGATCAGAGTTAAATCCCTGAAATGGCAATGGGCTGGACATACTGCCAGAAGAACAGACCATCGATGGACAGCCGAAATTTTAGATTGGATTCCAAGGGACAGGAAAAGACCCAGAAGAAGACCACATGGAAGATGGGTGGATGAAATTCGAAAGTATGCGGGAGTGACATGGAGGAGACTGGCACAAGACAGACCGTTGTGGAGGAAACTTGGGGAGACCTTCGTCCAGCAGTGGATTGATAATGGTTGACAATGATGATGATATAACTTATATATTTATATATATATATTGTAAAACTAAAAGGTTTTTAACAACAAAATTTATAAATTATGTATTAATATATACAAATTAATAGGTAAATAACCAGGAACCGAGAAGGAAATATTACAGACAGAAATGTTGAACGATTTATAGCGGTAACAAATAAATATAGAAATATAGGAACACCGTGAAAATGATATTAATACTTACGAATCACAGGAAATGTGAAATGTAATGACGTTTGTGGGGTTGTTTAGTAGAATGAAGTGCATCAATATTCGGCTTGACAGAACGACGGAAATAGTCTCCGATCTACTTCTGCATCAGGTTTGTTCCGATATTCTGATAACTGCTCGATGTAGGTAGAAAAAACTCTATCGCACATGTAAGGAGTTGAAAATGAGAAAAGTATTTTAACAGCTTTGTCACTAAGGGAAGTATACTTTCATTTCAACGCAAGCCAAATATGTGTAAATCTTTCACTCTTGAATAATGTTTGAAGTATAAAAGCAGTCAACACATCAGTAAGATATTTTTCTTCCGCAGAGAAGTCAGCAGGAAACGACAAAAAAGATTCGGTAAATGGATTAGGAATCCTATCTAATTTCTTGAAATCTAAGACTCTGAAACATTCAGCATGTTCTCAATATCTTCTTCCCAGAATTTTAACTTTGTAGCAACTTTTCCACTCGATCTTTATAAAAAAAAATGGCCGTATTCGAACCTAGTAATAATAAATAAAGTGCATTTCTTTTCGATAAGGTATCTTTGAAGCCACGTTTAATCTCCTATGCATTCACTTAGAAGAAAAAGGGTGATCTTCACAGGATATAATTAATAAAACTATTTTCCGATTACTGCGTGCTTCTAAACGTGAAAAGAGCGATGTCTTTGTGTATTCACTGACGCCACGTTTTTGGAGAATTTTCACTTTGGATATAGTTACCTTTTGTCTTAATTCAAACAAACGCGTAAGAACTTGCTACGTGAAAGCCATCTAATATTTTTGAGCGTCAAAACAGAAAACCGCTCGCTTTCCATATCCTTGCCCAAGGAAGTAAATAGTATGGAATTAGTTGGTGTTGAATTTAAAATGTTGATCACTTGGATAGTTTCATCAAACGAACATTTCAATTACTGTTCAAACAATTACACTCAAAATTTGATCACTTCTATAGTTTCATCAAACGAACATTTCAATTACTGTGACATTTGTTTCGATGCCAAGGCGAGTCCTTTGGTACTACAGATCGCATAAGAAATTATTGAACCTATATATGCGATATGAATAACTGAGCCCGCGAATTTTCCTGTCACCGAATTTGCACTATCTGTACAATTTCCATGGCAAAAAGATCAGTCAATTTACCTTTTTTCGAAAAAGGAGTTAATTCAATTTTAAAAATATCTTCGCAAGTTGTATGCGCTTTTAACTATGGGAAAGCGCCATGTTTTCCTCTACCTTAACATCATTCTTGTATCGTACAAATAGAATTATCATTGCTAGATTGGAAACGTCTGTGTCTCATCTACATTCAGATCGTACAGGGTACATTTCCTCACCCGTTATGTAACAACAGATTCAACACCCTCAGATATATCGTGGATTCCGCGGGTACGTGGGTTTTAGAAAGGGTATAATCTGCAGTCTCTTTGTAGAATCATCATCAAACATGGACGCCTAAGGGATAATCAGTCGCAACCGGCAAATATGGAAACTTCTGTTTTACGAGTTTGAATTCGATCATAAGCCCGCTAAAGCAACACGAAACTATTTGTGACGCGGAAGGGCAAGACACCGCGAACAACAGCACCGCAACCAGATGGTTCAAGAAATTTCGCTCAAGTGAAAGAAACCTCGACGATCAGCCAAGTTCAGTTAGGCCGCGAACCGTGGATTCGGAGGCCGCGCGCCAGATCGTACCAGCAAATCCAACAAAGAGGACACGAAGATTATCAGAGAAACTGAGCATGTCAAAGACCACCGTAGTTCTTCACCTTCAGGACTTCGGCACGGTCTACAGGAGCTACCACATTGATCGAGAACTAACGCCAGCTGAAGCAAACACCGAGTAGAAGTGTGCACGAATCTCCTAGAAAACCCGGGCGATGTACGTTTCATCAAGAGAATTGTAACGTACGATAAAAAGGGGACCTAGTTTCGTAATCCTAACACACGGCGGCAGTGGTTGAGACCGGGCTAGCTTCCAGACGTTTTCGACAAGAATGTGCGCTTCGAACACAAGGTGATGCTCTACGTCTGGTGGAATTTCGAGGGGATAATACATTAGGAAATTGTTCCTGAAGATCAGGCCATGAACGTCCACCTCTACTCTGAACAGCTGGAGCGGGTGTATGGCGTTTTCTAGAAGAAGTACCCGGCACTCATGAACAGAAAGCGAACTCTTCTACAGCAGGACAACGCTCGGCCTCGTACCACGCGAAGGACCCGTGAAAAACTGCAGGAACATAAAATCATCGAGCTGAAGCCACACCCAACATCTTAACCGGAACTTGCCCCGTCGGATTATTACCTGTTTCGGTCCATGGCCCACGTCCTTCGCGGGCGGCATTGCAACAATGAGAAGGAGCTGGCAGTTGGGGTGAAGGAGTTCTTCGCCTCGATGGACAGAACTATTACCACCGTGGAATCGAAAAACTGGGAGTCAGATGACTAAGGACTGTTTAACACGATGACCTATACTCTGAGTGCTAGTCATCTTTCGTCGTAAAAGTACGTATGAAGACTTAGAGTGATCCAAGTATTGCATAACTTTCGAGTCACCCTGTGTAATTTGAGTTCCTTGTATTTCCTTTAGAAAAACTTCAAGAATGTTTGAAAGAATTTGGTGCTTACTTTCCAACTTACGAGATAGGGGTGAAGGTCTGACGTTGCTGTTTGCGAGGACATTTCCTTAAATGAAACATTGTATGCGTGGATAATCCTCACGTTCTGTAAATGAAACGCCAAATTTTATATAACCTCCATTATGTTTAGTTTAGTTTAGTACTAAATGTTGTATTTAATTTAGTACCAGATGTAATGCCAATATCGTGAACATCTTTACGTACTGTTTTTGAATTTTTGTCAGTTGAATGCATTTTACGGGATTTCAAAAATTCATCTTGGGACACATTTGAAGTAAGAATTTATTTCTTTTCTTTGTTTTGTTTGCTCCTCATTACCATGTTTTACCACGAATCGAATCTCCAAAAACTAATCAGTGATATTTTTGATATTTTTATTATTATATTTATATTTGTAAATCAGTGTTATTTTTGATATTTTTTTATTTTATTTTATTTTGATTGGAGATTTAACGACCACCGTGAGCAACCCAATGGACTATAAGCAGTCGTCCGTCGCTAATTTAGGGTCACTGGTTCCAGGGAAGGAAGAGAGCCAGTGCCGTAAAGCAAACATAACATCCATGCCTTACCAGGATTCGAACGCGAACCCATTTCGGACGAATAATCGGAAGCCATCTCTTAGACCACTACGCCACCGGGGCGACCAAATCAGTGATATCTCAGTAAAATAAGATTAATAATTACATGTATTTCCGCGTTGAAATTCAAAGTTTTCACGAGCTCCAACAACCTCCGTGCTACCTTAAAGATGCTATGATTTCGATGCACTCAGAGGTGCGGTAAACAACAGCAGCACGGCGCACAATACCAGATCATCCCACCAACTAAGCACTAACCACTTTCTTTCAATGTCAGAGCAAAGCAGGACGAACTACTCAGTGGCATTGTGAATTCAGTCTTTCGCTCGCTGTGGGTTCTTATCGTACACAGACGTTTTCGAAAGTAGTATAGCACTGATCATCCTAATATGCATGCTAGCTATGCAAAAACACGTGTCCCAAACATCTGCAAAAAGTCTTTAAACTCTTAATTGATTTGAACATATTTGTGAATTTAAAAAAATACCATTATTGTAGTTTTATTTCGAACGCCGTTACACATTTTTTTCCGCGAAACGTTTGGAACACACTCGCGAACCTCCTGGGGTGTTCCAAGCCAGCAGGTGTGAACAGCTGCCTTGGAAAGATGAATAAATGTAATTTGTGGATTTAGAGGGAAATGGCGTATTCTGTGGCGTATGAATGATTGGCAAAAATCATACATGTGCAAATTTCGATTTGTTTTTTCAAGGTGTTAATACGGAATTCGAAAAAATATATATATTTTAATCATCGCTAAATAAACATTTGGGAATGGACACAAGGACACACACTTCTGCGACTTATGTAATGCTTCTTTACATAACCAAAAATATAATCTTCCCAAAAATGCCCTATTCTATTGTTTTCTATAGAAATTTCAGATGTAATTTTTATTTTAGTTTTTTTGAATTTTAAAAATGTTTGACATTTCGAGGTGGGAAGGCAAAACGGTTAATAAAAAAGTTGCATCATGTAAATTTAGCGAATTAGAAAGATAACCAATGCCATGTTTAAAAGGAAGTCGACTAGAATTCGAAAACTATATAGTAACCTTTAGATACCGATATTTTGCAGATAAATTTATTGAATTAAGAAGATAGTATTGTTGTTTTTTTGCGACTTAACTTCAGAATCATGGCGTATTTAAGAGAACCAGACTAATTGGTGGAAATCTGTAGCCCCACCCATATTTGAAACGCTCGCGCCAATTGCTGGAAACTGGTGAATTCTAAGCTTGAAACCAGATGAGGCGAGCTAAGGATTCACCAGTATCCAATTCAATAGTTATGTAAAGATGGTAATTCACCGAAGAGTATTTAGCTATGGAAATGAGTAAACATCACCACAACTAGTGATTTAGGCCGCTAGGATTACATGTCGTGTCCAGAATCACAGATATAACTGATAGTTTTTGATAAAAACCGTGTGTAAACAACTTTGCAACCATTTAAAACCTATTTTTAATGATTAAGTATTAGTATCTGAACTTTTTACTGAATATAAATTAATTTGATCCAAATAAATGACATTTTATTAAAAACATCTTTCTTGAAGATTAATGTATGATTATTTCGCAGGCAGACGACACAATGCGCAACATGTGTTGAAGGAAACTGCATTTGTAAGTGCTGGAGGCATTAGCACACCGTTGCTCACGGTAAAGTGCGAAGAGCGGCAGAATTCATTAATCGGTGCGATAGGCTCAAGATAAGGTCATCAGGGATGGAATAATAAATGATAAACGTATTTTCCTCTACAATGGCCCTTCGTTTCTGGATAAAGAACTCCCAAATTTGTTTCCATAACTTTGTATTGGACAGTTTTTTTCGCTCCTTAATGATCAATTTAGTTCTCATTTTGATATTATGGAGCAAGGAACAAAATTAAAGCAAAGACCCAAATCCAAAAAGAACAACATGAAAATTCTTTATTGTCTCGGCATGACATGGAATTTCAGGTATCCATTTTTACGCAGTTTTTGGGCCGCCTGATTTTTAATTAAATGTATCTGGAGTTTCCTTCTGTATTTGGCCTCGAAAACGTTTCAAAACACAAGTTTGGCAGTACGTAAGCGCTCATTCTTCTCTTCTGATTTTCCACGCACTCGTCTTCGCATAAGGAGCAATACGTGTCGGCGTTCGTGTGTTTTACACTTAGTGTGTATTGTAGCGGAAACCGCAAGTTCTTTCGGTGTGCTTTTTGAATACGTTTTCCAAGTTACTGTTGGGATTTAGAAGCACAGATAACGTTATGCAATAGTGTATTTCCGTTAGGTGGGTGGTTTAATGGCGCGAATATTTTTAGTTGGAATGCATTGAGTGATGTTATTGAAAGGGCATTTATATTTTCCGCTCCCTTGTTATGTCCTCATCTGGCCACGGGTAGGGAAGAGATCAACTATCGTGTCTGCCACGAAAAAGGCTCAGGATCGATTACGAACTCTCAAACCACTAAATATCCGCAGTGCGCCGAAAGTGCACCTTAAGCCGTCTGTCTCCGGCTACTGGTCTGCAGTTATGAATAATGGCGTTTTTCTGCTACTTTCTACCACGCTTCTGTGTGACTTTTGTGTCGGGCACTCTAGCCCATTTCTCCTAGATTCTTACATTCTAAGGGTTGTTTAAGGCACGGGACCAGATACTCCCTTCATAAACTTCAATTATGTCCTCCGATATGTGGATACCTTCTCCGCAGAGTAGACAAAACGGAGCATATAACGCATCTCAAAATTAATAATCCGTGATTTAATTCCAAAAAGCCACAAATTCAAACCTAAAACAATGCGTCACAAAACACATGTAGGGATACATGTCGCAGTTCGAAAGTGCTTTAACTTTAATACTTGGAAGGCCGCCGAATACTGCAGTGAAACTTCTTTCTTGGTGTGTATGTGGTGAAAGTGGTTACAGCAATAGAGCTGAGAATATAGTCATCTAAAAAATATTAAACCGTAGTTTATTTCGCTAAATATCACGATCTCAAATCTAAACAAATGCGTAGGCAAACAAGCGGCGGGATACATGTCGTACTTCGAAAGTGCTTCAACTAATTGGGTGGCTGAATACCGTAGTTTAACCATTTTCTGGTCGTGTGCCTGTGGTAAAAGTGGTTATAAAAAGGACATTGAGAACACCCAGACGGCATAACAGAAGTTTACGTATGATTTTTGTTTATGCTGTGTCTATGTACAATTATAATTGGCCTACTATTAAAAACTACGCCAATGCGCCCATAGTGAATAACTGTAAAAATAATTATTATTCAAGAGAAATACTGAATTTTTATACTAAAATCGCCATGCAGAAAATAATCTCTCATGAAAGAGTAGCGGGCCGCCCCGGTGGCGCTGTGGTCTAAGCGATGACCTCTGATCATTCGTCCAACCGGGGTCCGGGTTCGAATCCCGGTGAGGAATGGATGTTGTGTTTGTCTTACGTCCCTGGCTCTCTCCCTTCCCTGGTTCCAGTTACCCTAAATTAGGGACGGGCGACTGCTTATAGCCCATTGAGTTGCTCACGGTGATCGTTAAACCTCCAATCAAAAAAAAAAAAAAAAGAGTAGCGGAAATTTCTTTGCTGTTGCTGTAAAATATCCACTTAGTTAACAGTATGTTATCCGAAACTTAGCTATAATAAAATTTGTCCTTTACGTCTTCCACCTAAACTGTAGCTGAAAGTCTTTTAGTCCAGGAGAGCGAAAGCTCCACATCTAAGGCATAAAATACTACATGTTGATATTTTAATGTTAGGGGTAAAACTTAAAATATCGGACAAGGGCAACTGAATTTAAATTTTCAACATATTTCATTAGTTTATACTGTTTTCGAAAGCAATAGTGCCAAGGATTTTACCTATGGTATACAGAATCTGAGTACCTTTTTTTGAAAGTTGCACTATTTTCATTAGTAATACGCATCTATATGTGAACACGCGCAGGAGAGGCAAAATTAGTTATAAATGGAAAAGAATTTGCCTAAATGTAAAATCTGTTGAACATTTTTAGGTTAGGGCCACTGGTTTCAGGAAACTGAGAAACCAATACCGTAACACAGGCACAACATCAATGCTTCTCCGGCATGCGAACCAGTATGTATCAAAGGCGAATGGTCAGAAGGGAACGCTTAGATAACAGCGCAACCGAGAAGGCATTTGGTTTCCTTAAAAAATGTTTACTGTGTAAAGATCTTTAGTTTCTAATGGGAAAAATAAAAAATACTTTTGTTATCTCTGGTGTTTTAAGGAATTACAAACAATGAAAATTATCTAGGAAATACAAGATTGTTGAGATAACGCAAACACTAGTTATGACTCTAAAATTGTAAAACAAGCACCATAATTTAGTAAATATTAATCTATTTTGCAAGAATATAATGATCACATAGAAATGGTATGTGGCAATTCAGGGAAATAACGTGTACTTGCTCGACATTTGATCCATTGATGGTGAACTCTGCTTATTTGCGTAAAACTGTTGAAATTTTTTTCAGCTAACTCTTTTCTGCATATGCAATTTTCCAGCAACTTGTTACAATATGCTTTGCAATGACCAAGAGGTTGATACGATTAGGGAATCGTTTCATTTAAGCATATACCTATATATGTATTATATATGTATTTTAATCATAAGATTTTTGCACTTATGTGAGTAGAAAGTTATTGGTCGAAAGTATTTCATTTTTGTTTAACGCCTTCATTCATTTAACCTTTAATGATCATTACGCCCAAAACGATCGTACATGCAAACAGCCATAGCTGTCCGAAACGCTTGTCTAGATTAAGTCTGATTTCCAACCTTTAAATGTTCTTTAAATGTTCTCGTCCTATGAGGGATCAGCGAGAATTACTCTCTGTCACTACTGTTGTTGTTAAACAAAGAAGTGAACCAATAGACAGTTTCGGGCTTTATGTTTTATGGAGTGATAAAATATTTTTGGTCATTGGCGTTAAATACTTAATATATTACGTCATGAATGAGTTCTAAGGACGCAAAAGAAGTGCTTGCAGTTTTGTAACGAAAGCAATGTTTTATAAGAAACAACATTTACATGTAACTAACTGATTATGGTCTTGACGGAGTCTAATCTGGCCCTCCCACATTGAATTCGAAGGTTCTTTGTGCCACTGATGCTCTTTGGTGGTTTGAAACTTTAAACTATGTGAGATATTCGGCGTCAGCCAAGTTAAATCCAACAATTTCTCCGCCTACAGCATTGTCCAAAATGTCATGATGTTAATGAAATGGGATATTCCAGATGCATACTTTATACTTAGGAACGGGGATTCTATTATACCTTTGCTACCTCCACGATGAAGTGACCCACGCGTTCGGCGCCCTCTATCACACAAAATCATTCTAGAAAGCTCAAGGCTATGCAATTCGAGAGATGAATTCACTTCATGTGTGACTCTACTCTCAAGTTACACGGCCTGATACATCAGTTTCATTTTTGACGTTATGCACGACAGTATTGGAAACAAATCGTAAGCTTTGGATTGAGCGTGACGCCACTAAAAGAGGGAAATCATCTCTCTAATGCCATGGCCTTGTATTTTCGTCACAGCCTTGATCAAATTCCTTCTGCTTTCAAACAATCTTAACTCACGACGTTTCGTCCGACTGACATAGAAGTACAGACTGTGCACAGGTAGTAATGAACAAATACCTAAAACCAGCCAAGTAGTGCGTTCGTCCACACGTGAGGAGGATGACAGCGCCACCTTGCCAGCACCAAGTATTCCATAAATTATAACTTCAGTGAGTAAAGTAAATATATTTCATGGGACATTTCAGTTAAAGTAGACAGACGTTACTCTGAAGCTCATAACTGATTATTATCAAACTTCATTCACATTAATTTACCCCAATTAAAGAAACTATCAGTATTTTAATTTCTTCTTCCTGATATATTACTGAACGAAAATATATTTTGAAATTAAATTCGAAGGTTTTCATGCATCACAACATCTTTTTATGCAAAAGCTTGACTACATTTCCTTAATACAGCAAAAACGGAAAAGATCAACTTGGTCTCACATTATTTTTGAAAGAATTCCATTGCTGCAAATCGCGAAATTCTGTCGTAATTCATTATCGAGAAATGTGATTTGTGACACCTTTTGTTCAAAACAAAAACAAATAACAAACATTTCATGTGGTGAAACAAACAAGAATTTGAAATTGTCTTTGTGTATGTATAAACGTTCGAGTAAACAAATAAACAAATAGAAATGATGGGCATTTATCAGTGGTGAGCATTGAAAAGCAAGAGCATTTTCCGGTCGTTTGAACAGAAGAATGCTTTACGCCGAGGATTAACGGCCAGATTGTAGTATCATTCTGTTTCGACAACCAGTCAATAGCTTTGATGAAGGAATTTCCAATACTGATGTTTTTGGACAATCTAGAACGTAGAAAACGAGAATTGATAAAGCTATGTTAAACATATCTATATTACATAACATGCAGTACGTATTCTATAGACATAGTGTCAGCTGAAAAAAATTATGAGTAATAGAAAAGAGCAACAGAATAGTCAGAATGGGCGATAAAGCTTAAGAACGTAGAGTCCCTTAAAGTCAAACTCAACTTAAACGAGTCTTACTACATTGGATTAAAGTTTCAGTCAACCAGTGAGCGAGAAAAGAAATTCATATACGGGGTTCTAATGCCCTAGATGCAACTTATCCTGACCTAAAAGATAGTTTAAAATGCAGTCCTCCAATCATCCTGAAGATGGATACCCTGTAGTCTTAATGTCAGCAGCTAGGACACATATGATGCGTTGTGAAGCGCGACGCAAACTCAAGCAGTTCATTCACTGAGCTATCCAATAACGAAAAAACTTATAAGATTCGTACATTTATTTAACTTTCATTCCTAATTAAATTCTCCTCAAAACATTTCTTTGCAGACAATAATTTTGGGGGATGTATTCTGATCGACTGAGATAACTAAACACAGAATAGTTTTACGTAAGAAATACAGTAATATGCTTATGAAACGTCACATCATGAAGGAATGCACGAAAGGATATGAAACTTATTACACATATAGGCATGTTACACGGTAAAATTTAATTTAATATCTGAGGAATTACATGAATGTTTATGTCAAGGCTTTAAATTTTCTGCCAATGACGTCACATATTTTCTACGTTAAAAAGAAGTTTGAGGATCGAGAAGGGCTCGGCAGCACCTGCGGAATTTACACGCACGGTTTGCTCATATTGGCAGTGATACTGCTGTAATGTGGCAAGAAACTGGGTGCAGATCCCCATCAAAATACCATTGTACGCACTATGTGTGTGTGCGGTAAATGTCTGTTGCAACTGAAAAATCCAGGAATCGTGACACCAGGTGAGGAGCCGTATGACTCAATTATGGGAACAAGTTCAGAAGGGTGATCACGTCGTCTCCATAATCTCAATCAGCGTTTGTTTATATGACAGGAGCAAATATATTGTGGGAGAACATGCTACACTATTACTGTAAAGAAATGTAAATTTTATTGTAGGTCAGGCAAAATAGTCACATTTTAAACGTTCAAACTAAATGGGAGCGTCTTCCTACTTATATTGCGTCGCAAAAATACAGAGGCAGAACCAATTCTTGAATAAAAAAGAAACAAGATTGAGCTAAAATGTACACCTCCTATTTATAGCAAAAATAGCAAAGGACACGCAGCTGCACATTAGTTTGACGGAAACATAACAATTCCAACGCTAAGTACAAGAAAAAAAACAGAAATACGCTGCCTCAAAAATATAAAGGCTTACTAGTTATGAGCACATCCGGTACGAATAGTAGAACCGTTGTTCCGAATAACACTTAAAACCCGATTGGGCACGTGGTCCACCAAGTGATGTAAGTGTCGGAATTTTGTTTACACCTGTTAATTAATACTCTAGATGTCTCTAACTTGTTGAGCTTTTCTATACTATAAAATTGAGACGAAAGGTTTCATATTTATAACATAATTTTCGGTCCTGTGCAAGATTGTATATACTTCCCTGGTCTTTAGTCTAGATACGAACTTGCTTTGGAGATTAAATTTATTTTCAGTAAGTTAATTAGAAAAACAGAAATGTACATTAAATCTATGCATTTATTTTTTTAACATCTTTAAGCAAAATTTTTTGTTCGTAACGCTGGGGGAACTCAAGAAAAGTAAATATGAATGGGCAAACAGTATGCACTGTATTTCAAAATCTTTTGTTGAGAGCATTCTCTTACGAAATACCTGGTACAGTTTCACAAAAATCCTGAACCTTATTTTCTACATTTATGGAAGTAAATAAAAATATTTTGGAGAGTGAAATTTGTATTTTAAATTGCATCTAAAGAAATAGAAAATTTTAAAAGAATTAGGGCAAAACTATGCAAATGAAGAACAGTCGAAATTCTGCATTGTCGGAATTTTCTCATGTTATGCACGGTTCACGAAATTTTTTAATCTGCTTTGAGTTAAATTTTCAATGCTTTGCCACCATTGATAGGGGACGGATATGTATAATTTTGTACCGATGTTTGGAAATGTGGTCAATTTCTTAACGGGGAAATGTTTGTGTAATTTGCGATATCGGTTTGCGTGATGACGCACAGAAGAGATATTTCGCCGGTACCGCTATTCTCCGACATAGAAACTGTAGAAAAACGGTGCTCATTCAATCAAACAATGACGTTAGGTATAATAGGGCGATACCTCTCCTTCGTGCAGCCAACGTCATTTGTCATTGGTTAGAATGATCATCCTCACTGCATTGCTAATATTAGTCATTTAAACACATTCTGAATTAAACAAAGAGTTCAAGCTATTCGGGAAAATCTACAGCTTTCTTAAAACTGCAATTGTTTCATTTGTGAACAGCATTAATAACATTTCTTGCGGAACATTTAACTTAATAAAACCGCGATTTTAGCACCTTAGTTAAATCACTCCTGAAAAATATAAATAACAAATTTTTATTTGACTAGCTCTTCCAGCACAAGTACATTTAAGGGTACATGGGCCGAGAATCCTGTGTGGTAAATTTTTTCAAGTTTCAGTTACAAGACGCAACAATATATAGGTGGGACTTACTGAAAAAAATTGACATTTATACTACATAGGTGAAGATGAAGCGTATTTTCACAAGAATATCACTAAAATCAGAAATAATTCATTCCACAGGCGCTGATTGGAAATAAACTGAAATATATTTTACATAAAGAAAAATCAGATTTCATTGTTGCGATTCTATTTTCCGGAAATAAGAACCCCGCAGGGTTTCTATGAATATAAAATAGAATATACCTATTTAAACATTATTTAATGATGCATATGTGCATCCGAAATCATTGTAGTTAATTAAACTTTCAGTATATTATTTAAAAATAAATTTAAAATAAAACTAGACAATAACGGATTTGAAGGTTAATTTGCTCGTGATTTATTTTTGATGCTGCAAATGTGGCACATTACTCCAAAACACAGCAACGACGGTTAATACTGGATGTCAATAGAGTGGTTAAGCTAAACTAGCGAATACGTTGCAAATTAGGTCATTTCTTTATTGTTGTTTGATCGGTGTTTTTTCGAGGAGATACCTTGGTACCCATACTTGTGTCTATGATTATAATGAGGGCCAAGATGCAGGTGTTGCAACTCACCAGCTGGCAATTTTTCGGAATTACGTAATGAGTCTGATTTGAAGTCATTACGTGGCGATATCTTTCGTCGTGAAACACCAGACTTTTTTCTTCATAAGTACGATCTTCGACTTTTATGCCACCACAACGACAAATCTATTGATTGGGCACTGAGGCATCTCATTGAGAAAAAACGTATTGTGTCCTAAATACGGTTTTAATCCGAGCACCCGAAACGTTAAATTGCGTACATAAGGAACCATTCCGATGATGTTCGATATTTAATATGTATTTAATTCAGTCAGAACGTGTTTAAAAATTACCGAAATGAATATTTGGGTTTGACAAAGACATCATTAAAAAGAAATATGCCACCGAATTTTCGGTTATAATGAGCACGTCTTTTGAACTTTGTCCAACACGAATAAAATTTATCCAAATTATTCAAATTACATGGAATCTGCTAGAAAAACGAATTAAATTGTTGTCTACAATCGCTAAATCGAGCAAAACAGCTATTTACTTCCACCAGCGACTAAAAACGTATGTTATAAAAATCCCAAATGGCGCACAAAAAGTTTCTAATAGCAGAAGAAAGGTATCAGAGACAAAGATAATTTCAAATCAAACAGTTAAAAGAACAAATATAGAAGGAAACACTATGACACTACTCCTTCTGGTGGAAGAGTTTTGCATAATGTAAGTGTTGAAATTAGGCGTAAAATATTCTGCATGGAAAAAGTTATGATGAGGAAAATTTTCCACAAGGTAAATAACATCTAGTGTTGAAAAATTATTTCTAAATCGCACATGTAGAAGCCGAGGTATTGAAAAAAATATATCGAATATTGGTGCCCCATCCATTGTTTTGGGAAGAAAATGCGCACAAAGAGTTTTATAGTTAGTAGTATCTAACCGAAGAAGAAGTTTTCCAATCAAGATTCATTTCCGCAGATATTGCTGTCAGAGGAAACTTGAGCGTATGTCTTCTATTGACCCCCTTGTGCGCTAAAAGATGTTTGAATTAAAGGATAAACATTTTGCGCCGGAACCGCTCTCCAACATTTTTGTTTTAAATTGGAGCCTTAGAGGATGTGGTATCGGCAAAGATTAAATATAAATTTAGCCCCTCTGGCGGAAAAACTATGCATTATTTCAGGAAGAAAGATTCTGAAAAATTTTCCTGACGTCAGCTGAATGTGTCCACTAAAGAATTTTTTAATCGATCTTTCAGAAGTTTAGATTTTGCTGCAAATACATCAGATAAAAGTGTCAGATTAAACTGCCAATTGGTAAAATTGTACTCGATCAATTTAATTTTGACAGTTATGTAATCATTTCTTGTAAAGGGTAGTGCTGAAAACACCGAAGTTAAGAGCCATGTTTTAAAAAATTGATAACGACATAACAGCCCATAATCATTTACAAGCATCTGTTTGTTTATCATCATCTGATACTATGATGCGTAAGAGATTCATCTCACCTATTTAAATGAAGTTTTACTGCCGTAACTAGTTCCCATCTTTTTTGGGAAAATCCGCGATTCTTTGCCAAAACAGAATATATGTTTAAAATTATGTGTAAATGAAAGGTGACAGACATTTGAACCTTGTCTGACACGAATAAAAGTACTACAATAATAAACGTACTTCGATCAGATGAACAACTGCTAAGCAAGAATGCTAACCTTCAATGAGAGGCTTTATTAAGACATTGTACAAATTTTAAAGGAAAAATACACATTTAGTACTTGGAGAATTTTAATGGTGCAGTAATTTTTTTTGTGGGGAGGCGGATGCAGCCTTGATATTGGACACGTCGTTCTCAAAAACAAGTAAGCCATAACAATATGAAACTAAATTGGACAGTTTGCGTGCCCTTGGTCTAGGAACTAAATTCCCGTTTTCATTTCTTTATATGGTATAGAAAAGTACATTTATAACATTTTAAACTGTAATTGCAAAGTGAGAAAACATAAGGCTCTCTTGCTAAGACCATATTATTCAGTCGCCAGTAGAAGAGAGAAGATACGATTTCCTAAATGAATCCATGGGGAGCACAGAACGGTTAATTTCCCATGGAGAACATCGAATTCATTGTTTATCTCATTTTTTTCTTTTTGAATTGCACACAGTGCGTCTCTATTGCTGTCATTTATTTGCATCTTAATTGATAATCTCATGACCTATCTACACTGCTTGCCACCCAATATGCAACACCAAGAAGGACACGAGATAGCAAAGCTAGATTTACTGGACACACAACAAGAGATACAAAGATAAAACAATTGGCATTACAGGCCCCTGCGACTTGCAGAACACGCAGACATCAATAGTTCGTGTGACCCCATGACTGGCAATCACGGCCGCTACACGCCGCGGCATCGAACGAAAGAGGCTTTGGATGAGGGCTTGTTGTATGTCGGTCCAGGCAGCTTCTACACGTTTCCACAGTTCCTCAGACGTAGCCGCGGGAGGTTATTGTCGGGCAACTCACTTGCCGATCAGCGACCAGACGTGTCCGATGGGGGACATATCTGGAGAATAGTTGGGCCACGGCAGCAGTGACACCTGGTGGGCCGTGAATAATTATTGTACGATGCGTGCCACGTGCCGGCGCGGATTGTCATGTTCAAACTTGGCCGCTGGCAGGTCCTACAGGTAAGGGAGGACTACAGGCTTCAAAACGCCGAAGATGTAGCGGAGGCTGTTGAATGTACCGGCGATGAGTACTAGAGGAGTTCGAGTGTCATTTGCAATTGCGCCCCAAACCATAACTCCAGGCGACGGACCGGTATGGCGATGCATAACACATGCGTCACACAATCTCTCGCCGCGGTGCCGCCACACGCGTACCCGAACATCGTGGTGTTGCAGGCAGAAGCGTAATGCGTCGTAGAAGACAATGTCGTGCCATTCCGTAGTCCAGGTGCGGCGTTTAAGGTCCCACTGTCGTCGCACTCTCTGGTGGTGTAGCGTCAATGGTAATCGGACCAATGGGCGTCGTGCGACAAGTCCCCGCTCCTGCAGACGACGTCGAACGGTACGTGCTGACACGGGTTGTTGCGCAACACACCCTAATTCCTGCGCTAACGTTCGTGATGTGGTGGTGCGAGCCGTCAATGCCCGCCGCACAATATGCCGGTCCTCCCGTACGGTGGTGTGCCGCTGCTATTGCAATCGCTCACGTTGGTCCGTTCGTCCCTCCTGCACCCACCGAATCCATACTCACCTCACTGTGGCTGGATGTCGTCCCACACGGGCGCCGATGTCTTGGTACGATAAACCACTATCGCGATAAGCCACTATTCGCCCTCTGTCAAACTCCGAAACGTGCTGGAATGACTGCCGTATTCGGCGACGAGCCATCAGGAAGCTTCCGACGCACAGATACGGCAGCGCAACACACTTTCACTATTTACACCCCGCCTTCTGTGCACCCTCCTTGTAGTGCTACTCGGTAGTGTTCCGGGCGCACATGATTTGCATACACCCCGCAATGCTAATCGATTAGCCTGAAATTTGCAGCATGCTCTCTCTCGGGCGACGCATGCTGCTAATTTCAGGCCAATCGGATGCTTCCTTTTTGGTGTTGCATTTTGGGTGGCCAGCAGTGTATAAAGACAGTAGTGGAGGATTTGATTACTGAAAAGCATTTCTTGGTGGTTTAGCCTTATACAGAAAATGAAATGACTCCTGTCTTACTACATTTCCAATTAAAATGAGGTTCAACCTCGGCTGAAAGTGAATAGGAAAATATTTCATCCAGAGTAAAATCGTGAGCAATAATATATATTTAACATTTTATTTAAATAAATTACTGTACGAAAAGTTTAGTTCCTATGAAATTATATACATGGATAATTCTAATATACAATTTCTTAAGAATTTTAGTTTGAAAATCCTATTGAGATCAAGTTTCATTCAGTTACTAATATGGTAGGTGTGTTGGAGCTACCAAGTATTACACCAGAAATGTAGAGAGTCAGGGAACATTCAGCTAAATCTACTGAACCAAACTGCTGCTACAATGCGATTTTCATCTAATATTACAAAACGTAGATTTTGGAAAAAATCACTTTAAACCATCTCACCGTGTGTGGTGAGTTAAACAAATCCCACAAAAGGTAATAATGCAGAAACACGAAAAGTTTTTTTTAAATTCATGTGTCGTTTTCAACATAAATCGACCAGCAATGTAGTGTGCCGTTTTTTTATGTAACACTAAACCAAAGACGTGTATTTCGATTAACCAAATTTACGATCTTAATCAGACAAATTGAATTTTTGTAATAATCGACCAATTCATTTTTGGAGGCTCAGGTGAAATTTCTAAAGAATTTACACCAGGGAAGGAACCACTCCTTTGCAATCAGCGCATTTCTTAGTAACTGTAAAAAATATAAAACTTTCTGTACTTCACGTGAAATTACTTTATTTTAATGTGTTTTCTGATTGTTTCCTTTGCCGTAAATCATTCTTAAAAGTTCTTACACGTCCTCAATTGTAATTCTCTGCAATCTCATAATGGGAATGCTTGCATACATTAATTACATTAATACAATAAAGGTGTATAGTGAAATAGTTTTGACCAAATAAGACATCGAAAAAGAAAATTATGATAACCTGGTACAAATTTATGTATTATCATTTCTTCATTTTTTTGGATCTCTGTTGTTCAAAATTTCCTTTCATTAGTGTAGCATTAAATTTCTATCATTTCAAAGAGTATTCTACTTTATACCTTCACATCAATCAGTAAATTCTATCCATATCAAATTCAGAAATGTTTTAGAATGTATTTTTTTTTTTAGCTTGAGTGGGGAACATGCGAATTTTCACCGTTTGATTGAAATGCTCTTAAATTACGGATAATAATTAAGGTTTGTCACTTCCATTATGACATACTTCTCATAAGAACCAATAAACTTCACCGGAGTAACTTCAAACTCTTCGACATTGAGTGTTCAAATAACCTTAATTTAAGCAGCGCATTTGCTGTCAAGTAAACAAAACTGTTATTGATAGGCAGATTTAAAAACCTAGAATACAATATTTAACATTTATTCTTTGTTTTATTTGAAATATACTAATTGATTTTATGCAATTAGTATTTTACCTTTTCTAGTAATATTTGAGTTAACAAATGCTTTTAGGTCAGCATTTACATATTCAGAAACAGACAGAAAAAAACAAAATCAATTTAATTTTAAGTTACACAATGTGAAGCACTGAACTCCGTTATTTATTTTAATCTAACGTGAAAATCAGCTAAAATCAAACGAAATTCCTACTCTTGCCCTCATTAGCCCAGTGTTAATGAACGAGAAATTTTGTTTGCGTATGTAGCTTAACGGTTTCTCTTCTTTTAGAAATCTTTAGAAATAGTGTCGCGAACCTTTTTTCTGAGATGGGTGTTGTATGATAAAAAGCTAGAACGATGTATTGTTATGAATAACACGTTTCAGTTTTGGTTATTCCTAAAGATAAAAAAAGAAGAAGGAAAATGGAAAAAAATATTATAACGAATTCTCATATCAAGTGCTTTCCCCCAAATAATTAAATCAATCGTTCATTCCAGTCTTACCCTAAAATTCCCTCACTTTCGAAAAAATTTCTGGGAATTTCTAACATTGTTTTTAAATATTAAAGAAAACAAAAACCACAGCGACTGACAACTACAGAAATTTACCTGTGCAAGGAAGGGTATTTTGTTTAATATTTTTACTTTTATTAGAATATTCTATTTTAATTACTGAAAGTCAGGTTTAGGAAACATCTGTAATATCGCGAATAATTTTATTTAAAGAACAAATATTTGCATGAAAAATCGTGGATGATCTTAAATAGAGCACAGGTATGTTGGGCCAAGTACTGAACAGGATTTATAGATCACTTATAAATCCTCGTGAAACTCCAGTGTGCATAATCAAATCCGGTTTTTATATTTATGTTCCTGTTGTTTATCGTGTAAAATTTCATTAGTGCAGACGAAGAACTTTTAGTATTTGATTCTGTGATAGGAAGGTAATCACGAATTAATTTTTCAAAATGCTGCGGCATTTACTTCTTTTACAAAATCAAATAGGTGAAACCCCTAACAGCAGGAAAAGAGAACTCCAATGATTATTTCCTTAAAATTTGCGATGCAGCATGTACCTTAAAAAGAGGCAGTAGTAACGTAATAGACTTGAGAGGTAGGATTTTGAATCAGGAAATGTAAATTATTATTAAAATAATTACCTGCATGTTTCTTGCTTGTTTGTTTGCATGCACTCTATCTCAGAGCGTGATTTGAACACCATTATTTTACACTGACGGCAGAGTTGATTTCAACTGTTTAGGCATTATTTAATATAAAATAATTTGTGGAAGATTACACAGTTCGTAAACCCTTTCAAGTTCAAATATCGTGCTTGTTCAAATATTTGATTATGTGGCCTTTCGTGTACGTACATTCTGTTCATACGGCCCAATGTTTTTTTGTCTCTAAACCTCACAAAGAAATTAACTTCCCCCAGTAAATTAGCAACGTGGTTATAATTTCTAGGGTTTTAAACTGCTTATTACTAATATGTGAAATATTGAGGGCTGGTTTGTCAGCTGTCCCTTATGTTCTTTTTTTCTTTTGTAGTTTTGCAACAGGTGTGGCAGCTCATTCTAGACTTCTATAATAACTCTACAAATACGAAAATAATTGTGGGGAAAATACAGCCTTTTGAGTTGTAAATTTTTCGATATAAGCACGATAAAAGCTACTGGTTTTACTTATCTTAATATTATTTTCATCAAAAGATATTAATGAAGCATTTGCAATACATAGTCTGATTCTGAAATAAGAGCTTAAAAAAAGTTTTTGAGGGATATTCTTTCCGATGAAGGATGATTAAGAACAGACGAAACCGCAACAAATATGCCCTCTCAGAAAATATTCATACTACTAGGATTGAATGATTACATAAAACGTTTTAGCCTCATTTTGTACATAATGTAGTTACCGGCAATATATCAAATCGTGTGGAGTAAATCGACTTAAAATTGCATGCTAGTGCAGGTACGCTGACATCCCCAAGCACTGGGTAACTGGTATACCTTCTTGGCTAAGGTAGAAAAACTGTATCTAGTGTGTACAATTGGTGGTACACAAATAGCAAAAAAACAAATTAGCAGCATTTCAGTGGATGGAATTAGCTGTTCGACAATCGATGCTGACAGCTTCGTGTAAAAATTGTACGAGGTTACAGAAGAACTGCATTCGGTCAAACAAGTGGGTCATACGACAAATTAAATGTCATTAAGTCCAATGAATCACGTTTTCAGTTAATGCACGTCGATGGAACGGACAAAATATCATATCAACCGAATCTCGGCTACATAACTCCATCTGTGAGGAAGAAATAATGTCGTTTAGTCCAATGAATCAAGTTTTCAGTTGATACTCCACAACGGACGAGACAGAATAACAGATTAACAGGACTAATAATTGAATCTCGGCTCCTTAACACCACCCTTGAGGACAGGAAGAATATCGTTTTTTACCTAAGTAGAAGCGATCAAAACATCATATGTATCAAAACTGAGACTGGCCCCTAGTATATTTGAAATGGAATATTTGAAATGCCAAATAATAAAAAATCTCATACGTATACAAGGCACGCGTCATTCAGGACAGAAACAGTTGGAATGAAATAAACCACACTTCTAGATCGTAAATCTCGGCATGATCTGGCAAGAGAGCCTATGTGTTTTCATTTTTCCACATTGTGCTGTGTTCTACATCAAAACGAGGGACAAAAGATCATGGGGGAATGTTCGGAGCAGACAGGGACCCATGAACTGTGGTCCGCTTTCCGCGATTAAATAATCATGATAAATATTAGCTTAACTTTTTTAATGTTTTTCTGCATTATTAAATAAAATATGCCTTAGCACTTTGAGAGTTCTAAGAAAATGTAAATTTAGAGAGTTCTCAGTCGTCCCATGCTGTAAAATAAAAAAAGAAACAAAGACTACTCTAGCTTTCCCTTACACGTTTTAACACTTTTTAAAAAATAAAGACATACGTTCATATTAGTGGGTAGAATAAAAGTTCAATTTTAAAGTATCATTCGTTCTCCAAAAGGCAAGGAAAGAGTTTTGCATTTTGTTTTAATGTTTTATATCTTACCTATAGATATTAGGGAAAATGTGGCGTCCTAATTTTAAAATCCTTCTGCCTTGGTAAATGAGTTTAGGATATGAGCAATTTTTATTGATTTTTAATTTGTTTTCTGATTTAATTCACACTGCAAAGTATCAACCAATTAACGATACCACATATTCTGGAATTGACGTGCAAAACACAGCACCAAGTTCGAGAAACTGCAAAAGTGTAAGCAACATTTAGTAAAAGCTAGAAAAGTCGTTTCATGGTCTCTAAAAGCAAACGAGTAGGTATATTTTAAGAGGAAATTATTCTTTGCTTCAGAGCTGCTCAAAATTAAGATATTATTTAGGATCAAAGATACAGGAGGGGGTAAAGCAGATATTTTTCTTACTACATAAAAAAGGTATAAGACTGCGCGTTTTCCTTTAGAACTGTCATTGGTTTCATAAATACGAATGTTACTCGGCCGAAATTTTTAATTTTCCTTTTTCAGTTTCTTTGGTTATGTTTAAGATGTTTAATGCATTGCAAATTTGGTACCTTTTATAACTTTTCTTTCTTTCTGAAACTGCAACAATGCAACTGCAATAATATTTGATACATGGATTTCAGTTCAAATGAAAAATAAACCCAATTAAATGTTTTGCTGTTCCGAGGATTTGGGGAAGGAAGCAGATTAAAATAGTGTTCCACTTTGCAAATGAAACTGCATTGTTAGATTAAAATAAATTTGCTATATAATGTTTCAAACAGAATCACGAGAGACAACACGAAAACATTTTTCTGATACCGATGATGCATCAAAATTTTAACTTTGTACATAGAAATTGTTACGTAACAAATTCATGGAAAAATCTATAAAAACTTGAAAATGGAATTCAATATAAAAACTTTTTTCTCGGAAAGTCGTACGTCTTTAGATTAGTTAGCTATATCATTTTTTTCGGTACACAGTTCTATTCAATATCATCTATGATGAAAGCTGTACGACTATTCTTTCTGCGTTTAGGTTCCCATATACTAAATTAAAGTATCTCAGATTACCTACAGCTGTATCTTCATAGTATCTAATTATTCGGAGTTAGTGGAATATCACTGCACTTAGTTTGCAGAATCACGGAATTAATGTTTTTATTGATTTTTGTGTTAAACTAATGCCTTTTATCAGGTTAATTTCAAGACAAGGATGGCAAGGTATCTATTCTTATATTTCCAAAATGTGGTAGAAAAGGCATAGAAAACGTATTTCTCGAATTGAATTCCTCTCACGTGTGATCTGTATTGCCCAGCTCAGATCATCATATGAATGTTTCATGTTTCGCGTTGTCTCTGCTCAGTTTCCATTATTTCAAAGTGTTTTCCATTGGTATTTAATTCGAAGTTTATATGAGAAATCCCATTCTGATGCAATACTTAGCTCCTTAAGTTTTCCCGTGCATTCTGACATTTCCATTGCTCCCTTATGATACACATCTTTTCCTTTCAGCTAACACTCATTGGATTCTACTTGCTTTGAAAAGGGAAACTCAAGAAGCGTAAGATACCCAAGGCGAAAGCAATGACAGTAAAATTAAAGGATGTACTTGTTTTTCAAAGGGATGCTCCAGAAGCGTCAGCTACATAGAGTAAAACAGAATAAAATACCAAACTTAAATAATTATGCCTTTAAGAATTACTGCTCATGTACTTCCAATAATACAACTAACTAGGTGACAGCAGCATAGAAAATTACAATTCATAGTGATTTCAGTACAACAAGATCAGAAAAAATAAATAAAATAAATAAATTTATACCCTGAAAAGTGGTGTTGCAATAAAATACATCCATATTTATCTTCCCCATAACTAAAAGAAAAATTACCTTCCGCTTTATTCTATACTTGCCAGTTATACAATTAAAATTTCAGCATAGTTTAAACATAGCATCCTTCATCGCTTAGCATTCATCCAAAGACAACACATGTAATCTACAATTTTAATTTCAACAACTTCGCATTATAATCTTTCCAATGGAACACCTGTTCCTTCTAAATTTCAAAGGCGACTGGACCTACAGCGTCCCTTTTTCCCGTCTGATAGATAGAGCTGTAATCAGCGATCGTACAGGCGACTAAATCTTGTTAAGGGACAAGAAATCCGAAGTCACGTTTGAGCTATTGCGGCTTATCATCAAAGTTTGAACCTTCGGTTTTTGTGTATTTGATATTTCTCTGAATTGAAGGAATTGAAGCTGTGCAACAAATTTAGTTTTCCTCATCCGTAAATGAAATGCAATTCTTCTATCAATCCGGCATAAAATCGGCGATGATGCGCAATGAGGTAGTTGTCAATATTTCTGTTTAAAAATACTGAGAGAAGGTAGTTTTTATTTAAACAAAAAGGAGGAGAACTAAAATTTATACATCTGAAATGTGCATGTGAGTGGTCAATGGAATTTAGAAGAAAAATCATAGTTTATGTTCTGCTATTCATGGGGACTGTAATAACCACTGAAAATAAAATTTTTGTTTTTCCATCATCGTTTGTCTTAACGTTTGTTTGCACTATTTCGTGGTCAGTTTTTCTTTCTTAATATTTTACATAATGATTTTGGTTGAGACAAGGCGTTGTAAGACCGAATACTCCTACTCTCTAACGTCTCGGATATAAATATATGTTTTTCTCTTAATTTTAAAATCGGCTTATGGATGGACATATGACCCTGTCAATTTTCATGCGATAACCTTCGTGAACAGCAACATTGACCTGTTGCCGATCACTCCGACATCAGGAATCATACTGCGATCTTTTATGTTACATAGTTCTCTCAGTTGTGCTGTATTTCAATGAGTTGAAATCTCATAAGGTTTCACAGCTTAGAGAAGAATGGCTACAAAAATAAAATGTTCTCAAATCCATTTTCATTTGCATATATCTATAATCATAAAATAATTAACAAAGGAATTTGAATAATCTGAATTTATTAGGGTTTTTTTTTGGCAAAATGCCATATTCGCTAAGAAAATTAAATCCAGTGAAAACTACAACCCATCTGACCAGCTTAGTTTATTTCATTTGTATTTTCAACAAATTACTGAACCCTTTGAGTTATAGCCCGTGCAATTTAATGTTGAAGCGTTTAGCAAAGACCTGGTCTACAAATCCTAACATTTGAATTTCCATCAATTTCTAAGTTTCAATGTAAACACACGGCCTATAATCTATATCACTGATTGCTTTACAATACAATATGAGGGACACACACATGCACACACATATTTGTTGGATCTTGACTTTTATTTCAAGAGGTGTCGGGACCTTAGTCGGTCAACACTGGAGTTTCTTCTGTTGATTTATGACTTCGAGGGTTTTGTTTGAAACGATGATTTTGTCTGAAAATTTGATGAGCAACGGATCTGGGTTTCGCGATATTTAGTGTACGACTTTTTCCTTTTCATCAGCTTTTGCATCACCATGCGTTGTGGAGGATAATCATACCTTCCAAAACGAAATCGTTTTCGCGCATTATTCACTGAAACTTTACGATTGAGACTTTGAGTTCCATTTTATTTTACAGATTACCCAGTGATCTACAACATTTTAACTCAACGATTAAACGATATTATTGACCTCCGGCTTCACTGCAATTAATTTCTCTGAGCATAAATGATTTTATTATTACCTTTCCTTTATACACATAAGAGTAGTATTAAATATTATTCTTGGTTTCAAACTAAATGTTTCGTATCGTTTATTATATTTCTGATTGTGATATAAAGGAAATACATCCGGAAGTATCTCCGCTCAATTATTTCTACTAAGACATATAATATGTAATAAATATGCAATAGTGAAATTTAAAATCTTACTTTGAAAAACAAAATCGTCTTTCTCCTCCAATAATTGGTGCTTTACAATTGAAACAATTCTATTTGATTTGACAAATTTCCCAGGGATCCACAATATTTAAGTCAATAATTAAAATTAAATTTAGACCTTCTTAAAGACTGTTTTACTGGGAAAAGTTGAGAAAACGTCACTTGGAAGTTCCATTTATTCTCTTTTCGTGTAAAGCACGGATGACATCGTCATAAACATCACCTTCATAGAACAAATGAGACGATTTTCCGTACTGTCATCTCTCACTGCCGGGAGAATCCCAGAGGAGATTGCCGAGCTCCACAAATTATCTTGAGTCCGGTGGAAGATGTAAGAGAAGCCTTACATTCTCCAATACGACGCTGCCCGAGCTCACAGGGTCAAAGCACCTCTGAAATTGCTTCAAGCGAACGTTTCTTAGCACTGCTCTTCAAATATTTGGCCACCCAACTTTCCCGACTTTAATCCTTTGGGTTTCTATATTTAGGAGTAGAAAGAAGATAAGAAGAAATTAGAATTCACAAGCATCTCCTCTCAAATGTATAAACCATTTAAAACAATAATTACGCAGATTAGAAGACAAATTTGATTTCCTACAATCCTCTGAACAAGCTGCCTTTAGATAAATTTTAGTACAATAGATCATATACAAATAATAAGTCTTCTTATTGAAAAATGCAATGAATATAAACAACCATTTATATTTACTTAAAAAAAGCTTCGGATAGCATAAAAACAGCGTCAATAATAGACACACTGAAAAGTCATGGCGTTCACGAACGTTATATAAATCTAATCAAATATATCTACCTGAGTGCTACATCTCATATTATCCTAAATGAAGAAAGTGAAAAGTTCAGAATAAATAGAGGAAAAAGAGTAGGAGATATTGACCCGCCAAAGCTATTTACATTAACTCTGGAACACATAATGTACGAATTAAATTGGTTAGAAAAAGGAATAAAGGTAAATGGAGTAAGGTGGAACAAATTAAAATTTACCGACGACATAGTCCTTATTTTAGAAAATCAAAAAGAACTGGAGAAATTAAAGAAGTACTAAAGATTTATCAAAAGAAATTTGATGAAAAACCAATTTTGACAAAACAAAAATTACGTGAAATCCACTTAATAATAGCGAAGTACAATAAAATGGAATAAATGGTAAAGAAATTGAGAGTGTGTAAGAATACATATACCTTGGAAGACTATTTGCCACCAAGAAACAGGGAGTTATGGAAGAAATTGCCGGAAGAAAAAACATGGGGTAAATATCTTTTAGGAAGTTAAAGAATATTCTGTGAAGTAAAATGAAGCCGGAAAGCAGAGCAAAACTTTTCAATCAACAAATAATGCCCATTATGATACACGGCATTGAAACATCGCCAATCGAGAGAAACAAAAATCCAATTCATTTAAATATCTCCCTTAAATATGATACTTCGAAATAAAATATGAACACATATATAAGATCGAGAACACAATTTTAGACATTGGTGAAACAATACACAATTTAAAATGAAATTGGCTGGCCATATGACAAAAAAGGAAAATAATGGATGGACTAAAATGGTGACAGAATGGAAGCCATACAAGGAAAGAGAATAGTAAGAAGATCCGAGATAAGTTGCAAGGTTTATATGTAGAAATCTGTAAGGAAGCTGTGGAAATGACAAACCCAAAACTGAAACATTTGGAAAGGGATGAGGGGTATCTGTGTCCTCAATTGACAGTAAAATGTATTAGAAGAAGAAAAAGATTTGAAAGAAAGACCAACAAACATCTCCGAAACATGCTTGATTTCGTCCGTCGTGCCATCGTAAATGTCATGGTCCACATGAACAAGAGCCGTGTCTTAAAGTTCTGCGACTGACTCGGCTCCAGGATCGAGGCCGTCATCTCCGCCAGCAGAGGCTTCATTAAATAATTACGAAGTGTGTGCATCAACCATTGTACAAGTGTTTGCTTCAATAAAACTAATAATCATGCTTCACCTAATTATTTTATTATATACATAAATTTTACACATTAAGTAAGATTATTCAGTATATACACTGGAATGATGCTTGGTTAAGAGTACTTTGTAAACCGCGTGTAGCCATGCAGGAGGATTGTTTCCAAGTTCCGGTTTAACATGGAGTAGCACTTTTTATGTTCTGGTGGTATTTCACTAACTAGGAAATGGGTCCTTAGGTTGAGGTAACTTCACACTTGAACTAGAGGGGACACATCAGGCTTCTGGATGAGCATATTCTAGATTTTGCGCAAGGTCGGATTCTGGTAAGACGGAGATTCGATTAACAACCGAGAGGAAATGACTCGAACATCCAGGACGCAGCTCGTGTGCACTTTCGCTTAACGGAACTAGAAAGAGGAAGTCGTTGGAGCCCATAATTTTACTCTGGAAGGTTAAATACTGTAGCACAGCTGTCGTATACTACGCCGGTTAGAGAGTGCACAACTGTGACACACAGATGCACATTGAAATCATTCAGGTTTATACAGGAAATAAAGATTTCAATCACTGCAGTGTTTCATATTTTTCATGTTTTGCAAAATTAAAAGTTTTGAAGAAATGTAATTTTTCTTTACCTAGCACTAAGGAGTCGAACAAGCAAACCGTTTCCTCTGAACAAACGCTATTCGCCGCAATCAGGATGACTGACATTTGCTACAACTCTAAGTTGCGGAAGGTGGGTAAGAATAATTTTTGGTAACGGAATTGCCACACCATTAATTTTATTCATCTGAAAGAGAATTAATTACAGATGCTCAATGAAATATAAACGAATGCAATGAAATGCGTCATTACACCATTGTAATATACAAATTTGGAACATTTTGTGCAATGTCATGCATCCGTTTATTGGTTTAAATATGACATATGACATAGATGTTAAGTCAGAGAATATCCGAAAATTTGAAAATTTCGTTCTGGGCAGTAATAGACTCCGCGTCTTCCGGCAAGCGCCCGATTACACTAAATATTACACCAGCTAGAACGACCAAGTTTTAAGTTTCCGATTAATTTCAATACAACCATAACAGGATTCGCTAGTCTAAGCAACCGTTATTCGTATATGGGGAAACTGGTGGTTTTGAATTCATTACCCTGTATGCCCGGCAGAGCAGAAAATTAATGAATGAAATGAAATACGGGATTACACCGTTATACAATACATATTTGGAAGATGTTAATACGTTTACTGGTTTAAATATGACATGGAAGTTAATTCAGATAATATCCGAAAACCTGAAAATTTAATACTCATTGGCATACTCGGACGCTATTCGGTAGACACGGATTCGATTGTCGCTCTAGGATGAAGAATTTTCAAGTTTTCTGATATTATCTGACTTAACATCCGTGTGTTTTTCTTTCTTTCACACATGAGTACACCAATAAACGGATTCACATCTTCCAAATTTGTATTGCACAGATAAGGTATTTGTTTTTCAAGATCAAATGCATTGTAATGCATTTGTCAGCCAAACCATATTGTTTTCTTTTTTAAAAAGTGTAACAATGATCGTTGTTTTCCTAATTACTCCAGAATCGTGTGCCTTTGACGCTTGTTAGTATCATTACTAGCTGTAATCCATGCTTTTATTGTTATAACTTGGAAGATATTGGGAACATATTAAATTATGAAGAAAATGCATATCTGCCCCCTACACATTTGCAGCCCTCTACAAAAATTGTAATGGTACTTCATAAACATGACTTATATATACACTAGTAAATTAATCGAGCGAAAAGTGTAAAGCGACTTCTTTCAAAATTACAGCTAAGCCATGTGCTTATATTGAGATGTGCTAAATTTATTTAGCGGTATGCCGCATTAGCTTCTTAAAAAAAGAAGAGTGCATACCACAAAGTAGTATTAGCTACAGAGTCGCAATTTCTGTAAATGCTCTTCAGAAGCACACACCTAGTACTTCGTTTTTACATGCATTATATACAGCTTTACACATTTCCCACTTTTCCAGTTTTTGTATTACAAATTTAATGAATTGGTTTCGTTTGTAGCACACATGATATTATTACCATATGACGGTTACACTCCCAAAAGTTTAATTTTTGGATTTGACAGCGCATCTGTTTAAAGCGATAGTTTTCTTAAAGCCTGCTTTTACCATTTTGGTTATAAAACTGCATTCTTCCATTTAGTTAGCAAATGATCCATTCCAGCTTAATTCTGCTGACACATACAAAAAGGTACCTACCACCATTTGTTTCAATAGGTTCAGGAACTTTATAGCGTACATAAATACTACAGCGGCAATAGCAAATCCTCTCATAATGTTCATATAAAATATTCTGAGGGGATTAACCATTACTTATGTCAGTTCGTGAACACACTATAAAACGAAGTGCAGAAGATATTAGTAAAGCTCAATGCTACCATTAAATGTGGGAAATGTTCACTTCCATTCTTTAACGCACAGCCGAATGTATAATTCCTTCGCTTTTCGATGAAATAATGTTTTAATAATATAATGGAAAAGTAAATATTTTGTAAATGACAATGGCTAACAAATATTTTGCACAAAACTGGATATTTACCAAAAGACCAGGACAAAGGTGAAGTCAATCAAAATTATTGTCAATGGGAAACCTTATATGTTCAAAGAGACCCAAGTGGACTTGAAGAAGTGTCATTCCTCGAAAAAAGCTACCGAATATGAATTGACTTGGGAATGCCGAAAGAAAGGGAAGAGCATTTTTTTCAAGATTTTCGTTTGAGACTTTCAATGAATGATACACCGTCGGGTCATTTTATTGTGACCAACTCCTACTTATGATGTCAATAGCGCGCAGCCAATGTATGAAGGCACGAATCGTGATCTGGATTGGAGGATATATAAGGTGAGCTGAAAACATATAACTCGCTGCTTTCATGGATAAAAGTAGCGATTTATCGGATTTACAAAAAGGGATTATAATCGGCTTTCAGAACAAGGGTGGCAGTATTTCTTAAACAGCGCAGTTTGTTAACTCTTTGCGTTCTGCTTTTTTTCAAAGTGTATCGTGATTGGAGAAAGGGCGCCGTTGCTCTTAAGCGACGTGGAAACTACGGACCACCACGTGCCATTGATGTGAGAGTTGAACGTAAGCTTAGAAGGTGCGGGAGGGCCGATTAACACGGTACAGTGCAGCCACTTGCCGAATGAACCAGAAGGTTACCGGAAGTGCGTCCAAAACGACAATTCAGCGAACCCTGCTGTTTAAGGTGCTCCGATGCAGACGGATGGGTACTGCCCGTATGCTAACGAAGGTTCATCGGCAGAAAAAGCTTACATTTTCACAGCAGTATCGGAATCGGACCCACGCTGATTCTCAAAGAATTGCCTTCTCCGATGAGTCAAGTCTTCTGCTTCATCAAACAAGTGGACCTTGGCGTATAAGGAGAGAAACATCTGATAAAAATTATGTTCAACCATTGCTGGAAGAATTCCAGTTGGTGGGGGCAGCGTTATCGTCTGAGGAATGTTTTCGTGGCATTTTAGGATCCACTCATAACTGTGGAAGGCACCATGAACCAAATTTGTTATGAATGTATCCTTGGAGACCACGTACATCTATGCATGCTGATTGAAAACCCCTGTCAAAAACAATGTTTAATTTTATAGGTGAATCCCAATGTGCCAATCATATTGTAAAATCAGGAAGTAATGTAGCATTTTTTTCATATGGGGATTACTATCTAGAAAACTTTAATTTATGCAACGCTTCTTAAAATTATTTGATCTGCAGGTGTGTGAAAATGGTATAACTTCTTTATCTGCACAATTTCGTAAGAAAAATCTTTATTATTAACTTACTGAGAAATTGACTTCCAGATACCTGTATTTCACATTAATTTTGCAAATAGGTACACGAACAGTACACTATGGTCACGCCAAAATACTGACAATTAAGGAATAACTAATATTGCGCCAAGTTTATTTATTTTGCCACTTGAAAATCCTTTGCTATGTGACACCACATAACTTTGGTATTTGTTTTTTTATTTGCAAATTCATCTTACACCTGTGAGCAACCCAGGGGTTTATTTTTTAAGCAGTTAGGGAAACTGGTTACAGGAAGGCAGAGAGCAGGTGCCCTAAGAAAAAACCGTCCTTGTCTAATTCGAATTCGAACTCCTTTGGTACACCTAGTTATAATCTATCGTGTATATCACTGCGCCGTCGTGGTGGAGACCTTTGGTAAACTGCATGTGCTTTTACTATTAACAAGTTCGTCCGCCCATCATAGTATGGCCACCACACAACTGCTAGTATTTCGTTCATTTGAACAACTAATTTTGCAACTGCATGTCTCAACTGTGAAATAGATTATCCCACATGCGGATATATTATTTTGTGTTAAGTGGAGTAAATGCGATAACTATTCAACTCAAATGTTTTATATTAGTTGCAGTTTCTGAAAATTGGAAGGAAAACTTACTCGTCCTGTTATTTTCATTAAGAACATTTCGTGAAAACATTGTTTCGTGCGTGACATAAAGTACAATTTTCAGGAAGCTTCCTTCGTTGCACGATACCCTAAAATCTTAAAAATATAAAAGAGTTAAAACCCTGACAAATCCAAAATAATTTTGTTTGATTGTTAAAAATGAAATCATTAAAACATGAGACTTTTCGGGCTTCCACTAAGCCCATCTTCAAATGAATGAAACAGTGTACAAATGGGGAAGACATATAAGTATACATTAGTCAGTGTGACTGATGACGTAGCAAAACGCGAACGTTTTGGGTGCGCCGTAGACATAGTAATAAGTTTGTGAGTTCAATAAATCATTGCTTATGACGAAGAGATATTTTGTTAGACTTTAAATCATAGTTATAGTTATACCAGTCCGGTAAACAACTGAAAGGCAAGATTTCAATTAATACAAAAGAAAAATATAACAGTTCAAATTGTTGGTATTTAAAGTCCATATAGTATTAACGAATCAGGAAAATATAACAGTTTAAATTGTTTAATATTTAAAGCCCATGTAGTATTCGTAAGAAAAGTTCATAGTCTCTTCCACAAAAGATTTTATATATCCCTGTGTAGATTTAAATTTTCGAAGTGTTGCAATCCGTGTAAAAGTCATGATATCGAATATACTTCATGATTGTTCTCATCATGTTTCTCGGTAGGAATAGGCAAAACCAATTATCTCCGCTTCATCTCTACGAAAATAGGTGTGTTTTCATTACAACAGGTGAATCCCTTGCTGATTATAACCAGACTTTCTGTGAACAGCAGTGATGATCTCGTATATAGTGTCAGCAGAATAATGGCTGCTTCCCGATTAGGGTTATGCGTACCTTTGCCAACCTCTCGTGCTAATGAGGTCTTTATTTATCCATTTTTGACATCGTATTTATGTTCCTTTAATGTTGACTCCGATGACGATTGTATCAACAAACATCTTGCCATTTCAACCATTGTGATATTATTTCGCTCGGCAACTCCATTTTGTTGTGGTGTTAACACCGCAGACTTTTCTCTGCGTATTCCTTCCTGCTCCAGATAATAAATTCTGATCCGCAATATCCGAGCACATTATCGGTACGGAGTGTTTTGATTTTTACTCCTGTACGATTTTCCATTGCGGCCTTGCATTTTAAGAAGGCTTTCTTCACTTCGTCTCTTGTTTTAAGACAACTTATTTCAACATATCGTGACTTGTTGTCAATAAACGTAACGAAATAGCGTGAACCAACAAGCGATTGGGTTTCCATTGGTCCACTGACATCTAAATGAACGAGGTCCAGCAATTCTTTCTTTCGAACTTAGATTCCTTCGGAAAGGAATTCCTGAATACAGACTTTACAATTCGGTATGGTATCCTTATTTGCAAAAAAGAGTCCTCGCACCATTTTTTGTCCGCTTTCAGCCTTTTTAGATCATTTTCATTTAAATGACCATATTCTTGATGCCATTTCTGAAATTCTCGACCGCCGCCACTCTTTGTAGCTTGGTGTGACGTAATTTAATTAGCCTTTTCTGACGTCTCGGAGAAGTAGAGTTCCATTAGATTCAAAGACCCTGGCTTCTTTTTCGGAGAAAATAACTGAACGGTCATTTGCTGTAGCTTTTGACACAGACAGTAGATTGCTTTTCAACTCAAGAGAACAGAGCATATTTTCCAATCGAATGGTTCTCACTTCTTTTCCGTTCGTTACTGCGATCCGTATGAATCCTTTTCCAGTTACTTCTGTTGTTTTCTCAATGCGAAGATTTACGAAACAATTTGTCTGTTGCTGTTTTTTCAAAATTCAGATCTTCATCATTGCACATATCAGAAGTCGCTCCGCTATCTAAGCACCATGCATATTACGTGTTGTGAGTGGAATTCATAATGTGTGAGTACTTGCATTTCTCGATCTTGTTACCAGGAAGCTTATGGTCTCAAGGATTCTTCATTTTTGTCCGCAATTCGTTTACGCCATTCAGAAGACTTCTGACATATCTTCGAACAGTAGTTGCATCTATAACTACGGAACACTTTGTTGTTCCTTCTGTCGTTTTCTCCTTGATTCTGCCTCTAGTTGCTAGAGCTTATCTTTGGGTTTGAATTACTCTGTCTGTTGGAAGTCAAGTATATCCTTTGGCAATCTGGATTACGTTTCGTTTTTCGAGCTTCCCATTCTTTTAAAAGTTTAATTTTCAGAACATCGGTATTCGGTAGCTCATCTCGAGATTCTATGGCATAACGGAAATTGTCGAAAGTGTCAGGAATACTGTACAACATTAATACTGAAAGAATTTCATCAGGCATCACAATATACATTTTGTGGAGTTTATCGACTATTTCAGAAAATTCAGTCAGGTCATTGCTGTCATTTACCTTGCGAAAAAGGTGTCGCTTTAGTAGTGTAACCTTTCTAGCTGGTCCTTTTGATTCATAAACCGATCGAAGCTTTTCCCAGACTTAAGATTGAAAATATTACGTATGCTTTAGCCTTTTGTTCAGCCAGCATCCATTTCTTAAGCTCCTCTATTTCAGCTGCAGTTGTTCCATCAACAGGTTTTGAATTCTGACCTGTAACATAATTCTGACGATAATTTAGAGTCAGAATGGCTTCCATTTGACTCTTTCAAGTATCATAGTTGCATCTGTTTAACTTATCGATAATTAAATGCGACATAATCTATTTTTAAATACAATCGAAAACATTCTATGGGAATTGATTGCATACGGTTGAATCGAAACTTGATATATCCTGTCGTACGTCTTCTTATTTTCCCAACTGTCCGAGCTAACGAGTAATCCTTGTGTACCTCTCTGGACCCGTAACCAGTGTGGGGTGATGACGCATAAAATGCAGCAGGTAATGAAGTGAAATTACTCTGGCTAAGACATGATTAAAAAACATAGATGGAGCTTGATTATTTATAACCATAATAATATCTATCAAACATAAACAAATAAAAATAGAATACAGCGACGACGCTTAGAACACAACCATTCGCTGTCAAGACAACAGTGGCCTTCTATAATACTCTTGCCGTTATAGCACGCCCATTTGAAAGTGCTTGTCACGAGAACAATGCGGGACAGTATGCATATATACGTATATCTCACTTGACTTGAATTACAGTATACAAGAACAAATGGATGAATTATGTCAATACATGAGAATAAATAACAAATAAGAATTGATTTCCAACAGTGATTATGGATTAACTAAAAATAGACTTATAAAAAGAAAAAATCAGCCTATCAAAAATTGGGAAAAAGTAGAGAATGTTACGGCAATGGTGCAGTACTCTTCTGAGGAAAATGAGAAACCAAAATTTGAATGTATTGAAGTGAAGAGTAGATATAAGAATGAATGGTAGATGAGGTACTCCAGGGCTGTTATCATAGAAAAAATAAACCCAGAGTCTGTAGTAGTAATGAACCAATTATCATAGCGGAACCTGGGAAGGCAATGATTAAAAGGGAAAGAGAATATAAAGAACAACAGGGAAAAAAGAAAAAAGGACAGAAAGGAACGAAGGAAAAATAAGAGAACATAACAGCAAGTAAAAGTCTAGATGGAAGCACAGCATCAAAAAGTGAGAAACTGAAGAATGTAGGGAGAGGCATGTGATCGTTCTGCCGTTTCGCACACCTAGTTGGATCCCGTAGTGGAATCATCTAGCGCTCATGGTCATTCTGCACATCGTGTACCAGATGATGGTTGTGATGACGGCTTTTGAAAAGTTGAAATGCTCTAACAGAGTTTAGTGGAAGTTTGATGGCGGAAGAGTGGTGATCTTAAACATGGCGTGATTTTAAACGTTTTATTGGATTTTCATGGTGAAATGTTTTTGAACTTCAAATTTAACTGGTTGTGAAACAAGTGCATGTGAACATCCATGGAATGACAAATTTTATCAGCATGCACATAGTGATTTTAACATTTAGATTGTTGGAATCAAAGTTTAATATTGTGTGTGCAATAATGTACAGGAATGAGATTATACAGCCAGAGGTTTCCCCTACCGATGGAAAGATTAGCGGGAGTCGATGTTCGAAGAATCGCGGCATGGTTAGGTCTCGTCAGTGTGTCCAAAAAGAAAGTGAATTGTCAAACCAACAATGTACTTCGTATTAGCTAAAAATTATGAAGTACGTAATAATATTTAGATCCATAAGTAGATATTTATTTGTAACTATTTTGTAAACAAATATTCAAGAGTGCTTCGCGTATGTGGTTTCTTGTTCACATACTAAATGAAAAATTTCAAGGCGTACAGTTTTTTACAAAGTCACACGTATATTGTAATCGTCAGTAAGAAAAATGGAAGATATAAAACCTTTTTGATTAAGAAAACGTACCAATTAAAGTTGTGTTTCTTAAAAACATACAGCAGTAAATTTTAATTAGAATGCTATTAAATTACCTGTTCATGCAACATATATCTACTTTAAATACACAATCGGAAAACGGTTGAACAGGCTAGTTTAAAGACGTAATCAGAGAAAAGGGAATAACTTTTAAAAGGAATACTTCCCAAATTAAATGCTTTCATTCATTCAATAAATAAATAAATAAACAGATTCAAATTCTGTTCCTCAGGTCAACTCATTGTATTAGAGTGTAAAAAATTACCAATTGACAGACATGCCATACTTGACATGATAAGGAGGCATTTTCTACGCTGCTGAGCAGTGTACATCCCTCATCCAAAGTCATGCTATATGGACCCGGTCATTTCGTAGTGGAAAGTTTTATTTCGATATTCCTCAAATCCGTGTTTCCGATTAGTTAGCATACTCTTGAGCAGCGAACGAAAGTACACGTAATGAAATGTTGTGCAGTTTAACAGCAAGCCTTCTTTCAGTAATTGAAACATAAATAAATATAGCTTAATTTTACGATTATTTAGCGCAGAAAATTCAAATGCACATTATAATTAGCCAGCAAACATAGTTTAACTATACTCGATGATTATTTATGAGACGCTAGTATCTCGTGTTTTCAGGGCTTTTCCCCACTTTGATTAGCTATGTGTAAAGAAAAGTTGCATCCATTCCTTGTAGCTCCGCAACTGCTAGCTACAAAGTTACGGACGAACTAATTCATCGCACTACAACAGAGTGCAAATGGTTTCTATTTGTTTAGTAAGTCCTATTTGAATTTCTAAGCCATCAAATGACAATGTTCCCTGTGTTTCCTAGGTTTCAGTAATATTAGGCGCAGTTTGCAGACAGACCCCGTGACGGCCCCAGTATCGACGGTTATCAACAAAAAACGTTGTGGGCTCTGCCTGCGATTTACGCCGTGAGAGTCTGTTGCATCTGCCACTGGAAAACAAAGTTGCTTGCATTACATATCACCGATAAAAAATATAATTTTGCAAGTAGCAGGAAGCAGTAAGAAATTGAATAATCAACAGCAGATCTTGAATGAAAAAAATTGTCGAAACTGTGATTTCCCAATTCTACATTTAACTCACGAGGAATTTTACAGAGAAATTAAATTGAGATTTCCAGGCGATTAGCTTAAAACGTAAGTAATTATAAAGCAGTGTTGCAGTTTGAGTGTAGCGTGTAAAGGGGACACAATAAACAATGTGATTAAGCGTGCCAATGGGAAATAGAAAAGAAGAGGTATTCACTGAAATCACGTGACAGTACTCTTACGAATTTATAATGTTACCACAAATATGGGTCAAAAATCTTATACGAGCTATGCTTATGTGTTCTTCAAGTACTGAGGAACACCTCTGTACTCAGGATGGGAATTCTGTTCTGAAATAATGTTTGATCCATTTGTGCTGCTCACCTGTTCTGAAAAGTACTTGTCAAATTAAGCACTGAACTGGGTTAAACGGTCTACAAACACAGACTTGAGTTCTTATCTCAACTCTATGTCATCGTCTTCTAAACACGTATGTGCAGAGCAGGAGTCTGGTAATTTACATCTTTATCATCCAACCTTTTCTTCCACAACAATAATTTCTTTCTGAAGGCTGAAATTTTCTTCCGACAGTTCCAGAATCTGGATCTCAGTACTTTGGAGGGATATATTTAATGAAATGCGATTCTCAAAGATATTGGAAATTATGCCATCTTCAAAACAAAATTACTGTCCACGAACTTCTCGAAACAGGAAAGTTTTTCTTCAACAAGATAAAAATGAAGTACACCACGGAGTTCATACATCCCTTTCAAAACATTTCTACGTAACAGCCAGAGAAAGTTACAATGATAAAGTAGGGAAGTGTGTTCAGTCCCCATATAAGAACACATTTGTTCAACAACTGGGCTTACGTGCTCGAGTTTAATGAAGTTACAACTTAGATCACTGAATGGATGACATCACTGAGGGCTCAGTCAATTTACACTCACGAAACAATGAAATTTGCGCACCAAGAAGGAAGCATCGTATTGAACTGAAATGTTATGGACGTTGTGATACAGATGAATGATACACATAATGGCAAAAAAGAGCTGCAAGTCAATTACAGAGGGATCTGTGGCACGATGTCCGTTCATCTTCAATAGCGCGTCGCACCACCTCCTGCTGCGATACATGCTGCAATGCGGAACGCCATGGAGGCGAACATACGCCTGATGTTGTCTTGCGAGAGACTCTCCTACACGTGGTGGACGGTGTGCCCCAAATCCCGGATAGTGCGGCTCGGCGGCTGCTGGCGTTTCAATTCCTTCTACACATGCTCAATGGGGATCATGTCCGTTGAGCGAGCAGGCCATGCAAGTGTCTGGACATGACGTTGGTAGTTCTGGGCAATCCGAGCCGATTGCGGGCGGACATTACCCTGCAGGTATAGCGTACCTGGGGCCGTAGGATCTCATCCACATACCGCAAGCCCGTCAATGATCCACGCAACACTACTATAACTGATCGTCTATCATAGACCCCTCCAAACCATAATACCTGCAGTGGAGGAAGTCTCTGACAGTGTTCTCTGGGTGCACAATTATTTGTCTTAACATCTTTTTCACGTCTTTACACAAAGCTACCCGGAATGTTAAAACTCGCAAGAGAATGTGGAACAACTCTTGATGAACTCTCTGACCCATCATACGGAGGTCATTTAACGAATGTCCCGAGGTGCTCTTGCCCGAAGCATCAAACACCACGCGGATTCTTGTAGTACTACTCGAAAGCTTCTCTACACAATCATGTGGAAGATAATAACTCACTTGCTTAGAAATCTCAGGCTCTGGCTCTCTTTGCATATGGCCCAGGTCTTCGTATTCTCTCGTAAAGGACCAATACTGTCTGTTTAGTTCAAGGGTTCCTTGAGGGAAAGTTCTCCGAAGAACTTACCCGCTTAACGGCAACTTGCTTGGAATCTTCCAGATGTGAGGGAGGTACGTGAAAAGGCAGCGTGACAATGTATCTGCCATTCTCGTCTCTTGAATGCGTATTTTGAAAATGAGTTTAACATGCTTGTTCAGCCTTCGTAAAGGAACTAGCCACAGAAACGAGATCCAGTTTCCAAAAATTAGATACACAATCGTTAAGATCTACTTGAATGTGATTCATATGAAAGGTAGATGACTTCCCACGGGAGGTAGACACTTCAGCTGAAACGATCCAACCCAGTTCCGTACGTTCCGCAGAGGGTTTGCAGTCTTTTACCTTAGTGATATGTCCATTCAACAAGGGCAGAGAGATATTTACTCCCAGCAATATATCAATCGCTGAAGGTTTGTAAAAGTTTGGGTCAGCGAAAATCACATCAGAAAACAGTTCTGCTAAAGAGGAATAGAGTGGAGAATATGGCAGTTCGCTAACAATTTTGCTGATTACAAAGACCGAAGTTGAAAATGTAAGTGTAGTCTCGTAATATGGCCTGAATTTAATCTGTGTTACCCCATTGTAATGCGCGCTTGACGAACCCAAACATGAAATAGCCACTCGGGTTTCTACCTGCACAGGCAAAGTCTGTTAGCACAAGATTCAGAAATAAAACTTGCCTGGGAACCGGGACCTAGAAGCGCCCGCCATAAATGATAACTCCTTGACACATCCTCAATTCGAGTGACAGCTGTGCATAACAGAACTTGTGACATTCTAAAATCGGAAACACACGACTTAATCGTCGATGATGTTATCTAGAGCCCCTTCCCCAATGCTGAGTGCTCGGGATCTTTACTTTCAGCAGAAGTAGTAATTGGAGATACAAATTGTACCCTAAATCCTGGTTCTTCATTACATTGCTTTACTTTATTATTACTAAAACACAGTAAGGTATCATGGTTCCCGGCACAAATTCTGCAAGAACGGTTACTCTGAAAAAGGTTCGCTGGATAATTGGGCAATAAACAGTTGAAGCATAAATTTTGATGTTTCACAAATTCTACTCTCTTCTGAACGGTCAGCATTAGGAAATTATTACATTTGTTCGGATTGTGATTCATTTTAAAAAATGAACTCCTTACCTTTGACTTCAGAAACGAAAGTTGTAACCTTAGGTTGAACAGGCTTTTTTATGAGAGATCCGTCTGTCCTTTTGTAAAATATGCACATGCCTCTGTATGAACTCCAACTGGTTTAGTTAAGGAATTTTGTCTGCTCCTAACTTTCTCGCCAACCATCCACGAGTTGTGGTATCCAGTTTATCCTGCACAATAAAAAGCAGCAGAGTGTCGTCAACTCCGTCACAGTTCAACTCAAGGCTCTCTAAAGCACGAACGTATACAATAGTGCTGTCCACAATATTTAAAAGTTGAGCTGCAGACTCATTGTTGACCGCTGGCAGCAAAACTAATTTCCGTATAACATTGATGACTAACTCACGTTTATTAGAATATATCTTCTTCAACAAATCCCACGCAACCTCGAAATTAGCATCGCACAATGACAATGATTGGACGATACGAAGAGCATCTCCTCTCAGACACCCCTTCAAATACTAAATTCTCTGTGAATCAGACAAATTGTCATTCAATAACACAGACGCTGTAAACAATCTTGGAAGGAGAGCATCTCCACCACTAAAAATTGGAATTGACAATTCTGGCAGGCGAAGCGGCGCTAATTTTTTACTCACCGTGATATTATTTGCCGAAACCTAGGGTCCAGACACTTTCCTCATCAGTGTCAAAGCCAAATTATCAATAATTTCCTGTAACTCCTCCGCTTCGGCTAGAAATCCATTCACTTCTTCCGGAGAGCAGGACTCAAAAATGTCTTCAAAAACCTCTGCTTTCTTTGCCTCAATAGCGTCTAATCTCGTTTTTAACACCTCCGCAATAGAAATTGCTCAAATTCACCAGATTCAATTTTATCTCGAAGTTTTCTCCAGGAAGCCTTAAATACAACTTTTTTTTTGTCTTTAATGCATCCATAATTACAATATCATCTAAAGCACTCTAAATCACTATAGGTTGAAATCACTCTTCCGTACTCACTTGTTTTTTAACGCAGCTCCCAAACTCACCAACGACTTGTCGATAAATCCCAAATGCGAAGCCGCTGCCATATCCAAGAGGGCCGAAGGTATTTCCTGCTCGGCGGACCAAAATGAAGAATCTTTAACACGCACTAAGAGCGGACTGTATGAATTTGAAGCTCTGCTAGAGCTTTTTTAATAACACACCAATATGTCAATAAACCAGTTGATACACTGTAAACATAAACAAACATTGCCGTAAGCAACTCATACTCGTAACACAGACGAAAGCAGGGACACATCACTTCAAACTCACATCGCTACAATTCTCCCTACAGCAAGAGAGCAAAACAGAAACGCAGCTCTGCGGCGTCATCTGTTTGCTACGATAACAACAAATGAAATTAAGTATTCTACAAATGTTAAACAACTTCAGCATTCAAGGAAATGGAAAACAACTAATCAGTGTACTCCCTTCTAAAATCGTATATAAAAAGTAGTAATGGTCGACATATATATCCTATTACCTTTTCTGGGTGCTAACATATCGAAAAATTTCTGACAAGTGTTTTATCGATATTCTGAAAATGAACCGAACAATATTTGTATTGTGTTGAATTCAAATGATAAGGAATCGAATCTTAAATATGTATTAAAATTACAATATGAATTTATTATTCCTGTGCTTCTTTAACCGTATCAATATTAGAATGGAAATTCGTGATGCCGGAGTAATTACATTCAAAATATGGAGAATGGCATGCTTTACAATATTAACTAATCACGCATTGTGTAACTTTTAATAATGTAGCAGTTTAAAAAACTGCTTTAATATAAGTCCGGACACGTTACTACTAAAGTCAAGGAGCTGCTAAAATTTTGTATTGTAAAATCTATTTTTAAGATATAATACTGCGCGAAGTAGTTGAATTTTAAAATCATCACCTTCAATATACAGGAGGCTATTGATAAGAAATATGCATTGCTTTTCAGCAGTTCAGTACGACCCGTAAGTTAACTTCGTAAGCGCAAATTCCTGAGAAGTGCGTAGATATTTCTAACTACAGAAGTCGTTCTATATAAGTTCGCGGCTTGAACTTTATACAGAGCGTCACCAGTATGAGATATTAATTTGCTTTCTTTAACTACTATTTTCTCTGATCCATTGCCTTTCTAACAGAAATATTTTATTTCGAATTGTGCTGTATCTTACGCCAAAGAAACAGTGACCGTGGGAAGAAAGATGGACGATGAGTAACTTGTAATTCCCAGAGAAAAAAGGTTTAGTGCACATTCTTAAACAGAGTTGAATGAAATTGAAATGCCAACTGCAACACCTACTAAAACACGTGTAACATTAAATTTAATCATTGACTTTAGATCTGATAATAAGTAATGTCTTTGTGTTTCCAGAGATAGGCTTTCATACTACAACGTGAGAATGTAATATGGACGCAATCTTTGATGATAATTTGAAACACCTGAATACTAACATCTCTCTGAAACTTTTTCAAAGCTCAGCCTCTTTGAAAATTAGACCTTCTTCAGTGCGCCAAGTTCACCACTTAAAGCAAAAGGACTCCCCTGTAAGGAAATAGGAAAAAAAGAATATCCGTGAAAAACACGAATATTTCAGTAACTATTCATTTTCTTTGTAAATAGCTTTAAGGCTGAAAGATTTCGTTTTAGATGCATTTTGTTGCTCATGTTCTCAGAGCCCAGTTCTTCAATTTACTTATCGTTATTTAAGAAACTGTTCAGTTATTAAAATATTGGATGACCTTCAAAATTAGAGACACAATTTATAACACAATATATATTTCAACAATTTATTTCTGTATTGACAAATGATTTTTAAGTGGACTGGTTTTCTGGTATCTCCACAGTTTTTATTATAATTGCATCATAATGAATTTTATTCAACAGTAATTAAAATATGACAGTCAAATAAAAAAATTTGGGAGCAAAACATAAAAAATGTCTTAACTTAGACCAGTGGATTAAAAGTCAAGGTAATTTATTTGTCGTAAAACTAATAAGCAAATAATAAGTGGAATTTTACCTTAAATCCGTTCTACACACTAAAACCTGATATTGGAAAAAACAAAAATGTTAAGTTTTCCACATAAAAAAAAAATCACTTGTGTCCATAAATTTTGAAAACATGCAGTACACTCTTATCAGACGTTCGAAGTTTTCACGAGGAAATGATATGATCGGAAGTGTCCCTTCGAACTTAACAATTATAAAGCATAAATTTAGTGACACGCATTTAATGAGTTTGACATGAATTTGAAATTATGTGTTTTAAATCAGCACTACTATTCATAGCTGGCGAACACTAGGAAATATAGCAAATATGTTAATTTGAATTTTGATTTATACAGGTAATTTCAAAAGCATTTAATTTAGATTTTAATATTAAAATATGGAATCTAAATATTTTTCTACCAAGAAGTTCTGCCCTACAACACATCAGATTATCTAAGAGTTGTTAGTTAGAAAAATTATCTCATACGTTCCTCCTGTGTGGAATGAAGGACATTTATATTTACACATGAAATAACGAAGTAGTGCAGAAGAAAATACTACGAAAAATCTCTGGAGAAACCCGAGTAATTCCATAGCTTGAATTGTTTTATGGGAAAAGGAAATGCATAGAGGAATCTTACAAAAGATGATAAGTATTATATATCAGCGAACGGACACGTAAATAAGTAGACTTCTTACCCGAAGTTTATCTAAAGTTAGAAAAATATGAAGCGATTTCAACAGCAAAAGCAAAAGGCCTAACGTCAATTATTTGTTAGTACATAAGGGGCATGCAACAATATATTCAAATGTAATACTGGAAAGTTCAAAACGTATCGGAAAACTTATTATGTAGTATTTTATCCGATGAAACTAATTATGTTGGGTTTAGCAAACTGGGCTGAAATAAAATCGAAAAGCGGGCCGATCGCTGTTCCAACGAGTGAAACGTGCATGACATAAAGCTGCTTTTCGCTTCTTAGCTTCGTTATTCAAAATGGTCATTTAATGGAGAGATTGTCATTAATCCTTTATGTTTGATTACTGCTAAAAGGATGAAAACCATGGCGAAAAACCTAAGAATGGAAACAGAAAGTTTTTTTTTCATCCAGTAGCATGACATCCACGTTAGCGGGACCAATTCTTCCTCAGCATGTCTTGGGTCATGTGCAGAGATTACATGACAAGAAGGAAGCGCTTGTCGTCCCTGAAACTTTTATGGTAAGTACTACAAAGACAAATCGCCAAAAGGAACGTTTTGCTGTTGCGTTCGGAAATCAAGGTCGTTATGCGAGCATCTCTGTTTGATGAGCGCCGAAAATGTGGGCACCATTATGTTCAAGTAAAACGGCCGCTTAAAGAGTTAATGATCGATCACTTTTTTTTTCGAATTTCATTAAGAATTATTCTTAATGTCAAACTTGGTTCTATTTTCAAAATCGTGTTACACAAAGAAACGTAAATACGACTTATTTTGTAATAACAAAGAAAACCAAGTTTCATAAATGACTGACCATCCACCGCCAGAATATTTTTCACTTTCATAGAGTACAATGTACCGTAGATATTTCATACAACACTGCATATTGTAATTCAGCAAAGTTGAATTACAATCTGATCCGATAGTAATCTGAAAGACCTCACCACAAACATACAATTCATGTGTCACAAGTCAATAGGTCAAAAGTCACAATGTATTGATCTGACACGATACGCTTTGTGCTGTTGTCATTCTTTCTGAACCAATGAGATGTTCTCTCGTATGATCGTCGAAATTGCCATGTTTCCTTTGCCTTCTGCAGAGTATGTTGTTCATAATTAAATGCATTCATTCACCATGTATCAGCAGCTTTTCTTTATTTTTATGCAAGACACCCAAGATTTTATTTCTTTTCCTGGCAAAAAGATGAAATTATTTTCGAGGAATGACAAATGATCCATACTGCCCCATCTCGAGGACACAGCGAACTTGTATGAGAATAATGTTCCATTCGCAGAAGTGAACATATAGGGATTTCATTCTAAATTAGAAGTCGTTATTCTGATATTCTTATGGGTGACGAAGCATCAGAATATTGTGGAATTGTTCTTTTTCAAACGGCAACTTTCTCTCATTTTGATTCGGAAAGCAGGAAGGCCTTCCTATTTTTTTATAAGCGCTAAGTTTGTTTCTATCCTGCGTGTGCTTCATCATTTTACTTTCTCAGAAGTGTTCTTTCGAAATGAATATTGCTTCGTGAGTGAATTACAGGTGATGCACGTACGTTACGTTGAATCTAATTACAGTGTCTCTATATAACAAACTACCAATTAACGAAAGTTTGTACAGAATCCATAGTTTGCACATTGACATGTAAATTGGTCTCCAAATTAGGAATTTTTTTTTCTATATAACGCAGTTTTTCCGATTCAAAACTAAAACTACCGTTTTGTTTTTCAAATTATTGGCTTCACAATTTTTTAGCATGCACATGTGCGCAAAGCGTCCTTAATTATTTATTTTGAAACTTTTGGTTCTATAAGGCCGACGAAATTATGCCGGAAGAGTAAAGCCTCGCGGGGAATTGTGTCCTTGAGACTTTACGAAGCAAGACCTGACTTTGCAGAAATTCCGTATTGATTCTCATTCAATCAGTACAGGCTTGTCTCGCCTGTGTTATTTGCTGAAGATGCCGAAAGGAAATTCTTGTGTCTTGTGGATAAAATGAAACTTTTAGATGATATTGATCAAGGATAAGGAAACACTCTGGGGCTGTAAAGTATTAAAATTTCAGCACCTGAAAGCAGAGCGAGTGGTAAAGGTTGTGCAGAGTTTTCTAATTTGTCTCAACGGTGATGAAAACGTTGTGATCGCTGAATATCTTACACAGAATGATGACACATTGGGAAGCGTTATACAACGTAGTCAAGAGACTGCAGTAAATGATGATCAAGAGGTTGTCAAAGACCTTCACATGAAGAAATGCTAAACGCATTCGATACGATTCGACGAGGATTACAGTTTCATAAAAGTGTTTTAAATATAGAAATCATTTTCGTAAACATCGAAATGTTCCAATATTTACGAAAATGTCAAACTTTTGTGAAGAAAACCCATTTCATAGGAAATTTGTAGAGGTTATTACGGATTTGTTTTAATTTTAAAATAAGTACATACAATTTTAGGATAATGTAATAGAGAGGTAAGCTTTGGTAACCGTACCGTTCTCTTCATTAATATGTTTATTAATGCAATGTATTCTTCGTCTAGGAATATATGTATGAAAAATATATAAACCTATTTCCGAAACGTTTCGACTGAAAAATTCAATTCACTGTCCAAATCCAACTATATTTTTCAGTAACTTTCAATTTAGATGATTAAGTTTTTATAATTTAAGTTCATTTCTATTTAACGAATTTTCTTTATAAAACGAAGTTTTTAAGTGGAGCGATGAAATTTAGTTACATAGAGACACATCTGTATTTATATTCCGTACATCCAGACCAAAGGGTAGTAGTATCCATGTGAGCTAATCTGACGTATCCTTTTCCGTATAAGTTTCGATATTTTTTTCCGTAATTTTTAGGATATTGGATATTAAGATTTTCTTTATGGTACAGGCTGTTTTTTGTTTCCAACCATGACAGTCTTTCTCATGCATAATACTACTATTGTTTAGTGAATTTTGTGATGTCCTTTTACGTTTCTTTTTCTAATTGTTACCACATTTTTTTTCCTTTTAAATGATAGGAATAACTTACCGGGAGTGTTCTTCGGAGTACAGGAGAGTAACTGAATAAATTGCTTTACGATGCACTTTTACATCAATATCAAGATATTGTGTAAAAGAAGCCCCATCATTTTTCTCGTCTTTGTGAAAAGTAATCTCCTTTGAAAATATTGGTTGAAACTTTATAGACATGTGTGAAGTCAAAGAAGTACTAATCCAGCATATCCTAATTAAAATTTAAAAAATGGTATACCAGTCTTAAAATTTTAACACTATATCAGTTTTCGATAACTTAGAGGATGACCGTTCATTCAACGTTTCGTCCGAAATTAAATTGTGTTATTCTGGATTGAGGGATGTGTGGTGGATTTGTTCGGTACCTGTAGGTTTTCCTTTAGTATTAACAGTCGAATAAATAGCAATTATTCAATGGAACCAAAGAAAAAGGACTTTAAACGCTTGTAAGTATTTCTAAACTTACCTTGAAATTGTTATCAACTTCATTTAAATAAAATGTTTTCATTTTTATCAAACGGTGCAGCTTCTTGTTCTGAAGTATTTATTCTATCTTTAGATTTAGCGGAAGCATTTTCGTACATCCGCAGAATTTTGATCGTTCGTCCCACTGACATTTCATTTCAATCCTCAAGCGTAACCTTCTAATTATGATTTCAAAAATATTTAAATCTTTAAAAGATGTTGCCCTAATTACGTTGAACACAAGTTTATATTTTACCAAAGGAATTTAAATCCAGTTTAAGGATATTCCCCACAAGAAACCTTTCATCCACAGATATTAGTTTTAAATGTTTTAGTAACCGATTTTTATGATATGTAAACATTCAATTTGTCTATGAATAAATTATTTTCTTGGTAGTTATTTACTGAAGCTCAAAATTTAGTGAATGGGCAATTTATTTCCTAGAAGTAATTGGTGACTGCTGAATGACGGCAAAAAGAAATTTTTATCTGAAAATCGGTGCCCTTGGTTCTTATGAAGCCGTGTATTACACTTGGTCCTTCAAAGCCTTAAAACTACAATGTAATACTGAAACATCAGTTTCAGGTTGAAATCATTAACCTACTGAAATATTATTCCGAAATGAAAATAACAGCGAATAATGGCAGAACATAAAATTGAGTCGTTTGATTTATGACAGAAAATTGTAATTAAAAGTAGAATTTTCTAATAGACTCTGAACAACAGATGAACATGAAATGTAAGTAATATTAAACTACATTTAGCTCTGCACGACAAGTAACACATTGCTGGAATTTCTAAATCCCGGTAATTGGATCGGATGAGGTCCGGTTGCAAGGCCAGCCCGCCACCCTGACCTGACGCATCTTGATTACTTCCTTCGGGGGCATATCAAAATTCTCGTTTACGACATACCGGTGGACGACGCAGAAACAATTTAATACAGAATTCTTGCAGCGTGGGACGTGGTCCGGGAGATCCCTCGGGGTATTATGAGACCTTGCGCCAGAATTTCTCTCGATCAGGCAGTGCCTGCATTGTAGGTGATGATCGCCGATACAAACACTTTTTTAATACACTTAGTAAGTTCATTCAACCTTTGTTGACTTTTTAGATTTTGGATAAACTACAATTATTTATTGGTATGTTTGTGCGCAATTTAGCTCCTTATATCCAAAGGCTTGTACTTATGCACAGTTGCTTCGGGGAACACGGGTCCCTATTGAAAGCTATTATATTCGAACCCCTTTAAGTTTGTCAACGAAGTTTTTAATCACCCTGTATAAAGCAATCAGAGATTTAGTTAATCAAAATAGAAAACCGATATCCGGTTGTGTTTTACAATTGTAAAAGAAACAGTGCCAAATTTAAGTTTGTTTTCTAATAAAATTTTACAGCGAATTGAGCTATCTGTTAGTATAATTGAGCATGGAAAACTGACGGCGTTTTTTCAAGTTAGCGAGCATTCTTTTGTACCAGTGCTTTAGATCAATGAACCTACTTCCATTTTATGACTGCAGAATTATTTGAGAAAAAAAGGAATTCCAAATCTTCTACATGCTCCTATGTGTCGACAGAGATTTTTTTCAAGCCTTACGTTAGGGAGATGCTTTACCTGACAGAACTATACATACACCTGCCCTTGAGGCCGAAATTTTCACCCCAAGAAAACAGAAATTAACTTTATAATTCTTCCATGGGCAGCTATGGACTGGAAAATTTTTATAATATCAATTCTTAAACACTTCAAAAATTCATATAAACCCAGAAATTGGTACATTACATTTTGAAACGAAAGTAAAACGCATGAAGGACGGTCTTTTGCAGGAAAAATGTAGTTCAATTTTTACCCGAGAGAATGATTTACTGCATTCCTTACGCTTGAGAGACATGCAAACGAGAGTCTATAAAACGCAGAGCCTTCCTCTGGTCCGCAGCTCATAATGAACACATGCATCTCCAGCCGTTTGTATGAACACAGTTGTAATTGTTGCTGTGATGCTGGGCATTGGTGGATAAGACACTGATATTGAAGTTATTCTGAATAAACGAGAAATTCGCAGCGAAAGCTTCACGAAAATTTTGAACGCCGAAAAAAGACGAAGAAAGGTTGACATCCTATGACTCCTTCCGAACTTCAGTCAGTAGCACGACATTACGAGGAATCTGGAATTTGTCATGTAGTCCTAACGCCGCTGACCAGTATAATCAGAGGTCCGCGCTAGCGCTGTGGTATCGCTAATGAACGCCCTATCGCTACAACCTACTAGTAGTGTAAACAGGGTGCGGGATGATGCAAGAATCATGGGCCTGCAGGAAGCGTCCGTATCAAGCCTGCATTGTTTATTAAACTTGCGTACCTAGAAGCTGCAATCTCATGCCCAGCTGTTACCAAGGATACCACTATGCCTAAGGAAATCGCTACATGGGTTTTGAGGGCAATCGCAGAAGCTGAACAATGACTGTTGTACAACTTCTGTATAGACAAAACTCATATTTCGTTGAATGGGACAGTTAATACACATAAATGTCGATTTTGGACGATGGACTATCCACATGTCTACATAGAGGAGCTCTTTGCATTCACGGCCACTCAGTCTCTGGTGTAGCTACACTTCACCCATTATTGTCGTTTCCTCTTTCTTCGAAGTGCCAGGTGCTACAAGGGGCTCAGTAAATGTACAGTGCTACCAGCAACTGCTACGCGAAAAACGAGGAACCATGCTAGCGGGAACAAAGTATCATTCACTCAGGCACGTTCATACAGGTCGGAGTGCCACCCAATATTGTATCTACCGTGAAGCAGTTTCTCAAAAGCACATTTACTCAAGGGTGATTAATCGGTAGTTATTACCACATTGCTTTGCCCCCTCAGTCTCCGGAATTTACACTAGGGCTATATAAATCTATGGCCGTTCCTGAGCAGGCCATATCCTTTAACACATTGGAAAGATGACATTCGAACGAAGTCGCTCACATCAAGTCACATATTATCAACGGTAAGTGAAGTTCTCAGTCAATTGTAGAATGTAATTTCTTGTGCTGGTTGAGACATTGACCAATTATTATACTGAATTGTAACAAGTTTACTGTATATGAAAAAAAATGTCAATATCATTCTGACTGTCATTACGGCACCCGATTTCCATCGGTGAAAATTTGAAATAAAATTTTCCTCAATTGAAAGAAATCCTTTCTTCGTGCAAAAGGAACTCTAAGATCCCAAATTTCCGATTTTTATGAATTATTTAAATGTTTACGAATTTCTCGCATACAATGTGCATAATATTTAAATTTTTCTTAGTAACATTTTGAAAACATTTTTTACATATAACTTTCCGAAGCTTTTAAGAAATTTCATTTTCTGTCTTACGAAAATGGGTGAAACCCTAAGTTTAACAAAATTGTAATCTTGAATATGGGCTTAGGAATCCCACGTATTCTCATACGGCCTCAGAATTGCCTCATTAGTTGACGCCTCTTCCTCAGTAGGTTTTACAAAGCTACAATGGTTCATTTGCATGTTTGCGTCATTTGACTGTATTTTATAGTATTATAGTAGATGGCATGCAGTTAGAGAGATGCAGGACTTCGCAGCTTAATCCCTACAGTCACGCAAACATCAAATTCTTTATGCAGAAAATTTACGAATATCATAGTTTGTGTACCCTTCCAATATATTGGTTGTATTAAGAAAATATTTCAGGTTTTCCCCAAAAAATTAAATAGATTACACGACATCCTACATATAACAAAACCCCACATCTCCCATTTTAATGGGTTTGTTGAGTATCGGAGTGACTGGTGTTGATTGCTAATTATTTCATTTAAGTTGTTGGACCTTCATTCAAGTTGCGAAAATGTTTTGACAATTTATTCTGCATAATAATCGACGAGTTTCATTTTTATTGCAAATATTTGTCGCTGGGATCTTTGGTAAAACAAGAAGTCCTATTCGATATTTTAGAGGAGCTTCTAGTTGGAGCTTACATACTGCGTTTCAGTACCAAATGCGTTTTCCCTCTTTCTTGACGTTTTAAGGCATGGAAGATATGGATATTCTCAGAGGAAAAAAACATGAAAGACGTTACCGCGTTGTAATATGGGAGAGATACGACAAATAAATTTTCTTTAAAACATGAAGACAAGTCCCAAAGCATCGTTTTACAAAAGGAAAAAAATGCAGCAAGAAGTTTAGGAATTTGCTCGTCTATGTTGAAGCACTTCTAGCCATTTAAAATGCTCAATGTGAGCATAACGTTGAATATTTTAAAAATACCCACAAGTATAGAAAAGGTCTTACTGTCAATAACTACAGAAAAGTGATTTGGTAATATCAGAATTTACACGAAAGAAAAAAAAAACATATATCGATATATATATTTCTCAAAAGGAATTTTTGTAAATCTGAAGATTAGTGGAAGAGGTGAAGCGAAAAAGGATGAAGTAATTTTTATCCCGTTACTGAGAATATTTTGTGCTATTTGAGGCAGAAAAAGGCTCAAATATGAACAAGGTACACCGATCATCGTTCATAACTCGGGTTTGCGGGTATTGATACGATCGCCATTATAACGCGTGTTTGCTACCAGATGCAGTGTAATGAAACGAAAATTACAGAACGGTAGAAAAGCGATAAAACGAATTCTCTATTTGAAAATATCTGTCTTGATCACATGTGTTTACGTTATGACTTTTTCATATATACTAAAAATAAGAACAGTTCAAAGGCTGGTGCATCTCGATGTGGGCTGTATTCCACGTCTGAATCTCTGTGCCTCTCAGCTGCTGAGTATTTATACATATGATTCTTAATATGTAATTAAAAAAGCTTTTGCCTCCTAAAATATTCAATAATTTCGTTCGGAGTGGTGAGGAGAGCCACTCGTCTTCCCTGAAGGCAAATTTCCGTTTAGAAATGACCGAAATAAGGTATCTTGTGAATTCTGGAACTTTCGTAATTTTTTTATATATTAGAATTGATCAGACACTCTTTTGTATAGGGTTAAAACTGATTATACAGCTTCTGTTGTAGAATGCATTTTTTTAGAAAGATTGTGCCGTAGGATACTTACTTGCCAGTAACACTGAAAACGGTATTTCCATTATAACGTTTATCCGAATGTCTCGTACCGTTTCAGATGAATGTGATGCATAAAGTTGATTAATAATGAAGTTTGTATTTCTATTTATGACATGTATACCAAGTTGTACAAACCATTCCTTTTATTTGTTGATTTCTAAGAAACTACTCTTTTTTCTTTTTGTGAATGCAAATTCTGTTCCACCTTTGTACTCTGAAAAGCTATCACATATTCTTATCTGTCCGAGAACGGGTAATAAAAGCAAGACAAATTTAAAATTACGGTAGACTATTGCTAATCCTGCCTCCGGCACCGGCCATGACGTAAAAGAAGCGAAGTTCGGGGTCCTTGTGAAGTCCGTAGAATGGGTTATTTTGGGATCATTTGTTGCTACCCAAGCGGCGCTGTAACCCCACAAATGACAGCTGGGCCCCACTCATGTACGCGTCGCTAGTTACAGTAGATCGAAACCTGTAGCACATCGGTCTCTGGTGTCGACGCTGCTTCCAGACACCCCTACTAACCCTTGTACATGGGCAACTACGCGTGAAGTTCACATGAAACTACCGTGATTCGATAATGAAACAGTGGGAAAAGGTTGCCCTCTCTGACGAATAGAGGTTTCTATTCCACGGAAGTGACGGACGGTGGTGAATACGACATCTGAGCACGAGAACTAACAAACAGACACCCTTGTTGGTCAAGTACAGGCCGGCGCAGACAGTATATATATATGTCTGAGCGTTTTTTTCCTTGGACCTCTGGTACCAGTGGATGGGTCACTGAACTCCAATGGCTACCTGTCCATACTCCCTGACCACATACATTCCTTCATCATGGACCCTTATCCTGGTGGTGATGGTGTTTACCAACAGCACAATGCGCCGTGCCACGTCTCTAAGACTGTGCGTGTCTGGTTCCAGGAACACGAAAGCCATGTCTCCGTTCTCCTTTGGCCGGGAAAATCTTCCCACCTCAATCCCATAGAGCACTTGTGAGACAACGTGTGTCAACTGATTCAACGTGTCAACCCACAACCACGTCACCTTCGCGACCTCCGTGCACTGCTGCAGTTCGAATGGGTACGTGTGCCTCGAGCAACCTTCCATGGCTTCATTGCGTCCATGCCAAGACGTCTCGCCTCTGTCATTCCGGCCAAGAAAAGTTATTCCCATTATCACTAACTTGGTCATATTATTCTGATACGAATGTGTATGTTTTCGCCATTTACGTTTCTATGCAGGGCAGAGTTCCATTAATCTCCAAAGTAAAGGGAAAGTGACAGTAGGATGAAGTAGGTATACTTGTGCTTCGCTATGGCAGAAACCGCAGTTTCATGGATTGTAACTTATGTCGCGCGTTGCATTTCCGAAATTAAAAAGAGTTTTAATGATTTGCATATTTCAGAATACTCAGAATATAGAATATGGAGTAGTAAATTATTCGTCATCTGAAAGCATTCCAAAAATTATTGAAAATGTATGATTTTGTGCTGCAATGTAACAAAATAGGTTATATTTGTCGATTTTTAAATAATAATACCTTGAACATTGAAGCATAACATATTCGAAACTTCAAAAACCATACCTACTAAATGTCGGAATTAAAATGCGCAATTCTCGTGGTTTTGTACATACTAGAGACATCTAAGTCAGTGAAGAATCTATAAATATGTCATGAAACACTAATTGTTAATATTTTAGCGAAAATTTAGTGGTTGAGACCTATGAATAGAAGCCTCAAGCAATAGAAAAAGGTGGATTATGCAGTGGTTACATCGGTGTAGAAGACATCCATCTACTGAGAGCGCTAATTAAGAGAACGAATGTATACGTGCTATAAAACGCTATGGCTGGAATTTATTATAAAAAAAGTTCAGTAAAACTATCATCAGTTAAAGTGCCTTTCAAATCGAATGGTATTGAATATTCATTCCTTTAACAATATCATCTATAATAATGGAGATACAAAGGTTCGACTGTTAGGGTACCGAGCACTTACAAAAGTTGAACACATAATGAATTACACAAGGTGACACCATAATACAGCCGAGCTACTTATCGTCATATTACATATTGTTTACTATTCAATAAATTTTAAAGTCCAAAGCATAAAAAAATAAAAGATATTATTTAACACATCATTGATTTGCTAACGACTGTAATATTTTCCAAATGCCCTAACAAGGGTGCAAAAAATAGAGACCGGGAGCCTTTTGGGAAGAGTTCCTTTCTACTGTTCAAATAGAACATTTAAGATATTGGTACACTGGTGTGCAGAAGTTAAGGACTAACAGGAGAAATTAGCATAACAGCAAAACGAGCAGGCAGAACTGACCGAAAGTCCACTCAGATGATAGATTACGATACGATACGGTAGGGAATGCGCATATATGCAGCATGACGTAGAGGGGGGAGTGTCGGAAGAGTATAAAGTACACGGGCGGTGTACGCTCAGCAATTCGGTGAAAACTATTGCACGGTCTACATCGGTTTGAACGACGTCGAGTAGCTGGCACCGTGTGATATGGCCAACAGGCAATCCAGTACACGATATTTGGATGACTTTACCCGAGGTCGCGACATTGGGAAGTTGGAAGAAGGTCGAAGTGTGACTAGTGTTGCCGAGAAGTTCGGGATCACTCACAGCATCGTTTCACAAGCTTGGATAGCATTTCAAAAGACAGGAACAGCTGTCCGATAGTTTATCAGTGGTCGTCCACGAGGAGCCACGGCTGCGGACGACCGGTATATTGTCGTATAGGCGAGAAGAGACAGACGGTAGACAGCGTAAGCAATCGCAAGGCACATACAACATAGAACTGGACGTCCGTTATCGCTCTTTACCGTGGCCAGGAGGCTGCAAAAATGTAGTCTATATGCAAAACGACCAGTACAGTGTGTGCCATTAATGCCTGGTCATCGGTTTCTGTGGTGCCAGGAACACTAGGAACTGGATACATCAGCAATGGGGTCGAGTTCTCTTTACGGATGACAGCCTATTTAGTCTGAAGAGCCATTCTGGACTTATACACATCTCAAGAGAGCAGAAAACACGAAACCACAACTCCAACATCATCGAAAGGAACCGATTTTAAGGTGGCGACGTTCTCGTTTGGGGCGGTATCAGGCTTGGTAGCCGTACTGACCTCCACATCTTCTAAGGAGGTTCAGTCATTGGTGTCCGATATTGTACCGAGGTTTTCCTGCCTCACGTGCGTCTGTTTAGAGGTGCTGTGGGTCCTGAATTCCTCTTCATGGACGACAACGCTACACCTCATCGTACAGTGGCTTGGCAGCACGTCACCTGCCGCCAGCAACGATTCCGCAGCTAACATTGGCGCTACATGAGGAATGGGCCGCAATGCCCCAACAGTTCCTTAACAACCCTGTCCTCAGCATGGACAGACGTTGTAAATCCTGCAACGTCGTCAGGGGTGATCATATCCCCTACTGAAGACTGGATTTTTCTGGGTAGCCGCCTGTCACATGTACGTTTCTGTCTTCTGTCCGGTTGTGCTCGAAGCTACCTTTTCAATAAAATGCCATTGTATCCTTTGGGTTCCTTATTTGGACAGTTTTCCTCACTTGCACCATATTCTAACATCTTGGGGACCTTATGGTATGATTTGGGTCAATGTGGAGCACTTCTGCACGACGTTACATTCGAAAAACCGTCTCGTCCTTAATTTTTCACACCAGTGTATTGGTCTTTTTTGAAAAAGAATAGATTGTGCGTTTGATAATCACACTACGATGGTATGATCTTACAACAGAGTCTTCCTAAATTGCGCGTTTATTAAGTTAGTTCAGTTAGTTGTAGTATACATCTCAAAGAAATCACTCCTTGAAATATTAAAAAGAAACTGTGGATGCAAGTTATATATATTCCATGATAAAAGTAACTTTCTAAAAAGTGCAAAAAACAAAACAAAAAAAGGAATAATTATGTTATTTTCGCCCGTGTACTTTTCGTTGTCCACCTCTTCGTCGCCTGCATTCGGTATGTGTATGTTCAATCTGCGCGCGGGATGACGATGGCAAATGTCCATCTCCCTTATGCCTAATGTTTTATCTACTGAGTGCAAAATAGTACTTTTCTGATATTTCTAACTTATTAAATTAATTTAAAAATACCCTGTTAAAATGTCTTTTGTTTCGCTTTTCGGTGTTAGCTTTCGTTTGAATGGACGCCAAATGGCTCCATAATACGTCTAACGATTACGGAACTACCTTCCAAGTGTTTAGGAACACAGAAAATCCTTTATTGCAACATCCTTCTTCCGACACTCGAATTGTTCAAAACATTGACGTAAATCTACTCGGAGCCTCATTGGGTGACTATCGGAATATCTTCGGTCACAAACTGTCCTTGTCGTTCACAGAACGAAATGTACGTATCTTCATCTCTCCCAGTTTCATCAAAAGACCTCTTCCAGTTCCACACATTACAGCAAAGAAACACTTGTAATCTCAATAAATATAGGCATCGAAACACCTTTTTTTTTATTGGTGGTTTAACGACCACCGTGATCAACTCAGTGGGCTATAAGCAGTCGCCCGTCCCTAATTAAGGGCCACTGGTTCCAAGGGAAGGGAGAGAACTAGTGCCGAAAGACAAAATAAACATCCATGCCTCACCGTGATTCGAACCCGGACCCATTTCGGACGAGTGATCCGAAACCATCGGTAAGACCACTGCGCCGTCGAGGTCGGTTAAACACCTAACAGGGCCTAACTAGAATAAACAACAAGTACAAACAGACATGAGTTAAAAGGTATTAGGGTTAACTGTCACAAAAGTATTTTAGAGCCAGCCAAAACAGTAAGGAGACGCGACACAAAGCTCAAATGTAAAAAAGAGCGCCAAAAGGAAGCTCAAATATAAACTTATCGCCAAAATAAAGCTCAAATGTAAACATATCGCCAAAAGAAATTGTAACCATCCTTTAGAAAACACACGAACTCTCCCTACAAACAACCGTAGCTAATGGCTAAGACCCTTAATATACACGAAATACGATAAAAACCCATGTTATGTGATTTTACTTTTCACTTCAGCCGACAGATCGAACCACGTTAGTGCCAATTTCTCTTTTGCGCAGTGCTGGTTAGGAATAGAAGTACATAATAGGAGTACCCAGACTTAAGTACCTTCTCGAAATACTGTTGCAAATCACCAGAGTTTCTTACAATTCTGAATTTCACCTGCAAATATTATCTGCGACCTCCTACATTGGTTCAGAAAATTCAAGGGAAAACCAGGGTGGAAAACAGTTATGTAGAAGAGAACCATTACTTCTTATTTCCGAAAATTCGGAAATGATTTCTTTTCCCAAAACCTCTACTTTTTGTTTTATGTTCAATGTTCGACAATTGCACATTGCGTGGTATGACTAATAGTACTGCATTTTGCTTCTGAACACCAGACATGTACAACTTCTGATTTTCTGTCTTCTGACTTATTCTAATTATGTCAATTTCAGAATATAATTTACTTCGTATTTATATATTACATTCTTATAAAGCTTTCTATTATTTTGATTAATAAATTTGATCACAATTGTATAAAAAATTTGCACTTGTTGAAAAACAGTTTTAACTAGCAACCAACAATTTGAAGTGTTTATTAAATAACAGATATTTTTTACTATAAGGAAAGCACAATTAAAATGGGTGAAATGCATTTGTCATAATGTAGTATATGCAGCCTAACCTATGCGTTTATATTTAGCAGTAATTAGACTTAACAAAATTATATATGGAAAAAAATTCTTAATTCGTGGAGAGAAAAGTGACACATAGTTAAAAAAGCCTCTACCTTTCTGTTTTAGGTGAACGGCACATTTTTCAAAGTGCTATCGTAAGAGAGAAATTAGATTTGATAGTTTTCAGTCTCATGACACTCCCTTAAATGAATACATATCCCCTGATTCCCATTACAGTAAAGTGGAAAACCAATGGAACGAACTTTTATTATACGAAGCGGGTTTGTTTAGAAAGTCGCTCATGATGTGTTTACCACCAGACTTCACATTAGTCGCCGGGCAGAGCAAGGTATTCTTGCCGTAGTCGGTTGATATTGTCGAATCTATCTGGAAGATCATTCCCACATGTTTCTCAATTGTGCCTTTACGAAGAAAGTATGTCAGGGAATCGCGTCAAAGGCGGGATCGTCGGTCCTAGACGTTTCTTATGCTGATTTCATGAACTCTCATTCCTTGGGGCAAAGGTATAATTATATATATAATATTTCATGGTCACTAATCAGATATGTCTAGAAAGGAGTAGAATACCCCATAGTGAAAGCGCTTATTGTGATTTTTACGCTGTGTTAGGGAGAGAAAAGAGAGCTGTCAGAAACCATATCAATTTGTACTCAAAAATATTTAATTCTATGTAATTTCTAAACAGGTGTTTAAATTGCCACAAAACTGTAAAAGGATCCGAAGAAAGTAAAAATTCATTGGTTCTAAAAATGTGACAACAGGAACTTTATTGTTATTAAACTGGTACATTTAATTTATTTTTGTTTGTTGTAAAACATTATTCAGGTGTCAAGTATTTGCCAAGTAGGGACATAAAAGTGACTTAAAAGTGTTTCTAAAGAAATAAATTTTTATTGTTGCCAATGTTTTTAGTGAGCTTTTTTGAATTATGAGTTCCAGGAAATTATTTATAAGTAAACATTTTATTGGAATATTTAACTCAGTTGTCTATCATTGAACTTCTGAGAATTTTCTTAGTATCCTTGAGTGGAAATTCAAGCGAAAATGGGAACGGGAGGTCCATGGACTTCTTTGAGAATATGCCTGGGATACTTTTGGCCTAACAGAAACTAAACAGCCTCATGAGAAGAAATGGCAAGGAGAGAAATAACCTTTTTCTTGTGTCTTTTAAAGTACAATTTTTGGCCTTGAATAATGATATATTGAGTTTTTATTTTTGTGTAATTTTAAAGTTAAAGAAGTAAAATAGTAAAAATGAGTGGGACTGGGGTGTCACACAACGGCGGGCGGTGCATACGACCTGGTATGTTTTATATGAATGAGGGTGACATATTCTTGAAGCCTTTCCAATTTGTTGAATCATGGAGAGCATTCTGACTAGAGTACTCAGTATATAATCCCTGAATGGAATGCACTCCTTTCGGTGAGTGGGGGACAAAGGCTTCTGTGATCAGCACAGATATACTTTTTAGTGCTTCCTGGGTGTGCTTTCTCTTATAACACAAGGTAGTGTAGAAAAATACAGGGATTGTCCAATATAATGAAAATACCTCGCTGAAAACAGTGACTTTGGTATGTGCTGCTTTTTGAGTAAAACGAAAATATAGCTCCTTTTTTTGTAAAAAATTCTTATAGTTTCAAGGTGAAGTCTGGGTGATTGCATTGTAAATCGGTGTTTGCATAGTTTCGTTCCAGGTGAAGGCACAATGAGTGACCTGTCGGAGTTCCAAAGAGGGCAGATTGTATGTGCCCATCTGGTTGGTGCGTCGGTAACCACCTCGGCACAGGTATTGGGTGTATTGAGAGGTACCGTGTCGTAGGTCATGACAGCATACAATGTTCACAGCACAACATCATCTGTAATACAGAACTACGGAAGAAAAACCAAACTCACTGCGAGAGATAGGAAGACATTAAAAGGCATCGTGACCGCAAGGAGGAAGACCGCTGGACGAAATTGACTGCTGAGCTTAATGCACATCTCCGAAACACAGTGGCGATCCATACCGTAAAACCCCTGGTGTCACAGGTGAATATTAAACGGAGGTTATAGTGGTGCCAGGAACATAAAACGTGGACTGCGAATCAATGGAAACATGCCTTGTTTTACGGTGAATCAAGTTTCTCACTATTCTCCACCACTGGAGAAGTTTACGTGTGGAGAACCCCTCAGAACCCTAGAACCTAGACAGTCTCATTGCTACAGTGAAGTATGGGGGCGGTTCCGTAATTAATTGTTTGGGCCATGATCTCGTGGTTTGCAGCAGGCAACACTATCACCTTCCACGGACGGATTAATAGCGGTGGCTATGTCACTCTTTCGGCCGACCCTGTGCATTCAATGTCGTAGACATTGCTTCCGTCAGGAGATTGCACCTTTCAAGATGATAATGCCTCTATTCACAGAATTTGAACTATTCAATCATGTTTTGAGGAACATGAGGATGAAGTTGCACACCTTCCCAGGCGTGCAGAATCACCGTACTTAAACATCATTGAGCCCCTGTGGTCTGTATTGGAAAACAGCGTGCGATCAAATTATCCTCCTCAGGCATATCTCAAGGACTTGGAGCAGTTTATGCCGGAAGAATGGTACAATATACCTCTTAACACCATCCAAGACTTGTATGCGTCCATTTAAAGGAGAATTCAAACAGTTTTAAATGTCAAGGGTGCTCCCACACCATATTAGATGCATTGTTTCAATGTGTTTCCATTATTTTGAACAATCCTTGTATATATACACTAGCCATTACACCTTACGGTAACTCATCCCATCATTGGATGACTGGCCGCAAGCCAGTACTTTCCCCTCGACCACCCAATTGCACAACATATATTATTATTACATCAATATTACCGTTTTCTATATTTTCTGCTGCCCTCGCTATCTTAAGCTGACAAATAGTTTGGATATTGAAGCAAATGTACATTCTTTCCAAATTTTAAGATTGACATGATGAACAAAAATCTTCAGTCTTTTCAAGTATATTCTGTCAAAGGAACCAATAAAATTTTGTAAGTTCTTTAAAAGGTTTTCACTGTAAATTTTAACATATACGTACATTGGGAAGCATCAACAGAATACTGTGAAAGCTCTCTAAGGTGACCACTGCTGTTTCTTCAAAAAACTGTCATTCAGGGTGATGATCGCTAAACAGGGAAAGGTTTTAATGGCATATCCGATGAACAGTTTTGAGATTAAACCTTTTTAAACAACAGCATAATTTTTATAAATTACGTACTCTGAATTGCTGCTTTCCTAACATGATGCACTCAGTTTTTTTACAGTACATTATATATGTATGGGTATAAATGATTAAAAAATTTATACAGTATATATATACTGGTACAAATACACATGAGTAAGGTACATATTGTGGTAATCTAAAAAATTGTTTGAGAGACGAATGTAATGTCGGCTGCTGATGTTTATCAGAATTTTCCTTCAGCATGATTTTTCAAAGTTTTCTTTCAACTCACAGAATAGTTTTTTTTTAATTTTTCACCCTTCAGGGGAATCATACTTCTTAAGCGTCCTGTGTCCATCCAAAAAGGAAAGAGGGTAAAGATGAGTTTTGTCTGTCACTCTCTTTTTCAACATTTGTAGGAAGTGTGCAGACAGAGTCTGTGTCTTCCTCAACGTTAACACAAAAGCCAATAGAATTGCAAGTCATCACCGAGAACACATTCACCCACCTCCCGCTAACTCTCGTGAGGGAGGAAACTTCCTAGGCATTTAAATGATCCCCGCCATACTAAGGCACATTTCTTTAATTTATTATTTCATGGTTCCAGGATATAGTGAAAATTGTTGACGGGAATGGTAATCCGGCAACGCAGTTTTTCTGCGGTAGTCCTTACACAAAAATGGTCATTAAGGAGGGTTGAGCGGTTTTATAAATAGGGAGAAGGTTAGCTTTGGCCACTATCGGTTTTGAATCGGTTTTACAGAAAAACGGTCGTAATGAGGGGTGGTCCTCAAATTGGGATGGTCGCTAAGAGATGATTCATGGATACTGTTTGTATGCATACTACTTTGCATTATTTTTCTCGAAAATAATTTTGTTGGCGCATTTCAATTGCTGCAAAATAGCGAAAACTCACATGCGATTTTTTTTATTCTGTGAGCTTTACTAATTAAATTAAGAGTGATAAATTATTTTCATAATCACACACTCAACAAGCTAAGAAAAAGTATCTGGAAAATATATGTATAAAAATATTGCCTTAAATTCAGTCCTTTCTGATACCATTGAGGATATGTTTGCAACGTTGTGATCGACAGGCAAGAGTATGTTTTTCATACATAAAAATCGTCGTTAAGGAGACAATATTTCATGTGCGACACAAAACGGTTAGTAATATGTGCATGAGAATCTTCAATCACTGCTTCTTATAGTTGTAACGTAACTAAACGTATAGAAGTTCCGATTATTTCTTATTTGGCATGTCGAAACCAATTGTTGACTTCTTTGTTTGCTTGCCATATGAGCTCAATCCTCTCTCTTTTGCTGTCAATTATGTTCCGCTTGTTGAATCGGACCAGAACCATACCCGAAATAAACGAATGTCTTTTAATACAGTGTATCTGTACATACATTTTCAGCTTTCTGAGATTTTTTATCATTCTTATACAGGGGACTTGTCCATGCAAAATTTCATGTGATTAAACACCATAAGATACGCACAGTCCTGTTAGAAAATATATTACGATATGTAGGCTATCATTGGCTAATTTCCAGTTGCATTTGTTATCAAGTGTTAAAGTACAAACGCCAGAAATGGAGGATTCTCCCGAGGCATAGTTTTGCGAAACATTCAAACAATTAACCTTACATTCAAAAACCCTAAGACACAGCCAACTGGTGGGTCAGCTGTGGCATAGGAGGACCAACATTTGCTAGACTAACAAAAGCGAGGCTCGCGATCATCAAATGGTGCCCCACACTCGTTGTTTTTCGTAAGTTAGACAGATTTATATAAAACAGCGTTGTTGTATCACTGCTGTAATAAAGAACAATTTTTGAGCCCACGCGGTCTCTATTTTTTATGTATTTTCACTATAACTATTAAACTCTAATATTTCACGTTTTTGCTATCCTTAAAGTGAAATTGGGGTTTTAAGAATGCATTTCTGGAAGGTCAACTGCACGAACACCATACACTACGCGTCGAAATAATGATTCTATCATTGCGTGAGTTAATATACATCGTTACTTCAAACAAAAAGCAAGCGCCTTATTTTGCAAAGGTCCGAAAAAGTATCAGTGTTTGGGGATACTACTGAAGATATTATATAGATATTTTTATTCAAGAGTCCAGTCATTAAAGGGGAATTCAGTGATCCAGGAATGTATGCTGGAAGTGAAGTTAAGACAAAATGGCACCTACGATTTAAATCTACTGGGCACCCAAACGTACTGATATACCTGTGAGTTCTTTAACTATATACGCAGTTTATATGAATTCTTAGTATTGATGGAAATCTTCATTTTTAGTGAACCATCTCAGGTTTGAAATGATTTGCGAAAAAAAAGATACGGCGCACATTTCAAGTCTATAAGAATTAGGATACAGTATTTTTCTAATTATAAATCTCTGGGCACATCCAAATTATGTTTCATTGACCTGGAGCAATATAAATGTTCAGTCTTTCTGCTTTTTGAGTGGCTATGCAAATAAGAGTGAAATTGTTTGTGGACTTAAAAAAACTGGTGTCCCAAACTTAAATAGGCCCCGTTATTCGATCTCTCTATTTAAAGCTATTTCTCTTCCACCTCACACTATGGGATGTATATCTGCGTGTTCTACGAATAAAATTCAGAAAAAAAATGTACAACTGAGGGAAATTTTTCCATTTGCCATCTTCAAAAAAAAAAACTGGTCGCCAGCTGGATGAACTTAGTCGCCAGTGACGACATGGAGGCCGCTTTCCTCGAATTTTAGTATATCGGAAATTTGAACAAGTAGATAAGCTGAATTCATAGGTTTGCTACGTTCCTGATAACATGGCTTACTTCTTACATTGTAAAACACAATCCTGCGAATAGCAAAAAGCTTTGGAAATTATGCTACGAATTTCCTGCGCATACATAAAAAATGCGTGTAGCAAACGATTAGAATAACGCAGCAAAACATTAAAACAAAGTATAGTTACCAAAGCCTCGTACATTTGTTCTAAATATTTGTAATTGAATATACCTCGTTCACGGGAGCTTTGCTCCTCCACTAAACATTTCATTCAACTCTGTTGCCTTAAGAAAGCATTGGTGTAAGAGCTGTGAGAGCCTGATCGGTACCTCTCAGTGAAACGCAAAACAATGCTTTCATGCTACGTTGTATGTATCCCTGCTTTGTCCATTCTGCCAACCAATTATTTCCACAATGAAACCTCCTTCCCACAGATCAACCAACCTAGGCAGAATTACATTGAGTGCCGAAGTTTATTTTTACACAATAAGGCATTGGAAAAGTCTGAATCCGTTTCAAGGGAAGCAGTGAGGTTATAACGGAATGTTGGTGTGGACGGGTCTTAACTTCAAAGAAATTGTTCTCCTCATGCTAGTGAAGAATCCTCCGAGTTTCCACGATTGTCAATTTCCATCTATGTGTAGCGACTGTTGGGAGAACTCTCCAAGCTTTTCCACTGTCCAAATTACGGACATTTCTCTGCTGGACAGACACAGGCCGCAAGTGCGAAGATGTGGAAGGAACACTTTCAGTTTATTTCTGAAAACGCTCTGACACTTAAAATTTGTTTTAGATCGTAATTTTTGTCCGATGCTATGCTAATCAAACATAAATGGATTCTGAGCAAAACTTCTGCTTCTAAGGAAAACGTTTGTTAGGAAAATTAGCTCTTCGGTTTTTCCCATAGTGGTACAGTCTTAGATTCATACAGGTATCATTGCCTACGATTGGAATTGTCCAACACTTGAAAGGCTGTATTCCTTTTACTGGGTTGCGCTTACGTGCAAAATCCCAGTAGATGTTTTGAATCGCTATGTTCTTCACTTAAATAATAGGTGAAGACCCGTCAATAATGTCGGGGGAAAAGGTATGCAGAGTAATGATTTTCATAAAAAATAATTTTAATTTCTCTTTTTGTTCCTGAACTTTGAATTGCAAATGGTAAAATATTATGGTAGTTCACGCGCAGAAGTATTAACAGCGTGTTTTCTTTTCTCCTTTCTATTTTATTTCTTCCACAGATATTAAGAAAAGGATACGTGGTTATGTTTCGCGGAACAAATTTAGATATGTTCGGAGAATTTCGTGGTTTAAGAAAAAAAAAAGTTACCAAATTATATTTCTTTAGCATACTCATGAAATAATAATAATTATAACAAGCTGTTAGCTGCTGTATTGGATCTCTCGATTTTTATACTTAGATTAGAAAAGAAACTGGTTTGACAATCTAAAATAACCATTCTAGGTTCGCAAGAGGAATTTTAAAATTAATTTTCATACTATTTGATAGGCAATAATATGCGGCTAAGACTCTGGCTTTAAATGTAGTGCTTAGCTAAAATAAACCAGAAATAGAATTTAATAAAAGCGCGGTGCCTACAAATTGTTTTCGAATTCATATTTTTTTGTGTTTTGTTCCTAGTTTACTTCATTATTTTTTGCATTCCTTAAGCATATTTAGTGAGTGATTCAATTACAATAATTTTTTTGATATAATTTAGAATTTTCAAAGGTAATGCGCAGTGTTCTAAGCGGAGGCTTCTGATCATTCGTCTGAGATGGGGCCGGGTTCGAATCTCTCTGAGGCATGGAGACTGTGTTTATCTTACGGCACTGGCTCTCTCCCTTCCCTGGAACCAGTGGCCCTAAGTTAGGGACGGGCGATAGCCCATTGAGTTGCTCACGGTGGTCGTTATACCTCTAATAAAAAAAAATAATTTCAGTCCGATATTAACTTTGGAGATCTTAGCTCGGATCAACTTTATGTGTAGAAAATTTATGAAGCAGTCTGCACGTGATTTCCCGCAAGATCTGGCAAATCGGAATCCTAGAATACTTGCACATTTCCGTTTGGCTGACCCTCGCAAATCGCATTCTGCGTTTGGATGTTGGAATAAGTGATCAAACACTACAACTTATCTAATTAGCCCCCTTTGTGATGAAAGTATATGCACCATCGTGGTTAACATTAACAAATGTAACGGTTCCTGTAAAGATGGTCCAAGAAACCTGCAGCGTTTTATATCTCGGCTTCAGTATTTTCCAGATACTTTAAAGAATACTGTAAAGAAGTCGTCCAAGACAACGTGTATTTTGCCCATGCAGAAAAAACGTGCTTGCTGTAATGTTTGAAGACAGAATGTATGTCCATGAGCTTGCTGTTCGACGCATCATGAAGACCAGGAAATCTGAACAAACAGTTACCATTATGTCATTCCGCAGCTGAATTTCAAGATCAATGATTACAACCACCTAATCGACTGGCAAGAGTGTTGTTACTGAGCCTCCCATAACACGGAAATGGAAAGACGATTAGTTTCTGGAACTACTACAGTCGGAAAAATATTCAAATTCATGTCACGGTCTTACTAAAATACCCCTCCATTCTTAGGCAATAGAGTGAATGGTTAAGATTGCAACAAATTCTTCTACCCATGTGTGCGGCCTTCTTTCAAAAGAGATGGATTCATCAGAGCAAAAGTTTTCGATAGGAAGCTGATGCCACGTTCTGAAAAAACGTCTCATTTCCAAGGAAAATAAACTAACTCCTCAAATTATGCTACTAGGTGAAGCTGATGTCTATCATATTTACATAACTTATCATACCATTTTCAGAGAAATATAACAAATTCTGAGCCATCTGGGGAAGCTTAAGAAATCACGTCTGCTGAAATTTTACCCGTGTTTATACACTCAAAGGTGATATTAAATTACATTGTGACACAGTATTTTTTTATATTTCCAAAATGTAGAAAGCAGGTGCTTTAAAAGCATTTTTCCTTATAATATTCGAACTTCGAGGTTCTTGGGGAAGCTTAAGATATCGAATAATGTCCTCCATATTTCGGGGGGTTAATACAACTATTGCACATGGTGACGTTACAAATAAAAAAAGCCCTTTTCGCTCCACCCCAATTTGCCACCCCGGTGGCGCAGTAGTCTAAGCGACGGCTTTTGATCATTCGTCCGCAAGGGGTCCGAGTTCGAATCCCGGTGAGGCATGGATGTTGTGTTTGTCTTACGGCATTGGCTCTCTCCCATTCCTGGAACCAGTGACCCTAAATTAGGGACGGGCGACTGCTTATAGCCCATTGAGTTGCTCACGGTGGTCGTTAAACCTCCAATCGAATCCAATTCACCCTAACTTGCGTAGCTCATGAGCAGAGTTAGCAAACGAAATTCTTTCATATTAATACGTTCCAAGCTTTGCGGCAATCCCACCGCTCATAACAAATGTGTTACGACCGACATGTGCATTATCACGGCCATTAAATCGTTATTCAACGCCATTAGGGCGTTCTCATAAAATTGAATTAATTTTTGTCAACCCACCTAGTCGGGGCTCTAACGTGAAAAGCTCTATACTCCTATTTAAATGGAGCATCCAACAAAATTAATTTTTTAATTAGCATAATTATTATCCATTAAAGAGGAGTCCATGAAGATTTCTTGTTTACATATTGCATTTTAAATTTACACAATTGTTTTACATAATTTATTATAGTAATAATATCGTATACATGTCACAACGACCACAGTTAGGTTTGCTGACAACAATTACAACACTGTCAATCGTTAGAACTGACAGTTAGTTGAATGATTTGTAACAGGTAAGTTGATCAGACGTTTCTGTCTTGATAAACCACGATTCCGTGCAATAAATATCAGATACTTAAGTGATAAATTTACGGTATGTTCTGGGTAAGTGTTGTAATTCTCGGTTTATTTTTTTTTTCTTGCGCGCACATATTTTGAGGAGACGTTTACCTATTCTTATGTCCCCGTGTAATTCATTTGGATGCGCGGCAAGTGTAGCGCGATTATTGTTATCGCTTTACTCAATGATTTCCGTACGATACTCTGTTTCAACGACTGAGAAGCATGTCTAAAGATAGGTTACTTTCATTTGGCTGAGAGCAAATGTTACTGGGATGTCGGCTCTCTTTGCTATGTAAGCTCAAACTCCGACACCTTTAACTTCTTTTTCGTCGTGGAAATACACAGAATTGCAGCACAAGGAGCATTCTGTTCTTCGCGCTAACAATCGAGTGAAGCAACTGATTCTTTCTGCTTTCTTTTGTTGATTTCTGCTCACCCCAAGATCTTGCAAATGCTTTTCCCGTCGTGCACAACGGAATACTAAGTGCATCTGTAAAGTATTAGTCAGTCCTTAAACATTACATGTACACAAATGCTACTTGCGGTCAAAATTGCATCCCCGCCAATAAATCGGTCTGTCAGTGATAGGCGATGAAGCCTTTCACCGTTTTCCAATAAATGTAAGGAGTTATTGAAAACGCAATATGCACTCTCTACACGGGAGACTTTTGACTTGTTTTTCCGCATTGGGATCTGTCCCGCGCACCTTCAACACACACAAGCACACACGCGCAAGCGAGGAGAACGACTAATCCGTCCTCGTTGGTCCATGTTTCACATTAGGGGTATCTTTTCTGTGACCCCAAACCGAACCAGAGATCACGAATTAATTAATGACGTAATTAATCGTCCTGAATAGCCACGTATATAACATCTAAAATAAGCAGGAAAATGGCATCAATATTATTACCCCGGGTCGGACTGTTGCTTTCTAAGTTGTTGTGCACAACACAACCTAGATGATTGGTATTCCCAGTTTGTTACAAGTTGTATCCGTGGTATTTACCAAGCATTACTCTCATCACCAATTTGTATATTTCAGTCTGTATTATTTATTGATTATTTTAAATTTCTAGAGTATTCTAGAGTTTAGGAATTTTTTCTTTGAGTAACATATGAAGTTGAAACTTCTAATATCAGATTATTGTGAATGTGTTTCCTGATTGCATCAAATATAATGCTAAGGAGGTTCATAAGTGAATATTTACAAGACAATATTTTGGAACGCGTTTTCAATAAAATATATACATCTGTGATAGGGCGCATTATTGAAATGGATATTAATTACAAAATAGCGAACAGGGTGATTCACAAATGAGAAAACATCAGTGCACAAACAGATAAAGCGTGGAAGCGAATTTCATTGGTATTCGAAATCCACGTATCTTTACTCATGTCTAGTCCTGTATAATAATAGGCAGTCTTTTATCCTCTTATGTTGGAATTAGTACTTTAATCCTAACACGAAGGTCGTTCAGAACGTATTACTTAATTATACATCTTTAATGTCTTGAAGAGTACTGTGAACAAAAAAATAATTTCAGGCTATTGTTTATTTAAAACTCAACACTTATGAAATGAAATAATTTATACTAACATGGGGCTTTTCGGAAATATTATTTCGAAAAATCGTAACCGGTAAGTTTCCTCTCACTAAACAAAATACTTAGAAAAAAAGTCTGATTACACAAATCAAACTTTCGCCAAATAATGATAAAAGGTTCTTGCAATTAACTTTTTGTCATTTTAAGTTAACTTCAGTTTTGACAACTTTTACATATTCGTTCTTCTGTACAAACTAATGTAAGAAAATAGCTTAAGACTTTAGGAGTGTTGTGTCTAACGGATGCAATGAAAACAAAATACTGCGTTTTGACTTTTGTTAATAATGTGCAAAACATAAGGGCTCATATTCCAACTGACAATAAAAACTACCATAAAAATTACTCCACAAAATGGCGGATCGAGCAGAGCAACACTATTAAAGTAGTTGCCGCAAAAGGAGTGTGTGATCTAATTTCCACTCAAGACACTGAAAGGTTTCATTTTACAGATCCTCTTGAAGCTGCCAAACATTTTTTAACCAGAACATTTTGCCAGTTACGCTACGCCGAACCAGAAGATGGACATTGCAGAAAAACGTTTGGAGTGTTAGAAGAGGAAACGCTGTATTAGGAGAAATACTATTAAACAAGAATTTTCAAATACAATAAAATAAATGCTATTAAACAAGAATTTAAATTTCATTGGCGAATAACTTTTATTTGTGCTATCTACCTATTATACCTTCTCACTTCGCATATAAACTTATTTGGAAAAGGGATTTCATATTCTTCGAGCTCATTGTTTCAGTTTTTCGAAAATTCTCAAATCTCTGACATAGATAGTACGAATTTTTTTACACACGTAAGATAATATATTTTCATTGCCCTTAATATTTTATTACCTCTCTCACTTTGTTTTTCAAGGACACCCTTGAATTTTGTGTTGACAACAGTGCATATATTCATTCTAAAATTTGTAAACACATATATACATGACATATGTTTTTTTTTATCTTCGTAGATGGAGGATGTACCTTCTTGTTCCCTTTGTTTTTACGTGTAAATTTAAAAGATTATCTTAATGTAAAAGATACTATATTAAACTTCGCATATAACCTTCTCACTTCGCATATAAACTTATTTGGAAAAGGGATTTCATATTCTTCGAGCTCATTGTTTCAGTTTTTCGAAAATTCTCAAATCTCTGACATAGATAGTACGAATTTTTTTACACACGTAAGATAATATATTTTCATTGCCCTTAATATTTTATTACCTCTCTCACTTTGTTTTTCAAGGACACCCTTGAATTTTGTGTTGACAACAGTGCATATATTCATTCTAAAATTTGTAAACACATATATACATGACATATGTTTTTTTTTTATCTTCGTAGATGGAGGATGTACCTTCTTGTTCCCTTTGTTTTTACGTGTAAATTTAAAAGATTATCTTAATGTAAAAGATACTATATTAAAAAAATATTCATTAGAATAAAGAATTATATTATTCTGTACTACAAATGAAAAGGTTAACTTCGACTATTACAGCCTTAAATTCGTTTCTTAATTGTACACAATTAATATGTTCTGCAAATGCCAAGCTTTATTTTCCACTGATAGGGTTTCTGTAACTCCCATGACTTTAGCGTAGCGTCTAAATTGGAATTCAGAAGTTCATTCGACAAAGCTTCTATTTATTTTAATAATTCCTTCATTAAGATGATCAGAGCAGGATCGCCGAGCAATAACTTATATTGATAAGGAGGCGATGGCAGGTTGTATCAGTAATGTTTGCCAGCAGATATCGTAAAGCTGAAGATATATAAATACAAAGGTTTTATTACAAAGGGTGGCGATGAATAAATATTTCAACTATATGTCTAACACCTAAATTTTCAAAGTCTGTGTAATGTGCGAGCAATTTTTTTCCTACCATATAACACAGCAGATTTCGCTGTTTCTTCTGTGGATAGGGCTGTCCTGGCAATTTAGTTCCTAACATCCCTGTTGTCCTCTTCGGCATTTGCTTTAAAGGATCACTTAATCATTCCTATGCTTGCCTTTTTGAACCAATCTGTGTACAAGTATGTTTCATACACATCTCTATCAGCTCCATGATAAAATCATGGACTGGACAGGTATAGGTCTTTCTTTTGCCTAATGATCTGGGAGACCATAACTTAAAATTATATCTCTTCATGGGATTTTTGAACTTTTAAGTGAAACTAAGTAGTTGAGATAGGAATCATGTACGGCTCATAATCGCACATCAACATATCAGTTTCTTAGGTTATTACCTGTATGACTTTTACGTGAGAAAGACTAAAATTCCGGTGTTGAATATTTTGCGGACATATGCGTTTGGTTATGGTACCCTAAATCTCTTCAGTTCTAGCTTCCTTATTGGAACATGCAATAAAGGCTGGGTAAAACAGGATGCAAAACGCAGCAGTTTAATGAGCTTCATGGCACGCAGCAGCGCGAGGTATGAACTTGGTGACGCCCCGGTGGCGCAGTGGTTTAAGACCAGCACTATCTTAAATACGAGTGTAGGCCATTCTACTCTCAGTAAAAACATGAAAAATTGCACCGAATTGCCTTAAAACTTCTAACATATTATATGTACGCAAATGATACATTTATACGGTACTCATAATCTAAAAACTTCTTACAATAAATAAGTTACCTCCCCTAAGCAATCTCATTAACATGTGAGGAGAAATCAATTAAAAACTTCTATTTTGTATTTTCCAAAATGCGTCAAAGAAGTTTTCCAAGAATCACATGCCCTGTGAAAGTTCAGAAATGTCGAAACAGTTCTTCAAATAACAGGAAATGTGGAAAGCGTTATATTGATTTTCCCTCTTTTTCCATTCAGAAGAATAGAATTAGTTAATAACCCCATGCTTTAAATAATAATTGAATCTAGTACCATATTATATAACTAAGAAATGTGTAATTTTATCGGTGATAAGAAAGGCGATAAAAGAGGATTAGCAGATGTATCCTCGGTTATCTCTCTATCTTTAATGCTTTTCCTTACCATGTATTCGATCATGTGTTTTTCTGAAGCACAGTTTTACTAAATTCTGACTAAAGGAAAGGAAAGAGAAATTACATTCGCACCTTCCGTTATTCGCCACTTTCTTGAATGCTTTTCGATACCACACCATTGACTAAAGGTTTTTCTGTGGCATTGTGTTACTACATCCTGATACACTAAATGTATTAACCATTCCCTCATTTCTTTTTGTGTAACTTAAATTTCCACATTTCAGTACTTTTGAATGAGAACTTTCCAATTTTAAGTCCCATTGACTAAATCTTTCTGAGGATTCTGTTAGCAGAATCCGCATAAGATGGTCTATATTTCGTTTGTGACATTTTGCTGAAGATATCTGTTTTGAAGTGTGTCCTTCGGGGACATTTTACGATGCTTGCTTCCTTATGTGTTTTAATGCACTTGCTAGACATTGTAAATTTGATTGTCTGTTGATTTGCGATTGACAGGCTACCTTTGCATATGATGCAGAAAAGATAAAATTATTTTCGTTAGAAAAGAAGGTAAAACTCTTTCATTCCGTATATTATTGAATAAAAAATGTATATTTAATTACTTTCAATCAAAACTTTACCTTTCTTAATTTTTCAATCTGCTCAGTTCATCTGCTTCCTTCTAATGTAATCATAAAGGAGGTGTCAGTTCAAAACTTATCCTTGCATCATAGACGAAGGCATATAATATACAGGTTAAATGGTAATATCTTGAGCCAGATACTTCACAGGCGAAAGTTGAGGGATGGCGATGTGGAAACACCAGGACTATTGTGAAAGATTGACAATTCCATCAAGTCGACATCAGTCCTCCCTCTGCGCTCTCAGGAAATATGACACATGAATTATGACAGTCAGTTGGAAGGTGCCACAACAATGAGCTTTTCAATCCTAGATATTTCATTAAAATAACACTTCTGCATGTTCAGCAGCACTATGCATCCATCGGTTCCTGAACAAACATGAAACCTCAATGCTACACACGTGCATTTTTTCCTGATTTGACAGCTTGCTAGTCCTTCTTCTGTAACTTTGAAAAAAAAATGTATTAAACCTTAAATTCATAGCTCAGACACCTTCGTTTTTCTTTTGGTTTTAAATAATGCAGTGAAAATTATGTCAAGAGATTTACATATCAGTAGAGCATATTTACGAAGTCGTTTCACTAAAATAAATTGTTTCATTTGTTATCCAAATTGAACTGCATTATTCACAAAAATAATCATATGCAAATCACTACGTACAGTGAGAATACATTTACGACTGTTTTTAAAATTCCAAAATTCGCATTAAACTGCGGTAGAACCCCTTACAACAAGGAACATGAGAAAGACCAAGCCGTTTAGCAGGCAATCAATGAGAAAGGGTTCGTGTCAGTCATTTCCAAAAAGGACCAATTTGAAAAAAGATAGCTAAGAAAAAAACTCATTCTGGTGCTCACACTTCTCGTTACAACCCAACGCTTAGATAGCAAATACATTCGTTCTAGATTATGTCAGGCACCTTGTTAATCCCGATTTAATTGGTTCCATTCAGGTATATAGTTACATGCACACCATGTCTTGAAAGTGAGATCAAACATATGAAACGGTTTGCAAACATAAAAGAAAAAATCGACACCATGGTCTTCCTTTCATTTAGATTTTCATGGGAAAAAAAGATCAAATAATGAAAATATCAGTTGAGAATTATTACCATTAGAGTATGGATTTTTGATACGAGAAACAAAACATTGTTCAAACCTGGGTTTCAGAAAATCCATCCATTTGTTTTCAATTTGTTGCAGGATTAAATTATTTGGTATGGCTTTTCTCACCTAGTGAGATATCCAAATCAGAATTAAGAAGTACGGTTCATTTTATTTCCTATTCTGCAGTCTATCTTTCGATCCTAATATCTTTAGTCAGATGTGGGCCAGGGTTCGAGACCGGATGAAGTGCAGTTGCTGTGTTACTCTTACGGCACTGGATGTGGTCTTTTCGTGGAACCAGTATCGACAAGTAGCGAATGATGACAGCTTATATTCCTAAGAGTTGCTTATGGATCTCTTCCGTTCGTGGAATCAGTGTCGCCAAAGTAGGTAAAATGACAGCTTAGAGATCTCAGCGTTGCATAATGTGATATTTTAACCTTGAAACACAAAAACGGAGACAGCATATTGATTGCTCTAAACCGCTCACGAAGGAAATGTCGAAAACAGCCTTCATTAGTGTTTACAACTTTTAATTAAAAAGAAGAAGCCTATGTGCTTATCAAGGTGAGGTAAAAAATATATTTTTGTACTAAACATTTGATTCCATTTTCGACGCTATAAAAGAATTAAAAAAATGCAACACTAAAGAAGGCTTTACGGGAAAAATAAAGCAATTTACTGATATCAAAAATTTTATTATTAGTTTATTGGTTTCAAATGAACCATCGATTCCTAATTTGTTATTCTGTTCTCCTTTTCTTTCAACCATAAATCACTAATTTTTGGAATAAAATTTATTATTATACAAAATTAAATTTCTGACGCTTACATTTCAAAATTTAAAAACGTTTGATAAAAAGAAAACAAAAATGATGTCATTTGTCATTACATTTGACCCTGGATCAGCCCCTTTGTAGTGGTTGTTCTTCTCAAAAACGATTTTGATTCTTTCCACCGTTTAAAAATGCCGCAGAGTTTTTTTTTTCGTAATTTTGAAAACAGCACTAGAATTTTGTGAATCATAGTACTTAAAAAATAAAAAAATGATTAAAATCGTTCGAATTTTCCATTAGATAAAAATAATTATTATTCACGCCATCAAGATGACATTCCAGATTCCGATGATACAAATATGAAAATCGTAGCAGAAAAGCGGAATAGGGAATTCAAATGATCCGGATGAGCTAAAGCAATTGCATAATGAAATGAGATCATGCCTAAAAATATACATAAAAAAGGAAAATGAGTATTGTAACATAGTAAGCGCTTTCGAGGGACTGGATGCAAAATTCCAGAATATGAGAACCCGAAATTCTACCAGTTTCCATACATTTAACTACATGAACAATCTGCACTGATTTGTTCACATACAAATTTATACATTAATTTAGTTTTGAACATTTAATTTGGCTCTTATTAAATATCATTTCGTGAATTGCAGTATTTATAACAAATTTACATTGAGTTCGCACATTGAAAAACGTAAGTAATATATAGAAGTCATGTCCTAAAAGTGGAGCTACTGGTTCCAAGGATGTTACTCTAGAGCAGCACTCATAACAATGGTTCATCTTTAACTATGGACTAAAAGTCAACGACTAACACAACCCGTTTAAATACACAGAAGCGCACTTGCCAAGCAATAGTGTCATAGAATACAATCTTAGGCGTTCAACGACGTAAAACAGAAAAATACCTTGATATTCCTTTTCGTGTTACCTCGTGGACCTCGCTCGTGCTAACATTTGTATAAACGTAAAATTGAGTTTCTTCTGCCACGAGGGTACACACTTTCCCTCTTTTTGCAGATAGAGAACCGAATAAATGTGCACATCTTTTATCTATTTGACAAATCACATTAAAATCGAAATGTACGATATTTACTTTCAATTCCTGTCCGAGGCTTCTTTTTTAACCCTTTAACCGACTGGAACAAATTTACTCAGGGTTAACAAAATGGGTTGAATTATACTTCAATGAATGTATTCGCTGGCGAAGAAGTTGGCCGAGCGCGACTGGAAGGAATTCATTCAGATTATGTTTAGTGGTTCCAAAGCTGTTTGTACTACTTACCTTCAAGACTAGAGCACCGAAAAAAGTTGCTTCCCGCATTAGATTTGTTATTCAGACTGGTCATTCAGGCATATTACTGACACCGATCCCTTCTGACAAATTATCTCATAAAAGGCTATTGCAATGAAAGCGAATTTAAGGAAGGAGAGAGAATCCGTTTGAGTAAATTTTATTTACCCAGTTGCGCGATGTTCGTGTTAAACGGACTAGCCCTTCCTTATCATGTTTTAGGTCATGGAAAAAAGAATATAGGACTATCACCTAAGACAAATATATTTGCGCTGCTGCTGAGATGTGAACGAGGTAAAGAGAAATTATTTTACTGTAGTTTTCGTAAAACACCGTTACTATGAGAACATTTCTGTTCAGAAAAAGCAAAAGTTTTGATCACCGTTTTATTCAAGCAATGTACTTGCGCCGCTTTAAGGGTTAAAGGCAGAATATCGTTCGTCACAAACATGGATGCACTTTTCTGAAAAGCCAGAGAGAGCAGATTTCCCAACTATTACGTTTAGATATTCATTGTGAGTTACTCGAATAGTATTTTCAATGTTTCTTTCTAAGAAATTTATCATATCAACAAACATGTTTTAAATGAATGCTGAATTCAGTGCTCATCCAGACGCATTTTAATAAGAAATTATTTCCCTGAAATTCGAATGATAAAAATCTTTTTGATTTTTTAAATATCTTTGATTCTAATTATCCAAATGAACGTCATAACTAGAATACAAAAAGAAGTTTTGCCTTCAGAGTTTTTCTTAAACACTTCATCTTTTTCTTCCGGTTGTACAGCACATTTAGATCAAACAGATGAAAGATGTTTTGAACCACGTTTTTCTTTTCTTTTTTTTTTAATTTCCATTAAAAAAGAGACAAATAGAAACTAAAGATATTAGACACAGTAAATAACTCGAAAAATTAGATTTATTACGTCTCAGTTTGTTAGCAAATACTTAGTAAAAAAAGATCGTGCTTATGTTACCGGTTTGTCCGACCGTCCGCCTGTACCCACGCTAATTCTGCAACTATTAGTCCGATTTGAAAAATTCTTTTTGCATTGGGAAGCTTGAAATATGTGAATGATAATCCTTTATTTTGTCTTTTTTTTTTTTTTTGCGATGCACAATTTCGCCGCTAGAGGCCGTAAACGCAGATAATGTCGAATTCAACAATACCTTTTATTCCACATATTTGCTTCCAAACATCCGCTTGAAAAAATCTTTTATCTTTCGATTCCATTTATGTCGAAGAGTATTTTAAATATAGTTACTTTTACAAATTACTTATAGATTTTCCGCTAGGGGGCGTAAAAGTAATTTACATTTTTCCCGATAACTCTTTTTCTAAAACTCCGATTTGAAAACTTTTTGCTTAAGCGGATGCCCCTCGAGATGGAAACTCTTTTACATATAATTTCAAATTTTTGGTAAATAATACTTTAGCCACCAGGGGGCGTAAGTGTTAATTTTTGCTTCTGATGTATTGCCATAAAATCAGAGCTTCTAAAATATCGATTAAAACAATTATTTCGTGGACCGATGCCACTCACATCGGTAAAGTTTTTTGAATATTTTCTTCGTAAAATATTTCACAGTTTTTCCGCCAGGGGGCGTAGATGTATATTCTATTTTTGCCAATATCTCTACTTCTCGGAGTCCGATTTGAAAAATTCCTTCTTTGTTGGAGAGTGTTTACAGTGTGACATGTTTTTCATATAATTTCAAAATGTTCAAGTGATTCATAGAATTTCCGCTAGGGGACGTAGTAGTTAATTGGGTTTTCCCCTATATCTCTGCTTCTAAATCTCCGATTTGAAAAATTCTTCCTCCACCGGATACAGCTCCTGGTGGGAGATCGTTTGCACATAATTTCTAATATTTGTAAAAAAAATAGTTTGGCCGCCACGGGGCGCAGACCTTAATTTCCGCTTCCGATGTATTTGCAGCAAAATATGAGCTTTTAAATTTTCGATTGAAAAAAACGTCGTTTGTAGACCGATAGTACTCATGTCAACAAACCTTTTCAGAAACTTTTTCGTCTTATAATAATGCATGGTTTCTACACCAGGGGGTGTAGATGTATATCTTATTTTTGTCAATTACTCTACTTTTAGGAGTCCGATTGGAAAAATTCCTTCTTTGACGGATAGTGTTTCCAGTGTGACATGTTTTTCATATAATTTCAGAATTTTCAAGTAGTTCGTAGACTATCCGCTAAGGGGCGTAGTGGTAAATTGCTTTCCCCCTACATCTCTGCTTCTAAATCTCCTATTTGAAAAATTCTTTCGGCACCGGATACAACTCTTGATGAGAAATCCTTTGCACATGATTTACAATTTCTGTAAAAAATGGTTTGGCCACCATGTGGCGTAAGTCTTGATTTCCGCTTTTGATGTATTTGCAGCAAAATATGATCTTCCAAAATATCGATTGAAAAAAAAGTCGTTTGTTGACTGATACTAGTTATGTCGACAAACGTTTTAGTAACATTTTCTTCTTGAAATAATTAATAGTTTCTACGCCAGGGGGCGTAGAGGTATATCATATTTTTGTCAATATCTCTACTTCTAGGAGACGGAATTGAAAAATTCCTTCTTTGTTGGATAGTGTTTCCGTTGCGAAATGTTTTTCCTATAAATTCAAAATTTTCAAGTAAATCATAGACTTTCCGCTAGGGCGCACAAAGGTAAAGTGCGTTTTCTGTGTTATTTCTGCTTCTAAAACTCCGATTAGAAAAATTCTTCCTCTGTCGCATGCAAGACCTGCTGGAAAATAGTTTTCACATAATTTCTAATGTTTGGTAAAGAAAGGTTTGGCCACCAGTTGGCATAAGTGTTAATTTCTGCTTCTGATGTATTTGTAGCAAAATCTGGGCTCCTGAAAACTCGACAAATTTTTTTTTTCTTTGACCGATACCGCTCTTTTTCTTGGACCAAAACCTTTTGGAATACTTTCTTCCTAAAATAATGCATGGATTTCTAACCAGGGGACGTAAAGTCGCAAAGTATTTTGATCATGGGGATGTAAGGTCAGGTGATGCGTAACATCACAGCCTCTCTTTGACAAATGTCAACCCCGCCTTCTCGTGGTATATCCTGTTCCCACTAAAGAGGCTCTGACGACCACCAATAGCGGTATAACTATACCATCGGGACTAGAGGAAATGCTATCCCACACTCACCAACCCGCTTGGACAGCGTGGTGAGTTATGGCCAAACCCCTCCAAAATGACTTCACAACTAAAATCTTGGCCCTCAGTCTCCGGCAGCTGGAATGTACCTGGCCAAGGCAGCGGCCATTGCGACATGAAGGCAGAGGGTGCTAAGAATCCCCGGAGGACCGGACTAGGTTGCCTACGAAACTGAAGGAAAACGTTGTAGAAGTTGAAAGTTCCTCAGACAGAGCTTCACGACTCGTTATCCAACTCTCAAGAAGATATCAGGCTCACAATATTCCAACTTATGCACAAACTACAAGTCATCCTGAAGAAGAAATTGAAGAATTTTATGAGGAAATTCGTCATCTAAATAATAAAGGTAAGCAACACTTGAAAATAATTATGGGAGATTTCAATGCAAAAATAGGGCAACAGCAACAAAATTAAACTTCTGTAGGTAAATTCGGTACCGGCAACAGAAACCAGCGTGGAAATACTCTCGTTAAGTTTGCAGAGGCAGAAGGGTTTTTCATCTTGAACTCCTTTTTCAAGAAAAAACACACAGGAAATGGACATGGAGACATTCAAATGGGACGACAACTGAAATTGGTTTTATTATGTGTGACAAAAAATTCGTCATAGAAGACAGCAGTGTGCTAAACAAGTTCAACACAGGTAGTGACCATAGATTGGTGAGATGTAAGATGCACCTCAACACTAAACTCAAACGTGGCAAGCTCATGAGACAAAAAAAAATGTATTGACATAACCAACCTTAAAAAACACCGTAATACCTTCAAGTTGGAACTGAAGAACAGATTCTGTCCTTTAGAAGGCCTAACATCGGAAAAAGTGGATATTTCTGAAGTTAACAGAAAAGTAACCAAAGCTCTTATGGAAACCGCAACAAAATTAGCTGGGTCTAAGAACAAGTTGCATGTGAACAAATTATTAGGAAAAACCAAAATGTTGATGCAAAAAGAAGAAAGATGAGGACAACTAAAGAAGATGTGACTTCCAAAGTGGAATATATAGAACTATGCAAGACAGTACGAAAAAGTATCACTGAAGACGTATGGAAATTCAACTGTGAACTAGTGAGGAAAGCAATTGAAAACAACCAAATCCTAAAGTTAGCAAAGGGACATCTCAGTAAGGGAAGAAAACAGATTTTGGCACTGAGAAAAGTATATGGTTCTATAACACGAAATAGAGGCGAAATTTTGACAAGAGTGAAAGATTTCTACTCCAAATTATATGAAAGGGATAATACATGTACTCCAGACATCATTAAAGGTACCAGAGTTCTTTCAGTCCTCCCAGCAGAAGTTGCACATGCAATCAAGAACATGTAGCGGGGAAAAGCTCCAAAAGAAGATGGAATTACTGTGGACATCATACAAGAAGCAAGTGGAGAACCTGAAACAGTACTCGCCCAAGTTTTCACTCGATGCCTTAATGAAGAGTAGATTCCTGAGGATTGGAACATTGCTACAGTGATCCTGCTACATAAAAAAGGTGACTTGAGGATCTCAGGAACTACAGACCTATCAGCCTCCTCTCAGTGGTTTAAAAAATCTTCACTAAGTTCTCTCACACCGCTTAAAGGTAGCACTGGACATGGCTCAACCGAGAGAACAAGCTGCATTCAGGAGTGGCTACAGCACAATAGATCATATCCACGTACTGAGAGAACTAATTGAAAGAGCGAGGGAATATGAACTTCCAATGTGCATGGCTTTTATCGATAATGAAAAAGCCTTTGATTCGGTGAAACCATCAGCAGTTACAATGGCTCTGAAATCCTGCGGTATTGAAGATGCATACATTAATATTATTAATAACATCTATGAAAATGCAAATTCAAAGATTCGGCTGTTTGAAAATACAACACACATAAGAATCGCAAAAGGAGTGATACAAGGTGACACCATATCTCCGAAGCTCTTTAATGCCCCATTGGAAAATGTCTTTCAATCACTGAACTGGGAAAACAAAGGAATAAAGATTAATGGAGATTATCTAACCCACCTTCGTTTTGCTGATGACGTAGTCATTTTTGCAATTACCCCATCAGAGCAGCAGAGAATTATCCAGGAACCTGCTGACAAGAGTAAAGAAGTGGGATTAGAAATGAACTTTCAGAAAACAAAACTGATGTTTAGTTTATCGGTTGATGGAGAAAAGCTGGAGATAACAGAAATGGATGTTTATCTTGGACAGCAGAGTTCAAGTGAGGGTCACATTGATGAAGAAATTAATCTGCGTAAAAAACTTGCCTGGAGAGCTTTTGGAAAAAACAGCATAATTTTCAAGAGCAATATGCCATTATGTCTTAAAAGAAAAGTGTTTGATCAATGCAACCTTCCAGTGCTTGCGTATGGTGCAGAGACGTGGACCTTAACTAAAAGAGACATACAAAGGCTGCAGACAACTCAAAGTAGCATGGAGAGATGCATGCTTGGTGTAAGCAGGAGATATAAGAAGAGGAACTCGTATATACGAAAAATGACAAGAGTGGAAGACATCATGATCAGAGTTAAATCCCTGAAATGGCAATTGGCTGGACATACTGCCAGAAGGACAGACCATCGATGGACAGCCGAAATTTTAGATTGGATTCCAAGGGACAGGAAAAGACCCAGAAAAAGACCACATGGGAGATGGGTGGATGGAATTCGAAAGTATGCGGGAGTGACATGGAAGAGACTGGCACAAGACAGACCGTTGTGGAGGAAACTTGGGGAGACCTTCGTCCAGCAGTGGATTGATAATGGTTGACAATGATGATGATGATGATTTTAATCATGACGAATTTTCGCCTGGCAATGAGAGGCTTTGTCAAGCCAAATTTACACTGGACGAACAACGATTCCTTTGGAGTTTAAAACTAATAATAACACCAGTAGTAAAAACCTAAACAAAACACTACAAACATGTGAATTTGCATTAGTTATTACGTGTGTTCATGTTCACATACACTGACGGAAAAAAATCGCAACACCAAAAAGGGGTTGTGTTAGATAAATGAAAGTTGGTAGGCTGTGAGAGTATATCTATAAGATGACGTCAATGCAAATTTGGCGCTGGGCGCATACGTGTGGCGCTATTATCGCTCCTCGGAACATGCAAAGCATGTTTGCTGTAAATACGCGCTGTAACGTTTGTGAGCGTTAGTTATCGTTTAGATTCGATGCAGGGTGTTGATATTTGTTAAGAATGCCTTTAAGAAGACGAAGAAACCATTATCAACAGCTCACGGAGTTTGAACAAGGTCGTGTAATAGGTCTACGAGAAGGTGGATTTTCTATCCGCAATATTGCAGAATTACTTGGCAGGAATGAAGCCACTGTGCATGATTGTTGGCACCGGTGGTCAAGGGAAGGTACTGCCTCAAGAAAACCGGGTTCCGGCCGGCCACGTGGCACTACTGAGAGGGAAGACCGCCGTGTACGGCGTATTGCCGTGGCGCATTGTACCGCGTCTGCGGCAGCAATTAGAGCTGCAGTTGCCACTACAGTAACACAACGAACTTTTACAAATCGGTTACTTGAAGAACAGCTCCGAGCCAGACGCCCTGTAGCGTGCATTCCGCTTACTCTAAACCACTGCCATTTGCGACGTCAGTGGTGTCAAGCTAAAGCTCATTGGAGGACGGAGTGGAGATCTGTTGTGTTTTCATATGAAAGCCGGCTCTGTCTAGGTGCCAGTGATGGCCGTGTTTTGGTTAGAAGGAGGCCAGGTGAGCGCCTGCAAGCAGCCTGTCTGCAGCCGAGACACACTGGACCTACACCTGGAGTTATGGTCTGGGGAGCAATTTCCTATGACAGCAGGAGCACTCTCGTGGTTATTCTACGCACCCTGACGGCACAGTTGTACGTAGGTCTGGTGATTCAACCTGTTGTGCTGCCATATCATGAACAGCATTCCAGGGGGTGTTTTCCAACAGGATAACGCTCGCCCGCATACCGCTGTTGTAACCCAACATGCTCTACAGAGTGTCGACATGTTGTCTTGGCCTGCTAGATCACCAGATCGCTCACTGATCGAGCACGTATTGGACATTATTGGGCGACAACTCCAGCGTCACCCCCAACCAGCATTAACCGTCCCTGTATTGACCGACCAAGTGCAACAGGCATGGAACTCCATCCCACAAACTGACATCCAGCACCTGTACGACACAATGCATTAACGTTTGCGTGCTTGCATTCAACATTCTGGCGGTTACATCGGTTATTATTGTACCAGCATTTCACATTTAAGATGTCTCTTCTCGCGCTTACAATGAGCTGTAATCTTGAAACCTTAATCGATTAAATATGTTACCTACACAAATGCATTGCCACCATTTCATTCCTCTACAACTATTTCTTCGTGGTGTTGGGATTTTTTTTTCCGTCAGTGTATTTCAACACACAGTATATCAAATCTTAGTTTATGTTAGTCTCAAACTCAGAGCCTGCGAAACATGAAGGTACACTGTTACCTCTATTCAACGGATGCCCCATCACCACGTACATCAGCTCTAATGAAAATTCCAATAGACTCTCTTATCATAGTTAGCCTATAAGTATTCAATGGGCCACCAGTTTCCTTCCACTGCATAAGGGAATTGCTATGTTGCAAATTACGTACTTACTTTGCTAAGGCATGCGCTCCTTTTTCTTTCCTTATGCTCCTCATACGCTTGGTATGTAGCACACATAAATACTTTTACTTCTTTTCGATGTAGGACTTAGTTTTTGCTTATATATTCATTAGAAATTGATTATAAAATGCATAATTCGGAATTTCCTCAAAATCCTTTCAGTAAATAAATCGAACAATAAGTATTAATAACATTAAATTTTTTTCTCTTTTGGACATTCTGGAGGGATTATATATCACATTAAGCGATTTAAAAGTCGCGTAAAGTAAAAAACAATCTGTCTATTGCCGGACATATACATAATTACACGAAAGATTTCATCAAACAGTAGCACCCTGCAGTAAATCAGAGATTGTAATTAAAATGCAAAACCTAAACAACACAAAACGTGATGAGTTTTTAAATTATTAGACCGGGACCTTTCAGAATTCAGAGCTGATGACTTTCCGCATTGATTAAGCGCATAACTAATTACAAAAATATGCAAAAGAATCTAGTTCAGAGAGATAAAATTATAATCTCTCACCAGACATCGATTGTTCATTCTGTATTCTCTCATCAGGCATCAATTGTTCATTCTATATTCCCTCATCATGCAGGGATTGTTCATTTAATAATCTCTCATCAGACCTAGATTTTTCATTCTACAATCGCTCAGTAGACATTGATTGTTCATTCGACAAGGATTGTACTGTCGACTGAACATAGCCTCCATCAAAAGGGATGCATTTGCACCATCGCTTAACCCAACTTTCGAATCCACTTTGAAAAAGTTCAGGTGTGGACTGTTCTACCCACTTCTTCACAGCAGTTTTCATCTCGCCTTTATCATCATATCGTTGTCTCCGGAGACTGTTCTTCATTGGCCCGAACAGGTGGAAGTCGGAGGGTGCAAGTTCTGGACGAAACGGTGGATGGGGACCACTGACCAGCCTGATTTGTTGCCAAACCTATGCGTGGTATCGCATTGTCATAGTAAATGCGGATCCTTTTCAGATTCTTGTTCAGTCTCTTCCACCTTATGGATTCTCTAAGTTTCTTGATTGATTAAATGTACCTCCTTCTGGTCACTGTACATCCACGTTCTTTGAAATTCAAAAAGGATGACATCCATGTCATCCCAGAAAAGAGTCATGATGAGTTTCTGTGCTGATCGCAGGATCTTGAACATCTCAGTGCTTAGTGAAGAGGTGTAACGCCATTTCATGGATTGATTCTTCGTTCCCGGATCATGAAGATACTCCCACGTTTCATCCACTTTCAACACATTGGAAACAAACGTGTCTTAATTTACTTAAAACACTTCCAGCAGATCAGAGCAGACTTACACCCTGCTCTGATTCAAATCGGGTGTCTAAATACCGAGTTACTCACTTTGCACACCCTTTCCTATAGCCTAATTCCTCCATCATCTTCTAAATGGCATTGCGACCACAGCCTAGTTGTGGAACAGGCTCACGGGTTGTGACTCGTCTCTCCAAGCAAGTCAATCCATCCACTACCTGACGATTCGTGTCAGTGGTCACAGATGACGGCCTCCCACTGCGTGGTTTTGTCTTCAATGCTGGTTTCTCCTTCTTCAACCTTCTTCATCCATTTCTGCACATTATTCTTCTAAATAAAGTGTAATTTCCGTAAACATTTTGCAGCTTTCCATGGATGTCGGACAAATTGCGCACTTCCTTCGTCAAGAATTCAACGAAGACATGTTGCTTCTGCTTGGAATCCATTATTTACCTGCAATGAAGAAGAAGGGTTATTACAGAGGAAGAGAGATTCAAATAACATGTGCAATTTGAACGCCCTCTGTTAGTTAATTAAAAACTTATGACCACTTTCGCATTACTTTCGGTACAACCCTCGTATATTCGCTCATTAGAAAGCGATTGTTCATTTTACAACCTGTCACCAGACATAGATTTTTCATTCTACAATCGCTCACGAGACATCGATTTTTTGGTCTATAACCTTTCATCAGCATCACTTGCTAATCCTATAATCTTTCAGCAGGCACCGATTGTTCGTTCTATAAACTCTCAGCAGACATCGATTTTTCGTCTTATATGATCTCATAAGACATCGATTATTCATTGCAGAAGCTCTCACCAGCTACCGATTGTTCATTCTATAAACTCTCACTAGCAATCCATTGTTAATTTTATAATCTGTCACCAGAGTTAGGTTTTACATTTTCGCGTAAAGCAAAATTCGCCTCAATACCTATACCCATTAATTCTCATTTGATGGACAACTGTCAAATACTTGATTCCTTGATCGGAATTTTCCAGCATTCTTACGCTCATTTCGGAAGGACCGCGGCCTGTATGATACGGAGATGAACGGCGTTTTTGATAATGCTCCCAGAATATGGGATTTCATGGTAGTCATCTTCCAGGAACAAGTGAAATGTGAACTCTTGTTTTTGTCTGTTTGTTGTTTTAACGACTGCCCTGAGCAACTCGGTGGGTTATAAATGGTCGACTGTTACCAATTTAAGTCCGCTGGTTCCAGGAAAAGGAGAGAAATGCTATTAAACGAACACTGAGTCCATGCCTCACATGTCACCAAACCTGGACTTATCTCGGACGAATGGTATGAATCAGGAGACTAGAACCACTGTGCTTCAGGTGCGGCTGGAATATCACTATATCAAACTAATAATTTCTAGTAAATATCATGTTTTCAAAGTTCTTGACAAAGTTATTGATGGTTTTATTGCATACACGTAGCTCGCAATATTTTACACATCAGAGTTAGTGTCGTTTTTATGGAAAATTCGTTTAGAAAATAGGTTTGAATACGGGATTCAAAATTCAATTTTGTCATAAATGAGCTGCCATGAAAGTCAATATTCTGAAAAACAGAAATTGCCACAGAAAATCACGGTTAGTGAAACTCGAATTTAATTGGGCGACTGAAAATGTAAGTGCTCTTGTACTATTTATGATAAGTAACAGAACTTTTAACACAATAGGTACCTAAAACTAAAATAACTGTCCGTTCATTGGTGTAAAGAATTAAACAGACATTTAGCCCAGCTTTCTTTCATCGACGATTGGCTTTTTATTGTAACAGCATAAAGAGAACGAACTGAAACACTAGAACGTTACAATTTAAGTACGAGTACGGTTACTCGAGTCAAATAAAAATGACAAAATGCAGACCGTGTTCTAAATTTGAGGTCAGAATGTGTATTGTTTCGGCACGTAGCATTTGGAGGTAGAAATCATAATTAAGGCACTGGATCAAAAATTTGACATTTCTGCTCAGACGCTGTCATTGCACGCTTCACAGTGATGATTTTCAGATTTTCCTGAATGTTGTTAATTTTGGGTTAAACCATCTCTTACAGAAACTGCAGATTTGAAACTCTCATCTCTGCATTAAGGTGCCGTTCATCTTGCTTCCCGGTGTCTCATTTGTGTGGGACTACCGATTTGTTATTCCGATATACTACAATAATATCTTTGAGTACCATTATTGTATGATAGAAGTATGGCATCAACACCAGCCTCATAAGTGATTAGAGATATTCCTAGGCAATTCGTTAGAATGTTGTATAAGGATGTCGGAACCCTTATGTCTACTTCAAGTCCGCAATCTCTTAGGGGATTTTTGAAAATGTATGGAATGCCTGAAATACATGATATTGAACCCAGGTACTGGATTTGAGTCAATGGATTAGTGAGTATTGATGATGATGAGTATATATTTGTAGGAGTAACCTGCTTTAGTGTCTGGATTAATTATTTTGCCTAGTTCGGATTGTGTGGCGAAGACATCAAAGCTGACAGTTAAGATCGGAAAATAGCCAAAATAAAACTATATATATTTTCTTCAGAATCAGGTATGTTTCGGGAAAACAAGTAAATATGCAGTTCAGATTTTCCAACGTCATTTAAAACGAAATTCCAATGTAGTATATCTTCTGCTTCTTGTGCTACGAATGTAAGTGTTTGCAATGTTTATAAATTTATATTGCAGAGGTCACACGCATACTTACTTTCAGGCAAGTCTTAACATCACACATTGCTAAAGTATGAAGTAATTAAATTTTTTCGGCGCAGAAGCATATACTGTTTTTAATGTTTTCTGTAAATCTCACATCCTTTCAATTGTAGAGAATGTCTTGTTTCGGAAAACTCAAAGGATGTCTCTTATTTTTCGAGATTTTATGTATACCAGAGGAGCTTGAACAACAAAGAATGCCGTAATATATTGAATAAATAAAATATTTATGTCTTCATTTACACTTTTCGTCTGAATTCACTATCTGCTATTCACTTGAAAGGAGTTAGCCCTAGAAAATAACAGCAAAGCTCTTCAAACTTCATTGTAATATGACACGTTATTATTCGTTTTTTTTTTATTTTATTACAGTTTCTCGCTCTGCACAATATTTAGGTTAGGGACGTATATTTCCACAAAATTAAAAGAAAAAGAATGACACTATTTTGTACTCTTTCCTATTTGACAAAACTATACACATACCAGCTACTGAATTCAGAAATTTTATTTAATAGCGAATTGGACCAACTTTATTCCTAATTATAGTGCAAATGCGATTACGCATATATTCCTCGAGATTCTGCAGTGCATCTGCATCTGCACCATATCAGGGGTTCGCCAGACAGTCCATAAACTGCCGTAGACTTTATATATACGAGTATTCGTGTAAGGACCGGTTTTCTAACATGCCCCATTCATATTCAATGGGGTTCAGATCCGGACTTTGCAGTGCCTAGGGATGATGAAGGAATTCACTGTGATTCTCGCTGAATCTCAGATGAGTCCTTCTTTTGCAATGGAATGTAGCACTGTCATCCGTGGAAAAGCAGTCACCTGCTGGATATAAAGTCAGCATTCTGTTCAAGAAATGCCTGAGGATCTTGAACACAATGATCCTCAGGTATTTCTTGTAGAGCACACACCCATCATTCCTGCATTATCTGGGGTTCCTTTCTCTACCAACAAACGTGCTGCGCTCCTGTAGTACCCTGAGTTGTGTTTAGATTACAAGTTGTTGCATTGCTACATGAGGCTTCCACCCTATGCTTCATGTTGGTCCAGTATTCCAGTGTCTATTGGCAGTGTTTCTGTTACCACCGTAGGCGAACTTTCATGTTTTCTGCAGAAATCATTCGCATCAATGTAGTCATTCGGCTGCCAATATTATGCGCAAAGTTCTCTGAGATATGGATCGGGAACATCCTTAATTGCATGTCTCGTAGAATTGATGATCACAGGAATTCCTGCATTTCCACATGTACCACCTCATATGACGGCGGTCTCGTTTCTTGCATACTGTAGTCACGACGCTGTTACCCCTCTTAGACGAAAAATGTGAGTTATTTTTCCACTCATTAAGTATCCTGGGAATCTGATGTATTGAAATCATAACATATAGACCCTTCCTAAGAGGCTTAAATTTCAATACTGTCGGCGATCCTTGTTTACCTAGCGCTCACACTTCTTATATTCAATTCCTTTTTTGTTAGCACTAATCCGGAGATACCTGGAATGACATCTATCGGTGTTTTAGGAGAAGATCGCACAAAGCGCCAAGTGAAAAACGTTTTTCTTACTTGTGTACAAATAAAAGTAAATGTAATGTTATTCCCTTTCATTTATTCATAGTAGAAATTGATGCTCTCAGGCATCACAACAGCGATGCAAAAGTGAGGCGAACATGTTAGTCATGTGGCAATAGTTACAGTTGTCTCTCGGGGGACGCTGTGTGCTTAATTATGCTCGCGTTAACATATTTAACGATCACTGTGAGCAAATCCATGTGCTACAAGCAGTCACCCGTCCCTGACTTTGGCACATTTTATTCAGGAAAGGCACAGAGCCAAAGTCGTGAAACAAACAAGAAATCCATGTTTCATTGTGGTTTAAACTAGCATTCGTGTTTGACTAATAGTCAGAAGCCAGCTTAGAAGACTGTCTCACCGGGGCGGAGGTTAAAGAAATAAGGGTAAAACAATTTGGTGAAAGTAATGCAACTGTGATGAAATAACAAACTTAATAAGACGGTATTAAAACACGAAAATATCCAAAGATTTTACTGCTATGCTTCTTTACAAAGAGAAAATGTCGATGTCATTAACAAACAAATAATAGAAAGTTCTGAGGAGTAGCCGAGCGAGAGATGCTCTTAAATATAAATCTCACAAATCAGACATTTCTGAACGAACACATGCGGTATTCATAAAACCAACGTTCCTCATAGAAAGGGTCTCCGTTGATTTACGCACATACATCTAGAGAAAGACAAAGAAAATCCTATTTTCGAATATATATGTTCTGATATTAGAAATGTGTCCAGCCGAACTGTAGTTCCAAAGAACTTTCTTGGCACAGGCAAATCAAATTGTCAAAACTAAAATAACTCGTTTAATAATATATGAATATATCTTTTAGAACTTAATACGAAACACTGGCTATTGTTTGAGTACATAGGAGATCAGTTTTCGTAGAAAATTAAGTGGAAGTCCTTTATCCTTAGATGAAACTCAACAGAGGTATAAAAGAAAAACTGCTCATATCTTACCGAAGAAGAATGAGCCGGGCATCAATTATTAATAACGTCTAGAAAACTACGTAATAATACTTTTACGATTTGCTTGATTTTGTCTTTAACATGTAACTGTCATCAGCAGCAACCATAATTATCAATCCACAACAAGATGAAGGTCTTTCCAGGTACATTATCGTTACAAAACTTTCTGTCTTGAGTCAGACCCTGTCATATAACTATCGAAAACTTTCGGCTTTCATACTACCATCTCCGACACTACTGTCTCATTCTACAAGAACGTTCCACACGATCAATACCCTATTGGAAGACACAAATCCCAATTCCTCCAATTGGCATTGTCCTCTAGAACAGTGCTTTTCTACCGGTTGTACGCGTACCACTAGTGGTTCTTCGGCACCTGGCAGGTGGTACGCGACATCGTCCTAGAGAAAATAATACCGTTACACTTTCCTCAGCGTTTTGAATGTAAAACCTAGTCAAATTCATGGGTCATCATGTATTATTTATTGGATAGGAAATACTTGCCGTGGACTTGTTTCCGTATTTTCCGTGGAGGAGCAGAAATGCTTTCAACCCATGACTCATCAATCGCTGTTGCGCTCAATATAGTCTGAAATCATATAAGAAAAGGCAGGAAATTTGAAGGTCAAAAGTGTCTAATCTGGGCTGACATGTCGGGTCTCTAACTACCCGTCTACGCTTCACCAATCACGATATGTCACGTGGTTCCACCTCGCCATCTGGCTTGTCGTTTTTCTTCTTTCCACTTATTCAATTTTACTACCGCTGTATGTGACGGTATAAGACCAAGGTGGTAGTGCACATTAATAAACATGGGTAAATTTGTCATATGTTCGTAAGTGCAACGGGGAAGTGATTCAGCAAAAGAACTTCCCCCAAAGAAATTAAAACCGGCACCGAATCGATAATACAGTGAAGATTATTTGAAATTTGGATTTTATTTCACGGAAAAAAAACGATCAGCAGCTTTCTGATTATGTTATCTGCAAGGAAGTACTATCCAAACATTCCATGAAGCCTTCTTTGCTCCAGAGACATTTAACAAGAAAACATAAAGAGCACACCGAAATGCCAGTAGCATTTTTCCTGAAGAAGGGAGACGAATTTATAAAACGCCGTGATACTTTTGTGAAGTCCACAACCATCTCGAAAAATTGTTTGGAAACACTTTATGAATTGTTCTTGATAGCAGCTAAAGGAAAGACGCCTCACACCATCGTTGAAGAACTCGTGGTTCCCTCTGCCGGTGCAATTGTTTAAATTATCTTTGTTAAAAAATGCCTGACGCTATTCGTAAAAAAATCAATTTCTGACAACACTTTCCCAGGACGAATACAAAATATGGCCACAGACTATTCTCAGCAAGTGGTGGAAATGAACTCAGCAGCAGAAAAATTTGCATTTCAATTGGACGAAAGCACTGACATCGCTGGTGAAGCGCAATTAATTGATTTTTTGCTTGTTCCTGGGTCGAAGGATATACTGGAACTCGAATTATTTTCCCGCTCATTACCTGGCAGAACGACTGGGGAAGAATTATTCACAATAATTGATAATGTTTTCAGTGAACATGGAATATTATGTACTTGGTGTGCAGCAATTTGTTCCGATGGTGCAGTAGCTATTACAGGAAGAGCTTTGGACGCGACAGCACGAGCTAAGACAAGAAACAATCCAATTGTTTCAAATCATTGCATCTTGCATGGACATGCACTTGCTTCTAAACGGATGAGCCTATTGTTACATAAGAGTTTAGAGGATGCCGCAAAAATAATAAATTTCATCAGAAGCAGGCCATTGAATGTACGTTTATTCCGACATTTAAGCAAGGATTTAGATTCTGAGCACAGCACTCTCTTCTTTCATACAGAAGTACGTTGGTTGTAGAGAGGTGAAACATTAATGATATTATTCGAGCTACGAGATGAAATGCACCTATTAATGACGAAATGTTTCATCAACCCTAGCAGAAAAGTTTGAAAATGTCTTCTGGGTGTCTTGCTTTGGCTATTTGACTGACATATTTAAAAAGATAAATTAACTTAATCGGACGCTGGAAGGTCACGCTGATAACGTGATTATAATGGAAGACAAAGTTTGTGCATTCTACAAGAAACTCTCTCTGTGGCTATGCCAAGTAAAGAAAGGAAATAGTGCATCATATCCTAATGTGTCAGATTTTATTGAACTAAATTATGTTGTTGACACTGAAGATATTGAGACTGCCATCAAACATCACTTGGAAAAATTGCATACCTAGATTGTGTTGTATTTTCCATTCGTGTCAAGAGAATGTGATGTTGGAATTCGTTGTGTTGAATCGCCCTTCATTATGGACAATGCTGTGAGCTCTGACCTCTCTTCTCAAGACCAAGAAGCACTTCGGGAATCGAAATCATGCCGCAACATGAAGAGACGTTTTAATGAAAAAACACTGACCAGGGTTCTGGAGCCAAGTTGTAAAACTGTACTCGGAAGTGGGGGTAAAAGCTATCGTAGCATTACTGCCATTTGGTTCCACATACTTGTGCGAGAAGGCGTTTTCATCATCAACGTGTATAAACACTAAGGAAAGGAATTGCCTTCAGCAGGAATCTGACTTAATTCCATCAGTAAGCACTCTCCAACCACGAGTGTAAATATTAATGTTAGAGAAACAGGAACAATTTTCTCATTAAAAGTGTGGTAAGTGGGCGTACATTATCACTTTTTTTTTGGTAATCAAGTTTTTGACACCTGGCTAAGCACTGGTGTTACTCGATTATTGCCGTGTCCTGAAAATTGTACAATCTGTGAAAAGGTTAAAAAGCACTTGTACACAGTGCTTATGTGTGACGTTGAACGATGATTTACTCAAAAACTTTACGATTTTCGAAAGAATACTTTAGAACAAAAAGTTGTATTTTTTTAAGAGGATTCGGAAAATGTACAAGAGCATGGGGTTTACCCCAACGCTTACGGAACTACAGAAATGAAGACTTGTGTCAAGACAACAAATCTGCAGCGAGACATTCCGTCGGCATAGCTCATTTCGGAAAGCGACTTCCTCCGGAGGGAGGCGACATGGTTTCGCTGCTCGTCGCGAACAAACTTGTGTCTTCACATTGGCGCCCGAACGTTAAAATGGACGTACTGGCCGTTGCGTTCTCTGAAAAATATGTGATGTTTGTTCCAGCCATTGTTTGGTATTAATAAAAAGTTCCTACTTCGCTTCACAGACAAAAAAAGAGGGGGGTGATGTGACGTACTACATAGGTGCACACATCTGCCAAGACGACAAATCTGCAGCGAGACGCTCAGTTGGGAGAGTAACTTACTCAGGATAGTGGGGACACGGCTTCAATGACCGTCGCGGACGCCCTTGTGTTTTCACAACTCGTTATAAGTCCACTTTATCAGGATGGTATGATTTTACAATTTGGCATACAGTCTTTCATTTCAACAATATCTGCCCAATATATCTGTCGATTTGATACACAGATCATTTTGAACATGCTGAGCTTTAATTTTCACAAAATTTCAAACATGTCGAGTATGAAGAAATTTTAACAAGTTAGTAAAATCATGCAATGCATTCATTATAATACTCTTTCCAACATACCAGAAATCATTACTCAAGTTGTGAGGATAATGGCTGTGGAATAAATATCGGTCCTGTGTCCTGACCTTTGATCCCATTTCGATTATATTCAACAGAACCGGTTTAGTTTACCTCCGAAATAACATGATAAAATTTTGTTGCAATCGAAGCATTTTTACGTACGCTTTGAAGCATAAGGTCTATGGAATAGATCCCGCTCCAGTGTCCTAACGTGTGACCCCATTTCGCCCATTTCAATAGGATTCGTCCTCAGGCAGGAACCTAGAAGATACTAACATTTCATCTAAATCCAAGCATTTTTACGTAAGTTATGATGCATAATGGCGATGGAAGTGATTCCGCTCGTATGTCCTGACCTTTGACCTCGTTTCGCCGATTTTCAACAGGGTTTGTTCCCAGTTAGTCTCCTACCACATACTAAAATTTCATCGAAATCAAGCCTTTTTTACGTTAGTTATGAAGCATTAAAGCATTGGAATAGATCCAGCTCCTATGCCCTGAGCTTTGACCCCATTTCGTTCACTTTCTTTGGGATTCCTTCCCAGGTATTTCCCTACGACATACTACAATTTCATCGAAATCGAACCATATTTACACAAGTTATTACGCATAAAAGCAATGGAATGCATCCCGGTCCTATGTCCTGATCTTTGACCCAACTTCACCCATTTTGAATAGGTTTCCTTCCAAGATGGTTCCCTACCACATATAAAAATTCCATCGACATCGAACCATTTTTACCCAAGTTATGACGCATAAGGGCAATGGAATGGATTCCGCTCATGTATTGTGACCTTTGAACCCATTTCGTCCATTTTCAATACGGTTCGTCCCCGATTGGTCGCCTACCACATACTAGAATTTCGTCGAAATCGAACCATTTTTACGCGAGTTATCGTGCCGACAGACAGTCGGACGGACAAAGCTGGTGCATATACGCTTCTTCAACCTACGGTTGGAAAGCGTAAAAAAAGACATTTTTTCTTTGGAATTATTTTTAGGAAATGTTTTTAAAATCATCAGTTAAAGATGAAAGCATTTCAACCGATGTCCGTCAAAAGCTGCCTTTCTTTGAAGTTTTCTATAATTTTTTGAGAAAGGCAGCTTTTGAGGGACAGGGAAAGTATGAGGTGTACTCGTTTACATCTGTAGAAATGCTTTCTTCTGAGAAATCCTTGTACTGAAGCAGATGCCATAACTCCGCTCCTTGAAAGAATATGTCCAATCCCTGAGACGTCGAGATAGCATCCAAGAGCTCCAAAGTATTGTAACTTTGAGTTCGATTATCCAAAGCAAATGGGGAGATTGACAAAGCAAGAACTTTTTCGGTTTGGGATCATGATTGCAAGTTTATTCACAGAAAGATCATGATGAACCAAAATTGAAGAATATCTGCCCTCTGCAATAAATTGTTGCAATACTTCATATTTTCCAGCACCACGTCATTCTGTGTAGGGGGCAAAGTGATATTTCTCATGTAAGCAATCTTCTGTTTGATAGATGCTTGTCCTAAAAGCTTGGAAATCCACCCAGCTCACATTGTTGTTGTTTAATCACATTTTACCGAAACCTTCAAAGTAAAATATATCTGCTTCGAGACTCCGAAAGGTTTGCAAAACGGAAAAATAATCGACAAAGCAGACAATGGCTTGACTATTTTTTTTTTCGGATAAAGACTTTGAATCAATTTGAAGTAAACTCAGTTAACCTTTGAATCGATTTGAAGTGAACTCAGTTAGCCTTTGAATCGATTTAAAGTGAACTCAAGTTTCTCCGTGGCTAGCAAGATCCCTTGGGATTATCTGTGAAAATACCAGATTCTGCTGAGCTCTCGTCATACCTGCCTCACTTTCTACTTTCATAATTTTATTTTCTGGCTGTTCAGTTTCCAAGTTTCGGTAGCAAACAAAAAAAAGGAAACAAAAACAATGTGAATGTAAAAGATATTCTGTTCATTGGTGTGATATTCACCTTTTTTTTTGAATCATCTGACCTAACAGAGTGAATACAAAAATGTACAAAAGTGTGTACGTCATTGGAATCTTTTATTAGAACATTTCATTGTGGCATGGACCCCATTTTCTAAATTGCTGATATTTCCCACTATAGAAATGCTATATATGAGGCAAAAATAATTCCGATGGCTAGTTCTTACAGTTGGTGTCATAGGATATATACTGTATTTATGATACGAAATTAACAAGGAGATTTTTCAATTCCAGTCTAGAAGGATAAACCTCTTTTTTATTTCAAAATTATGTATGATTCAATACAGTGCTTTGTGTAGGGGAACGGGCGTGATCAGTGGAACAGAGAACTTGCAAACCATGTTAGAAAAAACGTACCTCTATGCACTTGTCACGACCTCTCGTTTGATCTTTCATTTTATTAATTTTAAAATCGATTCTTTAACACAAAACTACGGAATGCCATTCAAGCAAAAATGTTAGTTTGTGATGTGTGACTCACGGTCGCTCAGTGAAACAGTTGCTGCAAAATGTAGTTACGTAATTTCATATTTTTTAAAATCTGAAGTCTTAGAATTCAGCAAAAGCCATCAGCGTCCAACTGTTTCCGACTCGTGAAAGTATACAATACGTAGTTTTACCTTCCAACAAAATTTTATAATTTTGCAAATACAGATAAGCAGAGAAAAACCGGGAAAACCTATTTTTCATGATTTTATCATTAACTTCGGTTTATTTATATTCTTCAAAACATATTACTAAAATATTATGTACGATTATGCTGAAAAAGATTATGGAAGGCGATAAACACACAAATAAACAATTACATTCAGAGACGTGGGTGTCTCGGGAAAAAGAGAATGCGTCTTTATTAAACTGGGTACTCTTTGCGATTACACAGTACATTCAACATGTATGTGACCAGATGTGAATGTTGTAAACAGAGAAATCTTGACTTATTGAATTAAAAAAGAAAATAATTCTGTTAAAATTTTGCACGCTAAAAATACACAATGTAGAGAAGTGGGAGAAAAACGAAATATTTACATCTGAACCGTAATTTCAAACTGTAGAAATACACTTGTTCTGCTTTCATGCTGATTCCGAACTAGGTACAAGCAGAAACGACTGAAATAAGTTACTCAGCAAATAAAGTTTGAGGTGTTAATTCCAGAATTGAAAATCCAATGGAATTATATATATTATCAATTTGTCCTATAGTTTACCGAAACAACTTACAAAGTGACTAAACCAGAAAGTAAGAATTGGTCTGAGTATTCTATGCAAAATGAAATTTTTATTAAAAAAATCCGGCACATAAGTTCAACATTTAGAGTAAGAAAATACATTTACAGATTCAGGGTACGTTATTGAAAAATTTCCAAACTGAAATTCTTAAATGTCTGAAACTCTCATCGAATTCCGCCATGACTTCACAAATGGAAACTTCCAGGTGTTTGTGGTAGGTTTCCAGCCGTCGTTCAGTTTTCTTCACATCTGAATATACACATTTGTTGGATTTCTAACTATTTATTCATTCTCCTATATCAATGGTCAAATTATTTTTCTATATCACTCGCACTGATTGGTTGTCATGATTTAGCACACTTCCAGTGACCGACTGTATCTGCGGATATTGTGGACACTGCTGCTGAAAAACGTATGTCGGGAATAACGTTCGTGAATTGGTTTTTATTTCGGATAGCTTTTGCTGATCTTTGACTTTTCTAGTGAGTTATTTCCACCAGGAAGTACTGTCATGTATCGCTTCAGAGCCGGATCTGTTTGTGACACTCCTTGACTCGTCCGGTTTAGTGAACGATCTGTATTTTATATTTGTACTTAAATCTTACAGAAAGTATTTTCTTATTATTTAAAAAAGTTACCTTCATCGAATATTTGAGAGAATCGCTCTTTGCAAAATCGGTCCCAATATTCCACTAGTGCTGCCTAGGTTGGGATAGTTTAGTTTTTTCTTCTCCAGTTAACTGTCCTCCTCATCTAACTTTGTCTTTATCTAACTTTCCTCTTACTCAGTTCAGGTTTCATCCGGTATCACTCGGAAAAAAGCCAGTTGCGTCATCATTCAAAAAGGTCCAATAGCTATATTCGCTTATTATATAGAAGGCAATGTCTTTCCATTCTGCAATAGTTTCGCTATCCGTACGTTCCTTTTCACCAAACATCCCTCTGTAAACAGTGTTCTTATGCTTTCGAAATTTTCCAGAAATCCATTGCATGTACTAAAAGAATTTGTAGTTCCAAGCTATTGGGCAAATTCGCGCTTTCTTTTTAATAATAGAGCCGCTTGTAGGAATTCCTTTTGCACTGCATTGTAAATCCAGGTGACATTCATGCTGTTTACCTCTTTATAAGTTCTTAGCGCTTTGTTTTAATTTTTGATTTTATGTGATTCCCAAACGTTCATTATTTAGTTTTCTTTTGCTGGAGATATGTCCTATTTGTGTTGGTCCACATTTGAACTTTGAGGCCAACGGTCTCTACGATACCAAGAAAACTTCCTTTTGTAACTTCTATTCGTTTTTCTAATGAAAACATTTCGATATTTTTATTTTCCTTGCCATTTTGTAACATAGGAACACATGCACGTTGTGGAAATTTCGCAGCTTACCACATGTGTCCATGGAGAAATTGAAAAGTAAGATGTCTAACACAATAGAAGCATTACTGCTGTTGAAAACTGAAGCAAATTCAACACCCCGCCATTCATTCTCTTCCTTCAAGCCAGCGATGGGTTGTTTTGACATCTGGAGAGAAACATAAGCCTGTTCAAACAAAACGATGATGGAACAATCTGCTTCCTGGGCAGATTGTTATTATTTAGGACCATTAAAGATCGAACATGCTTACCATAGTTAAAAGGAAACTATATCGTATCTTGACAAAACGCTATGAACTCGACAGACTGACTATGAGGACGACCTAACGTTAACAATCTCGCGAAGAGTGGCGATAGATACAGAAAAAGTAACAGGGGTTGCAAAGTTTCATGCTCACTGTTTTTCGTTAGCTTTTTAGAAATTTCGAAACAAAATATTTTTCATAAGTTCCGCATATTCGCGAGCGCGAAATGCAGGTGTATTCTCATATGCATTTTACAAATGGATCTGCGTGACCGCCAAATAAAGGTATCTTATGAATTGCATCGTTTTAGTGGGTGATAGCATCCGTGCTGGACGACACTGACCGTTTCGGCAGGTGGCCAAGGAGTACGGGTGACAGCCGCCACAAGTTTCACTGTGTTTGGATTCATAAAAATAATCATATCGAATATTCTGTATAGCTACTAATATGCTACTAATATGCTCGGTTAAATTTTATTTTTATCAAGAAAAATAAGAATATTATTTGAATAAAGAGCTCCGAAAATTTGCTGAATCATCGTAGTCGGAAAATTCTTATTCTGTTCAGAATTTCATCAAATCCAAAGAAACCTAATTTTCATGGTGAAGAAAACTCTATTTTCGACAAGAATTTCGAATCTAATTCAGTTTAACATGAGTAGAAAGAAAATTGTTTGTCCTTTTCTTTTGAGAAAAACAACTGTTTTCTAAATCTGTTTCAAAGTCTCCAGGGTCTGTGAATCACAGTTGGTAGTTCTATGTTGCAGCACATTTCCCCGTAAGAAAGAATACAGAGACTTTCAAACAGAAGAATTGAGCGCTTGTCGACTGTAGATATTAAGATGTTAGCGTTGTTCCAGTCGGGGGTGTATCCATCCTGTTTTACTGCTACGGTGAGTGCGGTATTTATTGTATCAGTAGGTAAGAATTATTTATGTTCAGACAAACGAGTATTTAAGGTCCGAAGTGTAGAGCCCACATAGTACTTTACTTTACTGTAAGAATCTTCAGGTAGTAAAGGTATACTATACACACCAGATTTATTTATGGTTGTAACTTTGTCTCGATCATTCCTCACCAGTGAAAAAACACTCCTGGTGCTAATTCCAAAGGACATATTATGTTTATGATATGCTCTTTTCAGAATAGTTACTAGTGGGGGTATGAATTCTATCTTACCAACGAATTGTGTAGGGGTAGTTTGAGTAGATAATGTGGTAAATCTGTCTCTGGAATTTTTGCAAAAGTCCTTGGAAAAGGTGAGGTGGGAAGTCGAACGATTTTGTCATAGACGAAATCCTAGTTAATTCAAGCTGTCGAGCTCTGCGTGAAGACGAATGAGTGAAAGCACGTTTTATCAAAAAAGGAAAAGAGGAGCCCATATGTTCAAATGTGTGAGATGATATATAAGGTATCATACAAGGTATAGAAATAGATTTGCGGAAAACAGAGTAGTTAAGTTTGTGAGTATTTAAGTTTCGAAGTAGTAAAATATCCAGGTACGGCAGTTTTCCTTGGTCATCTATTTCACAAGTGAACTTAATGGTAGGGTACTGTTTGGAAAGACAATCTGTAAAACGTTCTAGTAAGGACAAGGGATCGGGCCAAAAGATTAGCAAGTCATCGACATACCGCAGAAGTAATAATGGTTGAACCGGAAATTCCGACAAAATATTTATGTCTGAACATAAATATCCTTTACCTGCTGATACAATAAATATCGCACTCACTGTAGCAGTAAAACAGGATGGATACACCCCCGACTTGAACAACGCTAAAATCTTAATATCTACAGTCGACAAACGCTCAATTCTTCTGTTTGAAAGTCTCTGTATTCCTTCTTACGGGGAAATGTGCTGCAACATAGAACTACCAACTGTGATTCACAGACCCTGCAGACGAATACTTCATTCTTCACATGCACAACCGGGTCTTCAGGACTTTGTATAATAATGTACATATTATTTATTATTTTTTATATCTGAACTTTAACGATTGGGATTTAGTGGGATGGCATCACTACCTGATTGGTGAACTCATGAACACATGCGCCTCGTATTGCAGTACAAATTGACTGGCTTGTTTCTTTTACCGTGTCATTGTCGGCCTGAGGATGAAGCCATTGTGGCTTCGAAAGTACTTTTCACTTTCATTGAACGGTTTTGGATTGTGAATAAAATGTAAAAATTTGTTTACGGTTTGGTAAATTGTTTTAATATATCGTGCTAAAGACAGCAACTTTTAATTTCATCACTATTTAGTGTTTTACATAGTCTGAACTAGTAGTATACGTGAAAACTGTCCTTATAACAAACACTATCATAGCGTTCAAAGATCTTATGTTTGGTAAAGAAGCATAGGAACCATATTATTATCAGTTGCCGATACTTTCTCAAAAATAAGATCCAATATTAGAAAATAGGCCTACAATAGGTAATTTTAAATTTTTGTTCTTAAATATCAGTTTTATGGAAAAGCAAACTGAAGACGATGTAACAACTCAACTTTCTCCTACAATTTTGAAATGTGCAATTTTTATTCAGTAGTAGTAAAAATGTTCAAAAATGCAAAGTTAAACTCTCGGTGCGAAATAATGTTAGTATTGGTGCGGCTAAAATCAGCAATATATAAATCCTTCAGGGAAGGAAGATTCGTTACTCTGATTGACATAGTGCTTAAATTATAAGGTAGAATAATTATTAATTTATATGAATTCAGTATACAAAACCAGCCGATCGATATCTGCGTGTCAAAAGAAGGAGCTTCGGAACTTTCATCTTTAAAGTGTTACAATACCTTTCTTTCATACTCTATGAAAGATTATGAAAAGTACTTGGACGTTTAACGGAATCTTACACACTGAGTCATTGAGATGCGTAGAGCTGCGCATTTTACATGAAATAGTATTAAGTAGTTCATATCTACTTGTCATGTTACTGATATATCATATTACTTTCTCTGGTCTCTTTCAAGGCATGCATTTCATGAAAAATCAGAGAAGTAAGAATTGACAGCCGAAATCAATGAAATTTAAGTATGACAATATATGCAGTTTATTGTCTGTGATTAATTTTACAGTAAAACTATAATCTCCCCTAAAGTTAAATTTTCTTACAATCATGTTTCAGGTTTCAGTCTTTCAGTTGGCTTTCGATACAAATTCAGTAAGCTTCAATCTTTGTCTTTAAGCTGGCACACGACGTGCTTCTGACCCGACAGAGAACCTGCCGTTGGGCAGGACTTTCAAATTTTCACTGCTGGAATTGCGGTTTTGTAGAAGATAGAATACCTTTTTGTGAACTGACGTTTCGCCGAACGTGTTTGGGCTGGAGTATCGTCGTGTGCCACCTTTGCTTCCCCGAGTGCTTCTCAGATAATTAAACTGCATTCAATCCCCTCCTGGAAAAATATTGTGTATCTAATCATAGTAGTTGAAACAAGTTACCAGATTCGGCTAGAACGAAACAAAGTTATACATTGTGAAATATCAAATGGTAACACTCAGCAAGTCATCTGGCACATTATGGGGGTGATCAGAAATCGGATGGTGACTGATCACGCCCGATTATCCGAATCACAGTTCATTCGACGATGGATGTCATGGAAGAGAATAATTAGAGGTTCTCCGCAAGCTCCATACATCATATAGAATTAAAATAAATTGAGGCTTCTCCACCATGTACAGGTCAGTGTCTGACCTCAGGAGAATGGGCCAAAATGTAAGGGTTGATTTGTTTTCAGCCAGTAGTAAGAGTTACTACAATTCGTTTGTTAAAAATTGAAATATTTTAATTGTTTCTTGAAAATTAAGAGAATGTTAGTGAATGTGTAAGTTCGCTGTAAATTGTAAGAGATTGATTTTTTCTCTTCCTAAAGTCACGGATACCACTGATGAACTGCTTCAAAATGCATTATTGTGCGTTTCGTCAAACCTTTAATGACGATACATTGCTACGATGCCGACACTCACAATTCCCGACTCAGATATAAAGATGGACATCCTTTCGTTGTCGGAAAAGAGTATTCATTTTTAATGCAAATCAATATTCAATTTTTAAAGGGAAATTTTTTCGTGAAGTGAGTGTTTCCTCTAGAGCCTACGTAGATCGCTCTTACCACAACAGGAATCAAGTAACATTTCTGATACCTTATATCAAAATTTTATATTTAAGGGTTATGTTTTGATTTTCTAAAGGCTACCGACTGCAATGTTGATATAACACTGCCGTGATAGAATTGTTTATATGGTATATACAACGAAGGGCAATCTCAAACATACTGTATAATAAAAAAAAGGTTACATATAAAATATTGCTTCCTAAGCAAGTTCAACAATATATAATCTCGTACACTGACATTGGCGTCTCGTCACCCACATCCATGTCCAGGAAGCTGGGGAGCTAGTCCTACCCAATTGAGAATTAACCGAGACTGAATATTGTCAATTATAGATTTTCATTGCTGGCTCTAATTCTGATATTCCTTGGGAGACATTTTGGGCCTTCGCGCATTTCGCTTGTATTTCCACACAGAAGATTGGGTGGCGCCGATCATGCATGTTTCAATATTTAATGACTGCATTCGTGTGATACACTCATACACTGGTATTTATTACTTTGGTATTTCATTTTTCCTACGGCAATCTCTGTTTCTAAACCTACAATACAATAAATTTTGGATTCCTGTTCAGTAAGTAAATTTTCATTAGGTGGTTTAACTACCATCGTGAACATTTTGACGCGGCATAAGAAGTCTCCCGTTCTCAATTTAGGACCACTCGTTCCAGGAAGTGGTGAGAGCCAGAGCCGTCAGACAAACAGATCATCCATGCCTCACCGTAATTCAAACCCGGACTCTCTCGTAGGAATTTTCAGAATGCAGCGCTTACACTAATACTCTACCTGCCATAGATAAGTCAGTTCCTCCTAAAGTAGAAATAAGGAACACTCGCTAAAAAACAAACATCATTTTTTCGCGTCACCTCTTTCACTCTGCTTTCGAGACACCAATAAATGGAGATTGTAGTCCTCCAGAACTGAGCGCATTCCATCTAATTGCGCAAAACCATTTATATTTCAGACAAAACGTAGCTAAATATTCGGTTTTGGGTGATATTTGGAAATATATTATCTACATAAATTTTGGATTTCATGTCTATCCCTTTTTGTTTTAAAATATTTATTTTCATTAATTATGTTTTTTTAATATAGGTGCTTATATGTAAGTTCTAATATTCACAATGAATATCATAACTTACATATAAGTTCATCGTATTCATAGGGCTTCTTCAGTAAGACTAATTTTTTAAGATTACAGTTTTTATTCATAAAATAGATTTCTTAAAAGTATTTTGCACTGGGTTTTATTTTTCAAATAGAAAATCTAACCTTTTTTTTTTGCATTCCACAAGGCATTCTAAATATAAGCAGCAGTTTTGTTCTTAGTGTAGGCGGAATAGGAAAAAAAATTGCCTTTTGCTGGACTTAATTTAAACGAAAACTATTTTTCGGTTTATATCCATTCCAATACCCTGTAGATTAACATACTAAATATCTACATTCATGCCTTGCGCCAATGGCCGCCATATTGGAAAATGGCGTACGGAAAACAGTTTTTTTCAAATATCTCATGAATGAGTGATCGTATAGAAAAAAGTTTCAAATGGAAAATATTCCTTATAAAATCTTCTAAATACGTATTGATTTTGGTTTTGGAACAATCATTGATGAACTCCAAAAGTTTGGTTTCAATGTATCATACGAGGAAGTTCAAAGTTATGTGAAATCTGTAATGAGCGAAAATGTGACTATTTCTGTTGAACCTAGAAATTTTTGTCAGTGTAGCAGTAAGTGTTGCTGCATTGCTACTATAGATGGATATAATACATTTCATGGAATGGGAATAATAATGTGTTAAACAAAACGAAAAAAAAATATGCCCAAAGAAGAATTAAATTTTCAGTGTTTACAATCCGGGTTTAAGCCGCTAATATCGTTGCTAGAGCACAGATACCATTCGATTTTTATAAGTCTGAAAATAAAGGTTTGAGAAACATTTGTTTTAAAAGTGTTGTGATTCGTACTTTCAATCCATCTTCTATGGAATACAAGCAGATTATTGAAAGCTCCTCGTCCTGGATAATCTGGTTACATCCAAAGTGTTGTAGTTTTAGATCACACGGGACCAGCGTCAATTAACTTTCTTCCTATGATGGACATGAATCCCACAAACTACAGCTCTATTTATACTACTTTACATTTTGTATGTGCTGAAATTAAACGACTAAAAATGGGTGTATTAATAACCTTTGGCAGTGCCTTTACATTAAAGCTCTGGAAGTTGTTAATTCTGTACCTTACGAGTTTTTTAACATTTTCATCCGATTAGGAGGCTTCCACCCTATAATGTTTTTCTTAGACTCCACAGGAGTATTAATGACTACTTCTGGCCTGTAAGAGGTCTTACAGTTTGAACATGTAGAGAACACAATGCCACACCTATTGTGACGAAAAGCATACTCAATGGCCCTACGTGGCCATATGATAGCGTCTGCTGAACTTCAAGCACTGATCATCGCTGACGTTTTGGATTATGACCCCAACTGTGAATCATATTCAACCAAAATTATAAATGACACTTATCAAAAAATCGGAACCACAGATATGAGTCAACAAAAAGTTGTTAAACTGGTGAAGCTGCTTGATGATGTGCTTGAAAACAAGATAATATTTGAAGTTGCAATTAGGTCACCTGTCCTGAAAAATACAAATGAAAATCTGAACAAGAAGAAGAAGAATGAAATTATTAGTAGTCGAAGCCGGACTGCAAAATAATAGCTAATGTATTTCAAAATGATGGATATTGCAAAAACATTCATTTCGGCATAAAGAACAGGGAATTGCAAAATGCATTTTACTGCGATTAAACATCTGTTGCCCTTTTATGCAAGATATGGACATAATAACTATGCAAAATGTGCACGGTTATATCTACAGCAAACGAGAGATTTGAAAAGCTTTCATCCAAAGGTATGTGCAAGGTTCCAGGAAGGATATTTAATGACACGGCGATATGATAGAGGATGGGCTGGTATATGGAGTAACATAGTCATTGAACAGACATATATGAAGTCAGAAAAAGGCCGATCTGGGATGTCACGTGCAGGAGGAGTGACGGATAGTCAAAGGGCTTTATGAATTCTAAGGCAGTCTTCTTGCAGTGCTGCCACCATGGCAATAAGGACTTTAACAGACAGTCACCGATTTGGTGAACTGAAACATGTGAAACTTTCTTTTGCAACAATGTCACAAAATTTGAAATATACTATTAAGGTAATACAGTTTTTGAAGCTGCACAACCCATTGGAAACAAAGCTTCCTCAGCTAAGGAATATAGTAAATGGTCAATTGATAGTGAAGGTAAGATGACTGCAGAACAAGCAGAGCACATTGCCTGGAAAATTCAGGCAGAACTGGATGGAAAATGTCTCAGTGAAGTGAAGTTGAAAGAAAATGCCCTAGCTGTAAGTATGAAGGTCCAAAGAAAAGGTACTGTGATTGTGGTGATGAAGTTCAGATCGATCCGGTCTTGATGACTTAAAGAATGCTTGTTTGTTTATCCTTTAATCCAGACCCTGAAAATGCTAGTAATAGCTTTAAATATGAATTTTGCTCATGGCCTACTTCTTTGTTTAATCGTCTGAAAGAGATAAATTGAAAGAAAAAGTAACACATCTAATCTCGCAAGTCGTTGGATCATGTAGTAAAAAATGATACCCTCAGCAGTAACGGCAATGAAACATATTATCTCCTTCATGGCGGAGCACTTATTCAAAATTAAAGTTGACCTTCAACTGGAACTTTTGGCAACATCATTCAGTATTACAAACGCTAAATAGGAAAGTACTACGCCAAGGTTATAGTTCTGTTTGATAGGTACACGGGTACGCGGCCTCTAGCACAAAAGACACGGAACAGCAAAGCTGCACAAAGCAATTTCTGTTACATTTGTTTTTAATAAAATACAGCAATAGTAACAGAAAAGTAACCATTAAAAAATAACATTTTGATGCAACAAAAAAAGGAACATTTTGGGGGAGCACAGAGAGCACAACAAAGTTTAATACAAATGACAGGAAGTGAACTTCAAAAAGTTAACCATAATGACATTTTTGAAGATTCTGATGCTGTTCCGCACTGATAAATTGCGCTTTAGTTATCTCTATGAAACTGTTCAAGAAATAAAATTCTTTATTTCCTATTCCACACTTTCAAAAATTCTATCTTCGCCCAGAATATTCTATTGACACCTAGTTCGGCCAAAATAACACATATGCTGCATGGAACAAATTAATTCTGTCCCATAACACAGATATATTCCTCCATTTCTTTGATATAGATACCCTTATCTCCTGCGAGAGCAATTCTGCATAGAAAAAAGGAGCGTATCGACATCTATCTACAAGAATAAACTCAGGTCGAACATCTTAAAAAGCATGTTTGCCATTTGGAGAAGTTCATTTTAGGTACTGACTTGATACGACTGACACAGCATGATGAACTGTTCTTGTATATATTAAAATTGCAATGAACGGAAATTCCAGAGGAAAAGTAATTGGAAAACAAAAAAGTACCACTCTTTCGACCTAAAAAAAAAGGAAAGAGTTGAAAACGTAACGTAGGCATGAAATCTGTCACAATGATTTTTACCAGACTACAGTAATTTATTAATTTTTATGAGTGGCTCAAATTTTATATTTTGCGTGCAGTAAATAAATGGAAAGAAAAGAAATTACATTTCTAAAATAGAAATTAAAAGTATGTGCTGTTATTTTCAAGATATCTGTCTTGTTTCTATCTGCATTTTTGGTGCAGAAAACAACGACATGTGGATTCCTATCCAAATACTTTATTGTGCGGTCTTTCACTCGTAACCATTGCGTGTTTCTTTTTTACTATTGATGTGAGGTGCGTTAAAATATGATGTCAACTGTGCTCTACAATTTTTAATGCCTTTCACCTGTACACAACTTTGGGCCTCCGATCTGGCACACTCAGTTTTCAAGGATTTCCGGAAACAGCAAAGAAAAAGACCCAACTCAGGGCTCTTAGTAATATAATGTATTCAATATTCTGTAAATTACACAATTTTTAACTTTTAATGTCTATAAATAATGTTTAAAAGTAAATAACAAAAGTAATATAGTATGGTATGCAGTTTGTTTTAAGGTAGTTTAAACTGTTTGTAATATCCAGAAATGCTGTTTCCGAATCTAAAAAATTGCGAACTCTTTAAACATTCTCAACTGCAGTCAGACTACTATGTTCCCGTGTTTCTTTTAAAGCTAGGGCGCTGTTTTACATCAACATTCCAAACCGTCCTTTTTAACCCTTTTTAACTTTTAGGGCGTCGTGATTACTTGCCAATTATGGAAAACCACACTTCCTGGTGTTGAATCTGGGCTTTAGTGGATCTACTGAGGACTTCTGAGGAATAAATACGATATTTTTCAAAGTAGTTCAAGAACTTTTGTAGCGCGACACTTCTCTATCTCTCCACATCATTTGCCGACCCAATGAGATACACACACTGTGGTCCTGGATTTTGCGATCTATACCGGGGTCTGTTTATTTTTAAATGTGTTATATCCTCAGCCGTGTGGCGTTCTTCTTTCCGGAGGTCGACACAGCTGTGGATATAAGTAGGGGGCTGACGATATAAATGCTTGCTTAATAACGTCATCCTCTCCAATGATATAATTTATAATTTTACTCTTAAATTTCCACCGCCTGTCAAAGGATCTGATTTCAAAGTTCCCTAGCGAAATTGATAATGTCATATCGCACGAATGTTAATTACTGTGAAGCAGGATGTTTCTTCCCACTCCCACACTTTATGCGCAGGCTATTATATATTTCGTTACCGTAAGATACCGGGTACTTAAATAATTTTACAAGTGTTGAACGACATTTGTATATTAGCCCGAGGAGTACTTAAGGCTAAAGGAATTACAGCTTATCAAGAAAAAAATACATATATTTAGGAATTTTGTGAAATAATACTATAAAACCAAACATTTCCCCTTTTTTTAAATGTAACAGAAAGTCATGGCTTATTTGAAAAGATCTGATATTTTAAAGCATTCAGTTGCTTCCAAAAATCAGGATGAAAATAATACTTATCAGTCCTTCTACAGAAGAAATAACATTTTCACAGAGCTAATAAAAATTACAAGTTCCAACGGAAATATTACTAATTCACTGGCATTAATTACTAAAAGCATTGCGTCATCGCGCAATTAGTGTCTGGTCTTGAACATGCATGCTTTCCCTGAGTCGTTCTGGCTCAGTAGTTAAGACGTGCAGTTTCCGCTGAGACAAACCAAAGGACGTCGATTCGAGTCCCACTTAGCACGAAAATATTATCTATTGTAAGTTCTGAAAAATTCCACGTCTTTCACTTTCTGAAATTTATGAAAAAACATGGAAAAACCTAAAACGGACTTTTGTTAAACAAACGAAATTTCTGATTACGGAAGACCTGTGAAGAGGAGGAAACTCAAAAATTATTTTAAAAACGTAAATTTTGTTAACCGATGGGCACTTTCCCGCAACTGTGCTGCATGTTGTTTACAGGAATTATGCGTGAATTCACACCTTCAATTTTTTAAAGTGTGTACCAGAATTCAAAATTTGTGAGTTCGGACGTTTCCAATTTATTGAAACATTCAATATGTATTTTTGATACCACAACACAAAATCAGTTGCTGTTATGTCTTGAATTTAGAAGTGGTGATGTATAGTGCGACATTTCCCATCTCTTGAACAGGTATGTATTACTACGCAAATAATGAACATTACGTTAAGCGTGGTGAGCATAAAATTAATATCCAAAGCAAGAACATCAATGAAATGATGTTTTCCAGAACGAAAGTAGTACAGGAGATTTGACACAACATTTATCCTGTGATCAAATTATAATTCTTGGATCTCTTGAGCATGGTGACGTTACAGCAATGTATAAAAATCCAAATATGTTAAAACAATTATAAAGTGGAAATTTACGAAATTTACATTCCTGGTCAAGGAGAGCACACATTAGCTGAAGAAGAAAGTGCAGACAAAACGATTTTCTTGTAAAATGAATCATTGAAGATCACAGATTTCAGTGGTAGTTTTATAAGCAATATTGTCGAATAGACTATGTTTCCAATTCAAAATCTTCTCGAGTACAGAAGCTACGAATCTAAAACACAGACTAAAAAGCTTTGATCATTGTTTTCACAGTAGCTCTAGTAAACATAAAAAAATCGAAATGGATCCCCTATTTGCAATAATAACTGTGTCTATAAGAAGCTAGAGGGAAAGGACATGTAGTAAGAAAAGCCCTTCCTGTCGTATTTTTGAATAATCCGTTTAAAAGTTTTCCGCCAATAGTGCGTTTCGTAAACATTTATGCAGTTACTAAAGCATTTAGTTATATGTTCTGATATGACTGGATATACTATGTGTCTATTAATACCGTAACACATATGCAATTTAATACACGCTAGACAAATAGTTGATATTTTCGTACATAATGGCTATGAGAAGAATTGAACTACCCTCTCGAAATATGGTTTATTATTTATATTGATTAATGCATTATACAAGTTTACGTAATTTATTCACCTAGACGAAAACTATTCACACGTATGACATTTTCTTTGAAATAGTTTTCTTTTTCTTTATCTGATACACGGAGGCTATGTTTATTGAAAATCAAATATAATTAATAAACAGTAACCGTACGCGAACTATAATCAAAATAAAATGGCGTGCAAAAATTAAGGACGAGACGGTTTTTCGAATGTAACGTCGTGCAGAAGTGCTCCACATCGACTCAAATCATACCATAAGATACCCAAGATGTAAGAATATAGGACAAGTGAGGAAAACCGTCCAAACAAGGAGTCCAAACGATACAAAACACTTTACTAAAAAGGTAGCTTCGAGCACAACTGAACAGAAGACAGAAACGTCCATCTGACAGGCGGTTGCCAAGAAAAATCCAGTCTTGAGTAGGGGATATGATCATCCCTGAGTGCGTTGCAGGATTTACAACGTTTGTGCATGCTGAGGACGAGATTGTCAAGGAGTTGTTGAGGCATCGCCACCTATTCCTCTTGTAGCGCCAATCGCAGCAGCGGAATCGTTGCTGGCGGCAGGTGACGTGCAGCCAAGCGTCTCCCGAGAAGGTCGCACATGTGTTCGATTGGATTTAGGTCCGGGGACCTTGCAAGCCTACCCATGCGTTGAATATCTTTACTCTCCAACAGCTCTGCGACAGCCATTGTACGATGAGGTGTAGCGTTGTCTTCCATGAAGAGGAACTCAGCACCCATAACACCTCTAAACAGATGCACGTGAGGCAGGAGAACCTCGGTACAATAGCGGACACCAGTGACTGAACCTCCTTGGAAGATATACAGGTCCGTACTGCTACCAATCATGATAGCTCCCCAAATGAGAACTCCGCCGCCTCCAAACCGGTCCCTTTCGATGATGTTGGAGGTGTGATTGCGTGTTACCTGCTCTCTCCAGATGTGTATACGTCCAGAATCGTACGTCAGACTAACTTGGCTCTCATCCGTAAAGGGAACTCGACCCCTTTGCTGATCTATCCAGTCCTTTTGTTCCTGGAACCACAGAAACCGCCGTCTCCGATGACCAGGCGTTAATGGCACACACCGTACTGGTCGTCGTAAGAATAAACCACCTTTGTGCAACTTCCTGGCCACGGTAAAACGCGGTAACGGGCGTCGAGTTCTCTGTTACATGTGCCTTGCGCATTCCCCCGTGGTCTTCTGTCTGTCTCTTCTGGCCTGTAGGACAATATACCGGTCGTCCGCCACCGTGGTTGCTCTTGGACGACCACTGCTAAACTCTCGCACAGCTGTTCCTGTCGTTTGAAATGCTCTCCAAGCTCGTGAAACGATGCTGTGAGCGACCCCGATCTCTTCAGCCACACTTGTCACACTTTGACCTTTTTTCAACTTCCCAATGACGCGACCTCGGGTAAAGTCATCCAGGTGTCGTCTACTGGATTGCCTGTTGGCCATATCACACGGTGGCAGCAACTCAACGTCGTTCAAACCGATGCACACCGTGAAATAGCTTTCACCGAATTGATGAGCGTACACCGCCTGTGTTCTTTATATCCTTCCGGCAATCCTCACCTCCTACATCATGCTGCATATATGGGGATGCCGTACCGTACCGGACCGTAGTCTATCTCCTGAGTGGCCTTTCGGTCCGTTCTGCCAGCTCGTTCCGCTGTTATGCTAATTTCTCCTCTTCGTCCTTAATGTTTGCACACCAGTGTAGTATAATAATTCTAGTAACCCGAATGTCTTGGTGTGGAGTAGAAAATCAAAGTTTCCAAGCTTCAAGACATCGCTTAGGCTTTCTTCTCAAGAAAGGGAGACAGCAAACTCCTGTCTAACTTCCAAGTTTGCTGTCTACGCTCCTTAAGTAAGCTATCTGGTTGATGTGCGGAAACTTGGGAACTTTTATTTTCTGTTCTACGCCAAAAAATTCGAATCACTGCTATAGATATACTATTTTTAAAATAAAAGATAACAGCATCCAGTATATCACTAGAAAAAAGTATTAAATTAAATATACCACTAATTTGTCTTTGATGTAATATCCGGATTGTTGGCGAAGCCTTTTATTAGGCTATCCTACAAAATTAAAGCAAACTGCCCTAATTATTCGGCAAACTCCATAAATTAAGTTACTTGTTCAATGTGCGACAAAAAATGTCGCAGGTCATAACGAATCATTCCAATATAGATGTGCCGGTTTTCATAAATATACAAACAACAACACACATTAATACAGGGTGGTTGGCGAATCTGCTAACCAGAAATGGTCTTTAAAGAAAACATTCATTCCCAATTGCACTAACCACTTTTCTGAGTTTTTATGTTGAAAAAAAAATATGTCGTGTCGTTAAGCATGATTCATTGACGAACCTTAAAGGTAACAAAAATGAATTACAACAAGAAAGATGAATGGTTTGTTGTTGCTTAAAAGACAAAATTCAAGTGCAAATTTCTCAAAATCCGTAATGAATAATTGACAAAATTCAAGTGTAAATTTCTCAAAATCCGTAATGAATAATTTGGATAAATGCTTTGCGCCGTGTTTCGCCTTTTCAGGTTGCGCAAGGTAAAATGTAAACTAATATGTTTTTTTCTTGTTTTACTTTTTTCTGTTCCACAGCTAATCTAGTTTGTTTTATCAATGCATATCTATGATTATGGAAATTGTTTATTTTGAAGCGTACTGATAATTATTCGCCATCAAGAAAAAATCTAAACATCGTTCTTTTTTTAAACGAACTGTTTTGAGGGTTTCTCCTCACAGCAGGGTGCAAGAGGTGTCCAAATGTTAAGTTTATATAAATTATTTTTGCCTTTTTTATCACACGTAAAAAAATGAAATTTCCCTTGACTGCAAAATAACCAGTAAACTACTTCCGTTAAGTTCTTCTAGGAGAACATGTAATTTCCTTTTGCTACTGGTAAGGTATTTCAATCTTTTCGTTTTATGAACTAACTCTTTAGTAGGCAGTTAGATGTTTCACATTGGAAAATAAAACAATTATGACACATTTTTCTCATATAGTAACGATTTTAAAATAAATTATTGAAAATAACTTAAAGTATCAATCAAAGTATGCATTGTCTGCCTTCTCTCCTAGCTGACAGAAACAATAAAATATATTACCCAACCCGTTTGGTCAGCGTGAGGGATTAAACCGTATTACCCGCTAAATGAAGTTGTAACGGATGACCAAAAGATGGAAAGAGATGAAGATGATCGTGATCGAGGAAGTTGGAAAAGATTGGGGGAGGCCTATACTATGCAATTTATGTCAACAGGCTAAAAAGAAGAGCAGATGAGGTAACTACAAAAGTATTTACCGTTTTCGGAGACTGAGACAAAGTACAGTATAACACATACGTAACACGAAAGCAATTTGTTCATCAAAATAATTACTCTGTCAAACGCACAGAATAATTACAAACACGACCCAGTAATGTCCTCTGTGGCTTGCTAACTATCGCGGAAAGTCAACGCGAATGCGTGAAATCAGGAACGCATTCGCAAACTGTACTTCCTTTCTGAATATGCCACGTATAACTGAATTTTCGTAACAGTACAATAAATACTTCTATTAGTGGATGTCGCACCTTTAACACAGCCGTAGGTTTACTCGGACAACGTGTTTTGTTACTTAGGAAATCAAAAATGTCGATTTAGTAATTTTAAAGTAACGCAAATGGTATTACTGTGAACAAAAATAATATCTTTAAAAAAACGATAGTTCTTTTCTGCGATATTTTATGATACCAATAATAATTACAGGATTTAACTTAAACGCTCTCTGTATTACTGCTACTGATTTTTAACTTAAATAAATGATGTTCGATTATAAAGAAAATCCATAAAGAATAAATCTGAATAAAATCAACTTCTCATCTGTCATATTTTTTTACACTTTTTGTCACCTATACTGAGCGTGTTCAAAACTGCTCACTCACGATGTTGTTTTCTTACTGTGTATAGATTTGCAGACATAAGTGTTTCGCATACATCATAGTCTTCTTGAAAAAATATTTTGTAAAATAAATACCGCCGAATCCAGATGAAAGTAGCTATGCGAATTCTGCGTGCAAATGAACAAATCCGTGCTACTATCGCAACCACCATCCGCCGCTTTTGTATTCACTTAAATACGAGTTCCGATCAAAAGGTTTCGAGACTAGGCCAATATACAACGAAGTGCTCACGTTTCTTAAGTCTGGTTATGATGGCCCTCCAAACAGTCTCCTTATGCAGCGATACACCACAGCCAGAGTTTTTGCCACATTTAGAACGTCTTCTGGAAGTCCTGTTCGCGAACCGTGCCTGGATCTCGTCCACGGTTTCAAAACGGCAACCTTTGAGCTTCAATTTGATCTTCGGGAACAGAAAGAAGTCGCAGGTGGCCAAATCCGGTGAATAAGGCGGGTGAGGAAGGGTAGTCATTCTGTTGCGGCTGCAAAACTGGCGTGTTGCTAACATTCTGTGAGCTGCTGCATTGTCCTGATGGAGAAGGAATTCTCCCGTGCGCAACAAATTTCAGTTCGTTTGCGGAGAATATTCTCCATAAGACGCCACAGAACATCGCAGTAAAAAAGTGTGGTGACGGTCTGGCCCTGGGGGAAGAATTCAGGGTGCACAACCCCGCGAAAGACGAAGAACAGGATGAGCATGCTTTTGTTTGCACTCCGGCCGTGTCGGGCCTTTTTCGGTCGTGGAGATGTGGGGCCCTTCCACTTCGACAACTGCTTTTTGGTCTGCGGGTAGTGACCGTAGACCCTAATCTCGTCCACAATGATGACCCGCGACAGGAACGTTGGTTCATTCACCACCTGCAGACGAAGATTTTGATAGAGTTCGACACGGAGCGCCTTCTGTTTGCGGTTCGGAATCTTCGGCACAAAGTTTGCAACAATGCGGTGGATGTTCAAAACCGACGTCAGAATTTTTTGCACTGTTCCTTATGACACATTGACAATGGTAGAAATGTCTTGAAATGTTCTCCGACGATCCTCATTCACAAGTTCCATAATTCTGTCCACATTTGCGGATGGTTTGCTCGTTGACGGTCGCCCTGACCTCTCGTCCTCTTCCAGCGCTGTTCTTCAGCTCTTGAAGCACGAGTGACACCCAAAACACATCGCACGGCTCATTGCTTCAGTGCCATAAGCCTGACGCAACATTTCATGCGCCTCCGTTCCCAATTTACCGAGTTTGACACAAAATTTGATGCTCGTTCGCTGATGTAGTTTGCAGTCCATATCGAAATCGCAGGTTTGTTCTGCACGTGGTCACCAAATATGGTTTAGCATAGGTCCCGATGTTCACAGAACGACGCCACTTGTCAAAATGACTCATGAAAGTCCCTGCCCTCGACCGCTGCTCGCGCGTCAGCATGTTTCTACTTGTTGGCGCGGTACGTACGTTTTAATCACACTAGGTAACGTGTGATACATTCCTATAAAGTACATTCCATTCCTACTAGATTGACGATATTGTGTATAAAAGAAAGTAGTGTCTGATGACGTAGTACTGGAAGTAGAATCCCCGACCGCGACACACAATGGGCACTGAGATTGCTCAATACAGTGCCATGACATTAGGAAGTAGATGGCTTAAATCATTGAAGTTAGATGCCAGGTTGCGAAAAGTATACGCGTGCTCAATATGGAATTGGCTAAGAAGCACATCCTCCTTTTTATGTGTATGAGTTTAGTCGCGGCAGTAGGCAGTACATCCCAAATTTTGTATGCAATATTACCAGTGCAAATGACTCAAGGGCCTTATCCTCGCAAAGGCATCTTTTAACAGCAGGACGTAAGAACCCTTTACCTCTCAAGGGCGTCCTCCTATAGCAGGATGGAGACGACACCACACCCATCACGGGTTATCTATCACAAGAACAGGGCTCTGGGCTATAAACTGCTTCCGTATCCGGCCTGTTCTCTGGTCATTACTCCATAAGATTTCCAGATTTTTCGCTCGTTGTGCCATTTACTGGACGGACAGCGGTTCATCAACCGGGACTATGTCAAGGGAACTTTCTTACGCTCAATCCACTATAATTCTACAGGGACTGATTTTTATTTCCAGATATTAAAACATTTGTGATGTTGCTGTCGAAAGCATCACAATGGCTTTGAATAGCCAGTTGAGAAAATAATAGCAGTTCAGTACTAGTGCAAACTACCGGGAATGTAAATCATACAAGAACTGGCAAAACTGCAGTAGCTGTTTGAAAGGAAAATTCATCCTTCAGATCAGGGATATTAATTCATGATTTCCTACCAAATGCATTCGGGTATTACTTGGTGTGATAAGGAAATTAAATTCAGCGACAGGGCATTTTTCTGAAGGAAATGGACAGAGCCAATTTTATTCGTACCCGCGAATGGGATAATGTTAAGTAAGCCACACTACGGAATTATCCAATAGAGATGGAAATTTGTATGTGCAATAGACATGCAAAGGAAAAGAAATGGTTGCAAATTCAAGCCAATATACGGATGAAGCAGCTACATAGGTTGATCAGGTCAGTACGCTGCAGTGCCAACTCTGGCTCGAATATGAGCGGTACACGGCGTGGCATGGAAGCATATGTTATACGTATACTTTCCTTAGGTCGATGTCAAAATTGTGAGTAAGTGTGCCTACAGTCCGAGATGTTGTAGGCGGTGTCCTATCATGTATCAAACACTTTCGATGCATGAGATGTCCGGCGATCGGGCCGCCATGGAAAGGTGTCGACATTACCGAAGCATGCATAAAAGATCTATGACGTATGGGCCGGGCATTGTCATGTTGAAATATTTCTGAGGGATACCGCTAGAGAAATGGCAGCACAACAGGATGTACGATACTGTAGACGTACCGTGATGGTAGTACGGGGAACTACCAAGGGTGTCTGGCTATAGTAGGAAATTTACTCCTAGGCAGTCATTCACGATGTGCTAGCGAATTTCCTCTGTATGGTAAAGCACGATAGCTGCGCCGGCCGGTTCGTCTCCACTATCGTATTTGCAGGTCTTCGGCAGGAAGTGCAAATCCTGACTCATTACGGAAGAAAACTCGAAGCTACTGGACATTATCCCAAGTTAATACGGAACGACACAATTGAAACCGCTGCCGGTGATGCTCCCTGGTCTTTTGTAGGATGCGAAGTGGCCTCGTCAAACGTAATCGATGTGTTGCAAGTCGTCGAGCAATGGTCGAATGGCTACTTTCGTACCTGACCATGGTGCATCATGGCAACCTATGATGGAGAGCCACGAATTTGGTTCTATTCGTGCGGCTCAAACAATTTCGCAATTCTTAGGGCCGTTACCCTCGGCCATCCACTGCCCTGCTAAGGCTGGGTTGTGCCCCCCCTTTAATTATTGGCGCCAACATCGTCCGATTACCGCTTTGTTTCCACCCAAATGCCTGGCGGTACCACTACACGATCAACCGTTCTTTTCTACCCAATTACACAGCCTCTTTCAAACTCTCCTAACTACTTGTATTGGGCAACGATACGACATCGATACCTCCTCACGGCACTTCAATCAAACGGCTGCGACATTTCTTCACCCCTTAAGATTTTGGGAACATCATACGTAGTTGATTGTGCTGATAAGACTTCGAAGCTGCGTATCCTCCTCAATAGAAAATAAATGTCTGACTGCCTCAAAGAAGCCACTGGATTTAGACATACCCCGGACAACCCCGGTCGCAAAGATGGCAGAGAGAGATAACCGATCGGCGCTTGGATGTGAGTGATTCGGCGTGTGTACCTTAGAAGGTCTTTCGTCCGTGAAGCAACGCCCTCCCCACTCATCCCACACAAACACATACTCAACCTTCTCCTTCAGGAAGTGAAAATATTTCCTCAAGAAACAGGTAGCTCAAATTATAGGAAGCATTACTTGGGATTAGGTGTCACTCTTCACAGAGACATCTGAGAGTAATCCTCATTTTGTTGGGTCTTCAGAAGAGAAGAAAATGGAATAGAAATATTTGTGCATACGATTTTTGGACACTGTTCGTGAAAGGGGTAGGTAGGATGGTTTTCCATTGCCCCCAAACCTTCTGGTACCAGGCAGAACCTGTTCTAAGTGGTAACACTTTAAAGCATCTGGAATTGTATGGAAGCTTTTATTGCGCACTCCAGTCATTATTTCCTGTCTGAAAAGAAAAGTATCAGTTTATTTCCAAAGATGCCTAAATGCAAATCGTCTCAATCTTGTTATTTACGCAAGTTTGTTTTGGAGTTTGGAGAATTTTCTACTGATGGAGTAATACTATTTTGCAAACTATGTGGACACTAAAGTTGCAGCAAAAAAGCGATTTACCGTTGTGTAGCATATTGGATCAAAAAGCATATTCGAGCAGTTGAACTTGCAAAGAAAACGTCGCAGGCATCTCAACGTTTACTTATGGAAAGTGTTCATCGACACCATCCAAGAAGTCACCATTTTATAAAGAGTTGTGTGAAGTTTTTGCTTCTGCGAATATTCCACTGGAAAATAATAACTGAAACTGCTAATGAAGCAGAATGCTAGACAGCTAATTCTCTACCTTCCTAGAAAAAGCCATCTGTTCATGGGCGATATGCTTGGACACTTTTATTGTTATTCCACAGAAGAAATTCGTAAAACGAGGTTATGCTATTATAAAGTTTCATTTCCTCAGGGTAACCAGAACTACTTGTACACACACACACACACACAAAAAGAACAAAATTCTTCGCAATTTCAAAATTTCGAATTCAATTTGAACAGATGTGTACTGAAAGAATGTTTCCCTAGGATTTCGCTCACCAACAATTTTCTCAAAAACATTTGTATTCTCCTCTATTTAAGAATGTTTATATGAATTTACATATAATAATATTTAAAGGAGGCAAAAAATTACTTCCTTCATGTGTATACAATACTGCTTATACACGATAAAATCATAAATATACGTGCTACAGATATTTAAAGAATTATTGAAATGAAATATTCAGTAAAGTTTCACTTGAAATAGAACTGTGAATTAAGAGAGTTCGACGCATTAGTAATCGTGTTATTTTAGTGAATGTTAGGAAAAAAAGCCGTATGTGGAGAGAAGAGCTAATTTCCTAATGAAATACCGAGTCGACAAAGATTACCGTCGGAGGAAAATTATGTAAATAACACAGGCTGCAACCACTAAAGTGTTTAGAAACCAATAGCTGATTCTCATAGATTTTTGGATGCTGATTTCATGAAAAATAGTCAAACAATTCCATCACGTACCATTTTTTCACAAATTGAAAACTTTTATTTTCGTAGCCACCAATCCATTGTGTTATAATCTACTAAGGAAGGGGAGAAGCATTTAGTGTCATAAATCGTCATTACTGGCGAAAACTGCAGATTTTTAGGGCAGTCTCTGGTGCCAAAAAAAACACAATTTTCAAGTATTAATATGTCAAATAAAAAGTTTTGTTTGGACAGATTTTACTTCAAAATGGCTCTTATTCGTCGAAAGCCTGCGTTAAAAATCACCATGATTCACCAGTCGTTATCATGAGGAGAATTCCAGGAACATCAAGTGTGACCGGAAATGAGTTAGTTGATGACTCACTCTCTTTCGTTCCTCTCCCCTATTCCACGCTTTCCGCTCTCTACTCAGTTGTACTTTGATTTTTGAGTGAAACTGTTGTGTGCTGAGCAGTGCAATTTTTTTCAAGGTGTTATAGATGAGTATATTGATTTTATAGTTTCATATTTAAAGTTTTAACCTATAAAATGTACTAAATGGCAGCGAGGGCTTGTCGTAATTCACCTGATTCCTTTTGTTATATTTGTGGGGAATTTGTAGTGAAGAAACATCAAAGAAATATAACAGATTTTGGGAAGAAAGTATATTATGCATATTTCGGTGTAAAACTTGGTGACCAGAATAAGTCATGGGCCCTACATAAAGTGTGTTACCCTTGTGTAGATGATTTGCGAAAGTGGCCAAAAGGCACGAAAAAGTCTTTCCGTTTTGGAATCCCTATGATCTGGAAGGAACCTAAAAATCATAGTTATGACTGCTACTTCTGTTCATGTAACGTGCAGGGATACAATTTAATTAATAGGAGAGAAATATTTTATCGAAACCTCCCGTCAGCAATACACCCTGTTCCTCAAAGCTAAAAAATACTTGTACCTAAACCTACTGAGAAACTAGAAGACATTCCTGAAATCTCTGAAGTACCCTTGGCTTATGACGAGGACTTTCACGGTGTTTCAGATAGCAGCGAGCCCCAACATTTTTCCCAGCTGGAATTAAATGATTTAGTCAGAGATTTGGGCTTTTCTCAAGAATCTGCAGAATTCTTAAAGACTCTAGGCTAAAGGAACTAAATTTATTGGATCCTGGTACCACTTTCTCGTGGTTCAGAAAAAGAGAAACATATTTTGTTCAATTCTTTTCTCAAGAAAGTGGCTTGGTTTACTGTAGCAATGTTCCTGGATTGATGAAGATGTTTAATATACAGTATGACGTGAACGAGTGGAGGCTCTTTATTGACTAGTCAAAAAGAAGCCTCAAATCAGTGCTTCTGCATAATGGCAGAAAGTATGCTTCAATGCCATTAGGGCATTCTGTGTACCTGAAAGAATGTTACCAGAATTTAACCTTGATTCTCACCAAATTGAAATATAAAGATATTGGATGGACGATATTCGGTGATTTAAAAGTGCTTTCCATGCTTCTTGGACAACAAGCAGGATACACCAAGTACCCTTGCTTCTTGTGTGAATTTGACAGTCGAGATAAGGGCAACCTCTGGATCAAAAAGGAGTGGCCGCATAGGAAAGCATTAAAACCTGGAAACAAAAATGTAGTAAGGGAAAGTTTGGTTGATCCCAGTAAAGTCCTCTTGCCTCTACTTCACATCAAGCTTGGCTTGATGAAACAATTTGTTAAGGCTCTATCAAAAGAAGGAGAGTACTTTAAATACCTTGGCAACATGTTTCCAGGACTGTCGAAAGCAAAACTGAAGGGAGGTGTTTTCGTAGGTCCAGATATTCGGAAACGATTTACAGATGAAGTGTTTCAAAGTAAAATGGTTTTGAGTGAAAAAGAGGCCTGGGGAGCTTTTAAGGAAGTCCTCAAAAAATTCCTCGGGTACTTTAAGGACCCCAACTTTAAATGTATCGTGGAAAACATGTTAACGGAATTCAAAGACTTGGGTTGTTCGATGAGTTTGAAAGTGCATTTTTTAAAACCACATTTGGAATACTTTCCCGAAAATATTGATGCTGTTTGTGAAGAACGGGAAGAATATATAAAGGAGATGGAGCGTAGATACCAAGGTTGATGGAACGTCAATATGATGGCGTACTACTGTTGGATACTGCACAGAGAAGACCCGCATACTGCCAACAAGAGACAAAGTGCGAAAAGGAGCTTTCAGGGGAAAAGGAAAAGTCAGCATAAGAACCTATGAATACCAGGATGTATTGCAATGGTAACTGCTCTTATTAAGATAATTTAGCAAATCATTTCCAATAGTTTGATAAATAATAAATTTGTAAATAAAACACTTAAAAATATTTTGAAAAGACCTACTTTTCGCCAGAATATGTAAAATAGGCTTTCTGCCCCATATATTCAAGCCCATTTTGTTAAAAATCTCTACATGATTGAGAAAAATGGATGCCATATTTGAAATCAGCGCACCAAACAATATAAAAATCAGTCATTACATTGCAAACACTTTTTCATGACTCAAATTTTGCAGGCCTGTGTTATGATACGATTTTCAACATACCAGAAATCATTACTCAAGTTATGAGCAAAATGGCGGTGTAATAAATCTCACTCCTGTGACCTGACCTTTGATTCCATATCGATGATATTCAACAGAACTGGTTCAGTATTCCTCCGAAATAACATGATAAAGTTTTGTCGCAATCGAAGCAATTTTACGTAAGTTATGATGCATAAGGGCTATGAAATAGATCCCGCTTCTGTGTCCACACCTTTGACCACATTTCGCCCATTTCAAGAGGATTCGTCCCCAGATCGGTCCCTACAACATACTAACATTTCATCCAAATCGAAACAGTTTTTCGTACGTTATGACGCATAACGGCGATGGAAGTGATTGCGCTCCTATGTACTGACCTTTTACCCCCATTTGGCAATTTTCAATAGGGTTTGTCCCCAGGTGGTCTCCCACCACATACTAAAATTTAATCGAAATCCAACCTTTTTTACGTTAGTTATGACGCATGAGAGCAAGGAAATGGATCCCACTCCTATGTCCTGACTTTTGACCCATTTTGTTCACTTTCAATAGAGTCCCTTCCCAGGTGTTCCCCTAATACATACTAAAATTTCATCGAAATCGAACGATTTTTAAGCGAGTTATCGTGCGGACCAACATACGCACACAACACATGACGTAATGAAGCAGATGGGAATCGCGAATATCTGCTCACAAGAGTGTGACGTCATAGAACTTTAGTAGGATCCACACATAACGCGTGACGTAATGAGACAGATGGCGTGACCGCGCGCCAAAATCGAATGGAAGAACGCCATGACACTACACTAAAAACGTGGTAATTCGTGGTGGTTATTTATCCCACTAAACGAATTCTCCTAAAGTCGAGATCAAGCTATATCGATTTCTAGTACCAGAAATAGGTTAACGACTTACACCAAAATCCTTAGAGCCGTTTTCAAAATAAAATTTGCCTACATACAAGATCTGCTGCTTTAAGGTGAACGTCAAGTAATTTTGCTTCCTGGACTTCGAATGGGAACACTTCTGTACACATTTTCTTCCCAATTAATGCGTTCCCAAGGATGAAAATTTAAACATCGATTAAAATATCTTCATTTTGTAACTTGCAGTACTTAATATTTTCTGAAACATAACCATAATTATGCAATCCAACATTTGTTTGTCCACTGACACCATGAAAATACAGGTCGCGCCATCTTTTTTCTGGGAAATTAATGCGTTCACAAGGCTGAAAATTTGAGCATCGATTAAAATAGCTTCATTTTATAACTTGGAATACCTAATATTTTCTAAAACATAACCATAATTATGCAATCCAACATTTGTTTGTCTACTGACGTTATCAAAGTACAGGTCGGGCCATCGTTTTTCTGGTTTCAACACCACCAAAGGAAAAGTTATTGATTTTTAATATAATTATGGTTATGTTTTAGAAAATATTAAGTTTTTCAAGTTATAATATGAAATTATTTTAATCGATGTTCAAATTTTCATCCTTGGGAACACATTAATTGTGAAGGAAATGTGTACAAAAGTTTTTCCATTGGAAGTATAGAAAGCAAAATTACTTGACGTCCACCTTAACAATATGAGATAAGGGCGATGGAATGGATCGCAATCCTATGTCCTGACCTTTGACCCCATTTTATCCATTTTCAATAGGGTTCGTCCCCAGTAGATCCCCTACGACATACTGAAATTTCATCGAAATCGAACCATTTTTACGCACGTTATGATGCATATGATAAATGGAATGCATCCCGCTCTTATGTCCTGAACTTTGGCTGCAATTCACCCATTTTGAATAGGGTTTGTCCCCAGGCAGTCCCCTACCACAGAGTAAAATTTCATTGAAATCGAAATATGTTTACGCAGGTTATGATGCATAAGTGCAATGTAATCGATCCTGCACCTACTTCGTAACATTTGACCCCATTTGTCCCATTTTTAATCGGGTTTTTCCCCAGGTGGTCCACTACCACATACTAAAATTTCATCGAAATCAAACCATTTTTACGCCAATTATCGCTCGGACGGACGGACGAACAAAGCTGGAGCATATACCCCTCTTCAACCTACGGTTTTATAGCGTAAAAAACGAGTCCGCCAACTTCAAGAAAAAAAGGAAATGCACCAGAAGAAAGGCAATAAGTCAAGGACTAAAGCTCTCAATCACCGTGAAATATAAACTTCAATTTTTCAAGTGCTACGTGTATTTGTTTTTTAGAAGGAATGGAAGAAGTTATACACCTAGCACCTCTAGCAGTCGTTTCAAAACGTACTAATTTCTAAAGTAAATAGAGTGTTGGTTGTTATCTTGGAATCGAAAGTACCTGCATAGACATTTTTTTAATCTCCACATCAGAATAGGGGATCTGTATAGCTCAGTGATTTCTTGACGCCTGAATTGTCGTAACCGTAAGGCTTACGAGCATAAAATTTGTGTTCTTGAGTAGAACTGAAAGGTCTTAGAGATTGCAACTAATTAAATGAGAAACGTGGTCCAACCATGTTGCAGTCATAACGAAAATTATATTCATTCATAAAATTTAACAAGAATGTAAAGGTTTTAATACATTCGCACTTGTATGTACAGCACACGCTTTTCCTCGGCAACTGCAATTTTAATTTCCTTTTCCTCAGAGTGAAAACTCCCTTTTTCCGAACGTCAAATGTTTATTTTACAGGAAAAGTGTAACAAAGTCTCAAAATTTTATAAATAATTATTCTTGTAATTTACTGAAAGCTTACTTCTACAATAGAGAAGGGAATTTTCCTTAGTAGAACTAATGATTCACAAATATTGGAAAGTTATACAAAAGATTGTCGGCATATAAATGTTGAGCATTTTTCTCTTTCTAAATCATTCACTCTTATGAGAACTTAAAAATTATATCGCACAGAAATGGGAACCAAACCTGCGTCTCCCTATTAATTTGAAGTTAAATACCCACCCATTCAAATGTGGTGTAATTTTAAAGTCTTCTGAAGCGGGAATACAAGAAAAGCAGCAACATCGATACATGCATGTGTATGCCGACTATGCATATATATTTATTTCAGTACATATTATTTAAAGTAACTCTTCCGAACAATTCGTCATCCTTTCATTTCTACTTTCACTTATACAGGAGTTAAATTAATATTCACCTGTATATGAATGAAAGGGATGTAAGGTCAGGTGATGCGTAACATCACAGCCTCTCCTTGACAAATGTCAACCCCGCCTTCTCGTGGTGCATCCTGTTCCCACTAAAGGGGCTCTGACGACCGCCAATAGCGGTATAACTATACCATCGGGATCAGAGGAAATGCTATCCCACACTCACCAACCCGCTTGGCCAGCGTGGTGAGTTATGGCCAAACACCTCCAAAATGACTCTACAACTTAAATCTTGGCCCTCAGTCTCCGGCAGCTGGAATGTACCTGGCCAAGGCAGCGGCCAGTGCGACATGAAGGCAGAGGGTGCTAAGAATCCCCGGAGGACCGGACTAGGCTGCCATTTGATGCTGACCTTGGCTACCTATAACGGACGCTCCCTATCTTCTGATTCAAGGCTTCTTGAATTGGAAGAGGAACTACAAAGGATCAAGTGGGACATCGTCGGGCTAAGTGAGGTAAGGAGAAAAGGAGAAGATCTCATTGAACTGAAAAGTGGACATCTCTTCTATTATCGTGGGACAGATACTGGCAGAACTAGTGGTGTTGGATTTATAATAAACAAGAAACTGAAGGATAAAGTGGTAGAAGTTGAAAGTTCCTCTGACAGAGCTGCACGACTCGTTATCCAACTCTCGAGAAGATACCAGGCTCAGATTATTCAAACTTATGCACCCACCACAAGTCATCCTGAAGAAGAAATTGAAGAATTTTATGAGGAAATTCGTCATCTAAATAATAAAGGTAAGCAGCACTTGAAGATAATTATGGGAGATTTCAATGCAAAAATAGGGCAACGGCAACAGAATGAAACTTCAGTAGGTAAATTCGGTCACGGCAACAGAAACCAGCGTGGAAATACTCTCGTTGAGTTTGCAGAGGCAGAAGGATTTTTCATCTTGAACTCCTTTTTCAAGAAAAAGCCACACAGGAAATGGACATGGAGACATCCAATTGGGACGACAAGTGAAATTGATTTTATTATGTGTAACAAAAAATTCGTCATCGAAGACTGCAGTGTGCTGAACAAGTTCAACACAGGTAGTGACCATAGATTGGTGAGATGTAAGATGCACCTCAACACTAAACTGGAACGTGGCAAGCTCATAAGACAAACAAAATGTATTGACATAACCAACCTTAAAAACACCATAATACTTTCAAGTTGGAACTGAAGAACAGATTCTCTGCTTTAGAAGGCCTAACATCGGAAGAAGTGGATATTTCGGAAGTTAACAGAAAAGTAACCAAAGCTCTGATGGAAACAGCAACAAAATTAGCTGGGTCTAAGAACAAGTTGCATGTGAACAAATTATCAGGAAAAACCAAAATGTTGATGCAAAAAAGAAGAGAGATGAGGACAACTAAAGAAGATGTAACTTCCAAAGTGGAATATATAGAGCTATGCAAGACAACACGAAAAAGTATCACTGAAGACGTAAGGAAATTCAACTGTGAGCTAGTGAGGAAAGCAATTGAAAACAACCAAAGCCTTAAGATAGCAAAGGGACATCTCAGTAAGGGAAGAAAACAGATTATGGCTCTGAGAAAAGATGGTTCTATAACAAGAAATAGAGGCGAAATTTTGACAAGAGTGAAAGATTTCTACTCCAAATTATATGAAAGGGATGATACATGTACTCCAGACATCATGAAAGGTACCAGAGTTCTTCCAGTCCTCCCAGCAGAAGTTGCTCATGCAATCAAGAACATGAAGCGAGGGAAAGCTCCAGGAGAAGATGGAATTACTATAGACATCATACAAGAAGCAAGTGGAGAAATTGAAACAGTACTCGCCCAAATTTTCACTCGATGCCTTAATGAAGGGAAGATTCCTGAGGATTGGAACAATGCTACAATGATCCTGCTACATAAAAAAGGTGACATTGAGGATCTTAGGAACTACAGACCTATCAGCCTCCTATCAGTGGTTTATAAAATCTTCACTAAAGTTCTTTCACACCGCTTGAAGGTAACACTGGACATGGCTCAACCGAGAGAACAAGCTGGATTCAGGAGTGGCTACAGCACAATAGATCATATCCATGTACTGAGAGAACTGATTGAAAGAGCGAGGGAATATGAACTTCCATTGTGCATGGCTTTTATCGATTATGAAAAAAGCCTTTGATTCGGTGAAACCATCAGCAGTTACAATTGCTCTGAAAACCTGCGGTATTGAAGATGCATACATTAATATTATTAATAACATCTATGAAAATGCAAGTGCAAAGATTCGGCTGTTTGAAAATACAACACACATAAAAATTGGAAAGGGAATGAGACAAGGTGACACCATATCTCCGAAGCTCTTTAATGCCACATTGGAAAATGTCTTTCAATCACTGAACTGGGAAAACAAAGGGATAAAGATTAATGGAGATTATCTAACCCACCTTCGTTTTGCTGATGACGTAGTCATTTTTGCAACTACCCCATCAGAGCTGCAGAGTATGATCCAGGAACTTGCTGACAAGAGTAAAGAAGTGGGATTAAAAATGAACTTTCAGAAGACAAAAGTGATGTTCAATGCTTTTACAAGAAATGAAGATTTATCGATTGATGGAGAAAAACTGGAGATAACAGATACGTATGTTTATCTTGGACAGCAGATATCAAGTGAGGGTCACATTGATGAAGAAATTAATCGGCGTACAAAACTTGCCTGGAGAGCTTTTGGAAGAAACAGCATAATTTTCAAGAGCAATATGCCATTATGTCTTAAAAAGAAAAGTGTTTGATCAATGCATCCTTCCAGTGCTTACGTATGGTGCAGAGACGTTTACCTTAACTAAAAGAGACATACAAAAGCTGCAGACAACTCAAAGAAGCATGGAGAGGTGCATGCTTGGTATAACCAGGAGAGATAAGAAGAGGAACTCGTGGATCCGAAAAATGACGAGAGTGGAAGACATCATGATCAGAGTTAAATCCCTGAAATGGCAATGGGCTGGACATACTGCCAGAAGGACAGACCATAGATGGACAGCCGAAATTTTAGATTGGATTCCAATGGACAGGAAAAGACCCAGAAAAAGACCACATGGGAGATGGGTGGATGAAATTCGTAAATATGCGGGAGTGACATGGAGGAGACTGGCACAAGACAGACCGTTGTGGAGGAAACTTGGGGAGACCTTCGTCCAGCAGTGGATTGATAATGGTTGACAATGATGATGATGATATGAATGAAAAATGATTATCGACCTTTCGGCCAACCAGAATTGCTTCGACTGGCGCAGACCCTAAGTTTTGTTTGGATTCCAAAGCTACAACTGCTTAGTTTCAATCGCTTTGTACTTCATTATGCTGAGTAGTGCGACAACAGCATGTTCGAACCTAATTCTGAAACTACAGGTGCGATTTCTCTCTCAGGATGACGTAGTTTTCTACTTTTTTGTAGGCTGCCTGCATGGGTAACAGCCAAATTTTCTTCATCTGTTCGACAAAAGCGATATTCCTGACGTCATACTAATGCCTAAAAATATTCAGTGGGAACCGTATAAAGTTGGAATGGCCTCGTAGATTTATACACGTTGCTTCTGTCCTCGTGGAAATAACGTACCATCTAAAAATTAAAAAGAAGTACATAAAATTTTGAAGATGGCAATCCGTTTTTTGATGTAAATATGACAAGAATGGTAAGTCAGATGATAACCGAAAACTTAAAAATTCCGTCGTCCAGGAGCGGAAATTGAATCCGCGTCTTCCAGATAGCACCCGGGAATGCTAGTCACTACACGGCTTAGAATGACCAAGTCTCAAGTTTCCTATTAATTTGAATACAACAATAACAGGATTCGCTAATCGAAGCAACCGGCATTCACGTTTAGACAATCTTAAGGTTAGGAATCCTAACCACTGCTTCGACTAGCGTATCCTTGGTCGTTCTGGGTGGCGTAGTGGGTAGCATACCCTTTCGGTTTCTGGGAGTAGCGGATTCAATTCTCGCTCCCGGATGGTGACATTTTCAAGTTTTCGAATGCTATCTGACTTTATCATCCTTGTCTCATTTACACCAAAAAACGGATTGTCATGTTTAAAAATTTTATTGTATGGTATAATCCTGCATTCCATTCACGAAGTATATCAATTTCAGATTATATCTGAATGAAGTAACTAATGCGCAAATTATATCTGGCTAATTTTGAGTCTTCATTTTGTAGCGCCGTTCCATTCATACCATTCTTTTTAGGTTCAGCATGCTGACAAAGAAAATTGTGGGTATAACGGTGAAGACGAATGCGTACTAACTGATTTGTCACCCTGTTTCTCGTATCGCCGTGCTTACCGAAAGGAAGTATTTATCGTCCCCGTTGACCTCATTACACGGAAAAATTTAATATTACTGGCAGAAAAATGAGTGGTTCAGTTACTTCGGTAAGCAGCACGTATATTGTGTTACTCGCCGCCTCTTAACAATCACCGAAAACATATGGTAATAAGGAAAACAGATGCAAACTTCATCCAGCCTTCCGAGAAAAGTGAAATATTCCAAAAAACGTCTTTTCTGATATCAGTGAAGGACACATTTATGCATCAAAAGCGCCGAGGGGACGGATAACGGCGTTTTGCTTGAAATTGAATTGACAGCATACATTTAAAATCATGCAAACGAAGAAAACCCTTGAAGCGCTTACATAGGGAGTAAATTGAGTAACTCAAATCATTTCGTCTGACATGAAACTCACGTAATAGACATACTGTATTGAGTTATCCAAAGAATAACTTCTACAACTCATGTAAACAGAATTTGCTTTATTTCCAAATTCGAACCCTTGACTTTGTTTTTCTAAAGTAGGAAGGCGAATCAAAAAATTAGATACACTGCTGAATACAAAAAAACAAATGAAGAGATACACTCAGGGTATTACGTTCGTTTAAATGTAAAATATTTATTCAGTTTTTGACAAAATCGCCTGAGGGCTGTAAACATTTATCGGAACGTGTGATTAACTTTTTATTACGTGTACACCAAACGTTTCCTCCCGTTTGCTACAACCTGTTAAGGACCGCAGTTTTCACAGCCTCATCGGTTTTTAATCGTTGTCCACTAAGGTCCTCATCAGTTAAGGACCGCCGTTTTCACAGCCTCATCGGTTTATAATCGTTGTCCACTAAGGTCCTCATCAGTTAAGGACCGCAGTTTTCACAGCCTCATCGGTTTCGAATCGTTGTCCACGAAGGTCCTCATCAGTTAAGGACCGCAGTTTTCACAGCCTAATCAGTTTGGAATCGTTGACCCCTAAGGTCCTCATCATTTAAGGCTCGCCAGTTTCACAGCCTCATCGGTTTGGAATCGTTGTCCACTAAGATCATCATCAGTTAAGGACCGCAGTTTTCACAGCCTCATTGGTTTGGAATCGTTGTCCACTAAGGTCCTCATCAGTTAGGGTACGCTGTTTTCACAGCCTCATCGGTTTGGAATCGTTGTCCACTAAGGTCCTCATCAGTTAAGGACCGCAGTTTTCACAGCCTCATTAGTTTGGAATCGTTGTCCACTAAGGACCTCATCATTTAAAGCCCGCAGGTTTCACAGCCTCATCGGTTTGGAATCGTTGTCCACTAAGGTCCTCATCAGTTAAGGACCGCAGTTTTCACAGCCTCATTGGTTTGGAATCGTTGTCCACTAAGGTCCTCATCAGTTAGGGTACGCTGTTTTCACAGCCTCATCGGTTTAGAATCGTTGTCCACTAAGGTGCTCATCAGTTAAAGACCACAGTTTTTACAGCCTCATTAGTTTGGAATCGTTGTCCACTAAGGACCTCATCATTTAAGGCCCGCAGGTTTCACAGCCTCATCGGTTTGGAATCGTTGTCCACTAAGGTCCTCATCAGTTAAGGACCGCAGTTTTCACAGCCTCATCGGTTTAGAATCGTTGTCCACTAAGGTGCTCATCAGTTAAAGACCACAGTTTTTACAGCCTCATCGGTTTGGAATCGTTGTTTACTAAAGTCCTGTTTCATTTTACGGAACAAATGGTAGTCGCACAGAGTAGGCGGTAGCTCTACCGTTAAATGTTGCTAGACCTAATACTTCAAAGACTGCAGAAAATACCTTTATTTTCCGAGTTTTGTGGGGTGTGGCGTCGTCGCGCAGCAGAATGACACTTTCGCTCAATATACACAGGCGTCTCTCCTTAGTCGCCTTTCGCAAATTTCTTAGCTTTTGGCAATTTGAGTCAGCATTGATAGTCGTCCGTCATGGCAGAAATTCTGTGCAAGCAACACGTTCACAGTCAAAGAAATATTTCGCTATGACCTTTCCCGCATAAGGTTGTTCTTTCCACACCTTCCTTGTTGGAGAGGTGACAATCTTCTATTTCGTGGACGATGTTTTGGCTTCAGGGGTGACATGGTGAAGCCACGTTTCGTTACTGTGATGATTCGATGCTAAACATTGTGACACTCAGCAGAATTCCGTTGCAGAAGAGCCAAAGACCACAGGAAACGTTAGTTTTTTGAGCTGGTCGGGGAGTAAACGTGGCACCCATCTCGCAAACAATCTCCAAGATTCCAGCTTCTCGTGAATGATGGAATGCGCAGTCCCGTACGAAATATCTAACGTACTGGCAATTTCCTTGATTTTGTTACACCTATTATCCCGCATAACGTAGTCAACGGCGGAAACATGCTCCCGAGTGCTGGTTATTGATGGTCTGCCTTCGCAGTAGTCGTTCGTCCAATTTGTGCCACCCTTTCAAATTGTTGGCCTCATTTTAAAAGAGCCGGGGGAGACATGGTATTTCCTCCTAGAACAGCACAGATTTCGCGATGGATGTCAATGCAATTTAGGCGTTTAGCCCGCAAAAATCGAATGGTTCCTCGCACTTCCAGTTTGGAGTAAGAATCCATTTGACTCAACTTTACAAACTGCCTCCTACATACGACTTACGCCGTTACTGAACTAAAACACTACTGTTGGCAGTTCGATGTTTGAGTGTCTCAACGGCAAATTAAAATTAGTTTACTGCAGCAAAAATTAATAAATCTAGATTAAACAATTTTGTTTCAATTTTCATTATACTGTTCATTTCATTTGCTCCACTGAAGGAAGATCCCATGACTCACCGTTTCACACGGATGCTACTGTTTCAGTGCTCACGTATATGAAATCTACTTGTGTTTTGTTTTATCCTACTGTAAACAGGAATATCGTGTCTGAGGCACCGGGTTAAGCCATCAGTAAAAGTTCTGTCATTTCTTTCTGCTCTAAGATGACTGAACAGTGTACGATCTGTGAACCTTACCTTTTAGCAAGTTGTAAAATCGCCGTTTCCAGTAGAACTTTAAAACCCTAAACTTTATTTTTTTATTGGAGGTTTAACGACCGCCGTGAGCAACTCAATTGGCTATAATCAGTCGCCCGTCCCTAATTTAGGGTCCCTGGTTCCAGGGAAGGGAGAGAACCAGTGCCGTAAGACAAACACAACATCCATGCCTGATCGGGATTCGAACCCGGACCCCTTACGGACGAATGATCAGGGGCCAACGCCTTAGACCACTGCACCACCGGGGCGGCAAACTTTAATTTGAAACAGACGAATTTTTAAAACAGCGTTTGGAGACTCTTTTTGGGGTGAACATTTCCCTTCAAGACATTAAGAAAGAGGTTAGAGGAACCCATGATACTAATTCTCAGTATTTATCGTAAAGGGCTTTTCGTTCTTACCCTTCGCAACTTGCACATCAGTACTTAGTGTGGAAAAGTTTAAGGTATGCACAGCTTTATCTCGCTTCATTACACATTTCTGACTTAAGTAAGTCTTCCCTATATTTCTCAACTTTTTTTGCTACGTTCCACCTATATTCACACTTTTCATACAAGTTTTCTGGCTTTCTTCGGGACTTTACCTTCAAATTGATAATCAGCTTACTAAATGTATTTCACATTAGCACTGCAAACGGTAAAAAGGTAAGTTGCTATGGAGCTTTAAAACCCAGGAATATTTCTGCGCATGGCAGAAGAATATTAATTTATTTATAAGTTAGTGTCATAGAGCGAATGAGCGAGCACCGATTAGCTCAAATAATTTGTTTCCCTGTTGTTCCACTGACTATATTTCATTTGTTACCATTTCTTAGTTTTTACGATTTGCTGTTACGACTTATAGTCATTGCAGCACTACGTTAGAACAGTTTGAATGATAATAGGCTCTTTCAAATACAATGATCCAGATATAAACTACTGTAGTATTTTTTTCTGTGTTACGGGCGTACGTCTATGAACTTCGAACTACACATTTTAACAGAAAGTGGTACATTCATTAATTGATGGATTTTAAATAAAGTTTTGAGAATGTGTTTTCTTTTTAATCAATATCCTCCATATAATTAAGTGATAGTTTTCAATATATTATGTGGAAAAATTAAAAAATATACTGCAAGAAAGATTTTAATATCTTGTTAATCAAGTAATTGTTTTGTAACATTCTCCTTTTGTCAATCTTCATACATGAAATAAATTTCAATCTGAATTTAGGGTGATCTACTCTTTGAAGGCTTAATCCCGTGTAAACTATGGTTACACAAGGTCGTTGTAATTTGCGTCCCTTCCTTAATTTCTTTGCATATGTTCAAAACATTTTAACAAGCGCCATTCGGGGTTTGAATTGACGTTATTAACGAAGGTAGGCACGCAGATGGTGCTGTTTTTCAAAGCAGAAGAGCAGTTGAGTTTCTTGTTGAAAACATGCATACTATTTGTTTTGCAGAATAAAAATTTATCTCCTGAGTTAGGTTAAAAAAAATTTTGAGCATTACTCTCTGAATGCTTTCAGACATTTTAAACAATCACTGAAATATTTTTATCCTGAATATACGTAACCAGAATGAAAGATACGTAGCAACATTCGTTTTCTCCTGCGTCCACAATCTGCAGATTTCAAAAAGAGAAAGAAAAAAACTTCATTGCACTAACTTTTTCCTTTGTGCAATCTTTTTTCTCTGAATGTAGATATTTCCAGATATATACGTCATCATGATAATAATCACTGTCAACACTTATCAGTTTACTTCTGTATGAAGATCTTTCCTAGTTTCTTCCACAACGGTCTGTCTTGAACCAGTGTTCTCCATGTCATTCCCCCATTTTTCGAATTTCAATCAACTCCCATGTAGTTTTCTTCTGTGTCTTTTCCTCTTACTTGGAATCCAGTCTAAATTGCAATTGTCCATCCGTCTTCCGGTCTTTTGGCGATACGTCCATCGCATTGTCACTTCAGTGATTTTGCTCTGATCATGATATCTTCCACTCTTGTCATTTCTTATACATAATAATATCATCATCATCATCATTGTCAACCATTATCAATCCACTGCTGGACGAAGGTCCCCCCAAGTTTCCTCCACAACGGTCTGTCTTGTGCCAGTCTCCTCCATGTCACCCTGCATACTTTCGAATTTCATCCACCCATCTCCCATGTGGTCTTCTTCTGGGTCTTTTCCTGTCCCTTGGAATCCAATCTAAAATTTCGGCTGTCCATCGATGATCTGTCCTTCTGGCAGTATGTCCAGCCCATTGCCATTTCAGGGATTTAACTCTGATCATGATGTCTTCCACTCTAGTCATTTTTCTGATCCACGAGTTCCTCTTCTTATCTCTCCTGGTTACACCCAGCATGCACCTCTCCATGCTCCTTTGAGTTGTCTGCAGCCTTTGTATGTCTCTTTTAGTTAAGGTCCACGTCTCTGCACCATACGTAAGCACTGGAAGGATGCATTGATCAAACACTTTTCTTTTAAGACATAATGGCATATTGCTCTTGAAAATTATGCTGTTTCTTCCAAAAGCTCTCCAGGCAAGTTTTGTACGCCGATTAATTTCTTCATCAATGTGACCCTCACTTGATATCTGCTGTCCAAGATAAACGTATGTGTCTGTTATCTCCAGCTTTTCTCCATCAATCGATAAATCTTCATTTCTTGTAAAAGCATTGAACATCACTTTTGTCTTCTGAAAGTTCATTTTTAATCCCACTTCTTTACTCTTGTCAGCAAGTTCCTGGATCATACTCTGCAGCTCTGATGGGGTAGTTGCAAAAATGACTACGTCATCAGCAAAACGAAGGTGGGTTAGATAATCTCCAATAATCTTTATCCCTTGTTTTCCCAGCTCAGCGACTGAAAAACACCCTCCAATGTGGCATTAAAGAGCTTCGGAGATATGGTGTCACCTTGTCTCACTCCCTTTCCAATTTTTACGCGTGTTGTATTTTCAAACAGCCTAATCTTTGCACTTGCATTTTCATAGATGTTATTAATAATATTAATGTATGCATCTTCAATACCGCAGGTTTCAGAGCCATTGTAACTGCTGATGGTTTCACCGAATCAAAGGCTTTTTCATAATCGATAAAAGCCATGCACAATGGAAGTTCATATTCCCTCGCTCTTTCAATTAGTTCTCTCAGCACGTGGATATGATCTATTGTGCTGTAGCCACTCCTGAATCCAGCTTGTTCTCTCGGTTGAGCCATGTCCAGTGTTACCTTCAAGGGGTGTGAAAGAACTTTAGTGAAGATTTTATAAACTACTGATAGGAGGCTGATAGGTCTGTAGTTTCCGAGATCCTCAATGTCACCTTTCTTATGTAGCAGGATCATTGTAGCGGTGTTCCAATCCTCAGGAATCTTTATTTCATTAAGGCATCGAGTGAAAATTTGGGCGAGTACTGTTTCGATTTCTCCACTTGCTTCTTGTATGATGTCTACAGTAATTCCATCTTCTCCTGGAGCTTTTCCTCGCTTCATGTTCTTGATTGCATGTGCAACTTCTGCTGGAAGGACTGGAGGAACTCTGGTACTGGTATCTTTCATGATGTCTGGAGTGCATATATCATCCCTTTCATATAATTTGGAGTAGAAATCTTTCACTCTTGTCAAAATTTCGCCTCTATTTCTTGTTACAGAACCATCTTCTTTTCTCAGTGCCATAATCTGTTTTCTTCAATTACTGAGATGTCCCTTTGCTATCTTTAGGCTTTGGTTGTTTTCAATTGCTTTCCTCACTAGTTCACAGTTGAATTTCCTTAAGTCTTCAGTGATACTTTTTCTTACTGTCTTGCATAGCTCTATATATTCCACTTTGGAAGTCACATCTTCTTTAGTTGTCCTCATCTCTCTTCTTTTTTGCATCAACATTTTGGTTTTTCTTGATAATTTGTTCACATGCAACTTGTTCTTAGACCCAGCTAATTTTGTTGCTGTTTCCATAAGAGCTTTGGTTACTTTTCTGTTAACTTCAGAGATGTCCACTTCTTCCGATGTTAGGCCTTCTAAAGCAGAGAACCTGTTCTTCAGTTCTAACTTGAAGGTATTATTATGTTTTTTAAGGTTGGTTATGTCAATAGATTTTGTTTGTCTTATGAGCTTGCCACGTTCAAGTTTAGTGTTGAGGTGCATCTTACATCTCACCAATCTATGGTCACTACCTGTGTTGAACTTGTTTAGCACACTGCAGTCTTCTATGACGAATTTTTTGTTACACATAATAAAATCAATTTCACTTGTCGTCCCATTTGGATGTCTCCATGTCCATTTCCTGTGTGGCTTTTTCTTGAAAAAGGAGTTCAAGATGAAAAACCCTTCTGCCCTCTGCAAACTCAACGAGAGTATTTCCACGCTGGTTTCTGTTGCCATGACCGAATTTACCTACTGAAGTTTCATTCTGTTGCCGTTGCCCTATTTTTGCATTGAAATCTCCCATAATTATTTTCAAGTGCTGCTTACCTTTATTATTTAGATGACAAATTTCCTCATAAAATTCTTCAATTTCTTCTTCAGGATGACTTGTGGTGGGTGCATAAGTTTGAATAATCTGAGCCTGGTATCTTTTCGAGAGTTGGATAACAAGTCGTGCAGCTCTGTCAGAGGAACTTTCAACTTCTACAACTTTATCCTTCAGTTTTCTTGTTTATTATAAATCCAACACCACTAGTTCTGCCAGTATCTGTCCCACGATAGTAGAAGAGATGTCCACTTTTCAGTTCGATGAGATCTACTCCTTTTCTCCTTACCTCACTTAGCCCCACGATGTCCCACTTGATCCTTTGTAGTTCCTCTTCCAATTCAAGAAGCCTTGAATCAGAAGATAGGGAGCGTCCATTGTAAGTAGCCAAGGTCAGCATCAGATGGCAGCCTAGTCCGGTCCTCCGGGGATTCTTAGCACCCTCTGCCTTCATGTCGCACTGGCCGCTGCCTTGGCCAGGTACATTCCAGCTGCCGGAGACTGAGGGCCAGGATTTAAGTTGTGGAATCATTTTGGAGGGGTTTGGCCATAACTCACCACGCTGGCCAAGCGGGTTGGTGAGTGTGGGATAGAATTTCCTCTAATCCCGATGGTATAGTTATACCGCTATGGGCGGTCGTCAGAGCCCCTTTGGTGAACAGGATGCACCACGAGAAGGCGGGGTTGACATTTGTCAAGGAGAGGCTGTGATGTTACGCATCACTTGACCTTACATATACAGATGTATATGTATACTACGGGATGTAAGGTCAATTGATGCGTAACATCACAGCCTCTCCTTGACAAAGGTCAACCCGCCTTCTCGTGGTACATCCTGTTCCCACTAAAGGGGCTCTGACGACCGCCAATAGCGGTATAACTATACCATAGGGATTAGAGGAAATGCTATCCCACACTCACCAACCCGCTTGGCCAGCCTGGTGAGTTATGGCCAAACCCCTCCAAAATGACTCCACAACTTAAATCTTGGCCCTCTGTCTCCGGCAGCTGGAATGTTCCTGGCCAAGGCAGCTGCCAGTGCGACATGAAGGCAGAGGGTGCTAAGAATCCCCGGAGGACCGGACTAGGCTGCCATCTGATGCTGACCTTGGCTACATACAACGGACGTTCCCTATCTTCTGATTCAAGGCTTCTTGAATTGGAAGTGGAACTACAAAGGATCAAGTGGGACATCGTCGGGCTAAGTGAGGTAAGGAGAAAATAAGAAGATCTCATTGAACTGAAAAGTGGACATCTCTTCTACTATCGTGGGACAGATACTGGCAGAACTAGTGGTGTTGGATTTATAATAAACAAGAAACTGAAGGATAAAGTTGTAGAAGTTAAAAGTTCCTCTGACAGAGCAGCACGACTCGTTATCCAACTCTCGAGAAGATACCAGGCTCAGATTATTCAAACTTATGCACCCACCACAAGTCATCCTGAAGAAGAAATTGAAGAATTTCATGAGGAAATTCGTGATCTAAATAATAAAGGTAAGCATCACTTGAAGATAATTATGGGAGATTTCAATGCAAAAATAGGGCAACGGCAACAGAATGAAACTTCAGTAGGTAAATTTGGTCACGGCAACAGAAACCAGCGTGGAAATATTCTCGTAGAGTTTGCAGAGGCAGAAGGGTTTTTCATCTTGAACTCCTTTTTCAAGAAAAAGCCACACAGGAAATGGACATGGAGACATCCAAATGGGACGACAAGTGAAATTGATTTTATTATGTGTAACAAAAAATTCGTCATAGAAGACTGCAGTGTGCTAAACAAGTTCAATACAGCCAATGACCATAAATTGGTGAGATGTAAGATGCAACTCAGCACTAAACTCGAACGTAGCAAGCTCATAAGACAAACAAAATGTATTGACATAACCAACCTTAAAAAACACCATAATACCTTCAAATTGGAACTGAAGAACAGATTCTTTGCTTTAGAAGGCCTAACATCGGAAGAAGTGGATATTTCTGAAGTTAACAGAAAAGTAACCAAAGCTCTTATGGAAACAGCAACAAAATTAGCTGGGTCTAAAAACCAAATTGCATGTGAACAAATTATCAGGAAAAATCAAAATGTTGATGCAACAAAGAAGAGTGGTGAGGACAACTAAAGAAGATGTGACTTCCAAAGTGGAATATATAGAGCTATGCAAGACAGTACGAAAAAGTATCACTGAAGACGTAAGGAAATTCAACTGTGGACTAGTAAGGAAAGCAATTGAAAACAACCAAAGCCTAAAGATAGCAAAGGGACATCTCAGTAAGGGGAAAAACAGATTATGGCACTGAGAAAAGAAGATGGTTCTGTAACAAGAAATAGAGGCGAAATTTTGACAAGAGTGAAAGATTTCTACTCCAAATTATATGAAAGGGATGATACATGTACTCCAGACATCATGAAAGGTACCAGTACCAGAGTTCTTCCAGTCCTTCCAGCAGAAGTTGCACATGCAATCAAGAACATGAAGCGGGGAAAAGCTCCAGGAGAAGATGGAATTACTGTAGACATCATACAAGAAGCAAGTGGAGAAATCGAAACAGTACTCGCCCAAATTTTCACTCGATGCCTTAATGAAGGGAAAATTCCTGAGGATTGGAACAATGCTACAATGATCTTGCTACATAAAAAAGGTGACATTGAGGATCTCAGGAACTACAGACCTATCAGCCTCTTATCAGTGGTTTATAAAATCTTCACTAAAGTTCTTTCACACCGCTTGAAGGTGACACTGGACATGGCTCAACCGAGAGAACAAGCTGGATTCAGGAGTGGCTACAGCACAATAGATCATATCCACGTACTGAGAGAACTAATTGAAAGAGCGCGGGAATATGAGCTTCCATTGTGCATGGCTTTTATCGATTATGGAAAAGCCTTTGATTCGGTGAAACCATCAGCAGTTGCAATGGCTCTGAAATCCTGCGGTATTGAAGATGCATACATTAATATTATTAATAACATCTATGAAAATGCAAGTGCAAAGATTCGGCTGTTTGAAAATACAACACACATAAAAATTGGAAAAGGAGTGAGACAAGGTGACACCATATCTCCGAAACTCTTTAATGCCACATTGGAAAATGTCTTTCAATCACTGAACTGGGAAAACAAAGGGATAAAGATTAATGGAGATTATCTAACACACCTTCGTTTTGCTGATGACATAGTCATTTTTGCAACTACCCCATCCGAGCTACAGAGTATGATCTAGGAACTTGCTGACAAGAGTACAGAAGTGGGATTAAAAATGAACTTTCAGAAGACAAAAGTGATGTACAATGCTTTTACAAGAAATGAAGATTTATCGATTGATGGAGAAAAGCTGGAGATAACAGACACGTACGTTTATCTTGGACAGCAGATATCAAGTGAGGGTTACATTGGTGAAGAAATTAATCGGCGTACAAAACTTGCCTGGAGAGCTTTTGGAAGAAACAGCATAATTTTCAAGAGCAATATGCCATTATGTCTTAAAAGAAAAGTGTTTGATCAATGCATTTTTCCAGTGCTTACGTATGGTGCAGAGACGTGGACCATAGCTAAAAGAGACATACAAAGGCTGCAGACAACTCAAAGCAGCATGGAGAGGTGCATGCTTGGTGTAACCAGGAGAGATAAGAAGAGGAACACGTGGATCCGAAAAATGACAAGAGTGGAAGACATCATGATCAGAGTTAAATCCCTGAAATGGCAATGGGCTGGACATACTGCCAGAAGAACAGACCATCGATGGACAGCCGAAATTTTAGATTGGATTCCAAGGGACAGGAAAAGACCCAGAAGAAGACCACATGGAAGATGGGTTGATGAAATTCGAAAGTATGCGGGGGTGACATGGAGGAGACTGGCACAAGACAGACCGTTGTGGAGGAAACTTGGGGAGACCTTCGTCCAGCAGTGGATTGATAATGGTTGACAATGATGATGATGATGATGTATACTACCGGGTATAACACACATTGTACCACTACAACAAGGAGTTCTGTGGCGTTGAAAGAATAAACATTTGCATATGAAATAGCAATGCAGACTCAAATATATTAAAAAATAGAATCTACCAGCATTTTCGAAAATATGAATAAGCAAACTCTGAGAGGCGCAACAATTTCTAAAATGCAGTATTCCCAAGTATGGCATTTGTTTTCACAGATAGGGACCACCTATTCATAGCTTTACGTTCAGCGAAGTTTTTTTTTTTTTTGTTCGAGCTTCTTGTAAATAGATCTGGAATATTTTGAAAAGAATGCACATTTCCGATAATGAATTATTCTGTAACAGTGGTTTCGCAATGTACGTGGATATCTTGCATACCTCTAAGAAGGCCCCATGAAAATTAAATGGCTAGATTCCCACAGCGCCGTTGCATTTTATTCATTATAAGAGTTTAAATATGGAACATATTATGTACAAATTTTGAAAATTACCATTAACTTTTCTAAAGGAAAAGGACTTTAGGTCAGAAAAATAATAACATGATTCATACTCAATTTTTAAAATAAAATAATCGTATTGGGTTCAGGCAATAGTAAATTTTGGCATACTGACCTTAACTGGAGATTAACGTTGGTAATTTGCTAGGTGACAAAGCATTTGCAATTCTAAATCTTTTTAGAGGATTTTTATCGAAAAAATTCGTTTTCGTATAAAGAAGTTATATCTGCCTGTTTTACTTACATGCAATTGCAGTGGGTATTTATTAAATATTAACGGAGATAGAATAGGAAGCCTAAATGAATCATGCAGGAAGAATATAATACATTCAGGATTGTACGTAAAGTGATTGCTAAAAAATAAAACTGTTCAAATTTGCACTGAAGACACCTAGACCTGTATCAAAATTATCTGTTAGAGGGAGATCAGATTTTTTATTCTCAGGTGTTTATTTTTCATTCACGCAAAAGTTTCATTCACGATTCCTACTATAAATGAATGATTGAATATTAAAGTTTTCATTACATTCCTTCATAACTTATTCATTGAAGGTATCACGTGTTAATATTTTAAAGTCGTAGCAGCTTTTACAAATTACGTAAAAGTGTGCGAATATTTGCCCTTTTCGACATTCGCGGAAAACGATTTTACGAAATGTTCGGTCCCACGATCAATGTCTTTCATGTATCGATCGAATTCTGTGTATGAGAAAGTTATTGAACGTGTATGAGAAGTATTTCATGAAAATCTTCACAATGACTGACCGCCATATTTTCCTATATCTCTTTCAAACAAACTTCCAACACAAAGTTGCCTCGCTATATATTTGCACTCTTGATTTGTTCTTTTAGGAAATTTATTTCTTCTTCGCCTTGTAATTAGTTCTATTACTTATTTGGCTTACTCCAAGTCTTTAAGATTTAAAAAACAACTATCAGAAAGAGGTAATCTAATAGAGATAACACTGATTCAACAGGTGGCTCCGCAGCAAATCCCTTTCGACGTCACATGAATACGGTATATTTGCAGATATAACAGGAATGTATCAGGGCGGAATGTGTTTTCTCTACGTTCATTCCTCCATAGCCAGCAATGGAGGAATGAAATGTCAGGTTTCTGTACCCAATTACGATAATAAGCAAATCTATTCAAAACTCTCATATTTCTGCTAAACTTATTTTTAATAACTTGTAAATCCGAAGAAATTATTACTTTAAAATAATTTCTTCGGATTTACAAGTTATAACTAATAATAACATATAAAATGTTATTATTAGTTAGACATATATAATGTTATTATTAGTTAGTGTCTAACTAATAATAACATATAAAATGTTATTATTAGTTAGACAAAGTAAACTGCATAATGAAAAACTATTTTATATTTTATTATAACTATATCCCAGTTGAATCTCTCACATAGCAAAATTTATCCAGAAAACTGGGTTTTCGTTTTGTTAACGTCTTTTTAGCAGTAGAGGTACTATCAATGGCACTATCGATAGTTTTGTCCAATTCAGTACATCGATAGTGCATCGATAGTTTTACGGTTTCCAGTGCTGTAAATCACGATGGTGTAAACTATTCAGCTTCCACCGATGTATTTGGTGCTGACGCTGATTTTCAGCTCGTCTATACTGCCGTCGAAAACATTGTGCCCAGCCATATTGATACATGATGACAATGCGAAACTAAAGTTAACTGTAATCAAAATAGTAAACAGACAGTGACTGCGGTTTTTGCACTCTGTTGATCTTCACGTCAAGTCAGCGCAAAACGAAAGTGTACGTTTCAGTCAGATAAAGAGCAAGTCAAAGCGTTGTTCTTGTTGTTTGTACTGGAAGTTTAGAAAGTACGTCAGGTGCTGAAACAGTTATTTATTGAGAGAAAGTAATCAGTAATAATGGGTAAAGGTAAAATATCTTTTGTGCAACTTTATGTTTATTTGGTAAGGATAACGTTTACGCAAAATATAGCCTTTTCGGAAAAACTGCAAATCGCTGTGCTATACGTCAAATGCCAAATGGATAATTTAAAACGTCAGCATCCAGATGCTGTCGTTTTAAATGATCCCAGGAAAAAGCAATTCAGGAACATCCTACTTATAACTTTATTTACTCAATTTCTCACAAATTATTGCCACGATTTTGCAAAACATTATAGAAAATTTTTTTTTGAATACAGAACTGCAAAAGTTCCTTCTTTAGTTTTGTGAACTGAAACATAAGAAAAATGGTCATACAGTACAAGCAGAAAAGGAGAATTTAGGAGCCACGAATTAACTCGTTCTTCAGGCAAACATTTTTTCCCTGAATTTGGCTCACTGACTTCGTGAGAATATTGTCAAAACGTAGATTCCCCTGCACGGTGGCGGTAGTGGTCTAAGCGCTGGCTGATGATCGTTCATCTGAGATGGGCCTGGATTCGAATCCCGTGAGGAATGGATGTCGTGATTGTGTTTGTCTTACTGTACTGGGCCACTTCCTTCCTTTCAGTCACTGGTAATAAATCAAGGACGAGAGAATGCTTATAGCCCATCGAGTTGCTCACGGTGGTCGTATAACCACAAACCAAAGGTAAGAAAAAGAAGGTTATTTTCAAAATTTATCGGAGCTTGACTCTTTGACAGTGTAAAAAAGTAAGAAACATTCTTTTTAGAAATAAAATTTCATGCCGGAAAATAAATGTTCTCCTGAGAAACTTTTTCCAACAAATTATCAATAATATTATCGATAGGCCCCCTAAACAGTAAATCAAGATTGACAATGGCACATGATGCGGCCAGCTGTCAGCCTTGAAATCCAAGGGTGCCTGTGAGACTTATGTATACATGCTTGTATGTTGATACAAGAAATTTTTGCATACCACATGTGATCTAAATGTTTTAGTAATATTACAGGAGCTAAGGCGTATGTGATGGGCCGCAAATAAAGTACAGGAAACAACACATCATCTGCCCATCGTCATTCTTCTACCAGTGTAGCATTTTAATAGCAGGTTTTTGATATTTGAGTGCAGATATGATATTGACAGTCGAAGACATCTTTCGAAGACTGGAAAATTGGGAACGCTCATTGTTGCATTTCGTTAACAGATTTATTGCCATCATCTGGTACTTTTGGCTTACATTACAATGCTTATCCAAGTTATTTCCAAAGGGAAAGTTCATAAACTTTCAGTGTAATAATTGTTTTACGAGTCTCTGGTTAGAGCATGCAAATTTTAAAAACACGAAACTCCTTTTCCATTGCAACCAAATTGACGCTGCTGATCCTTTCTCTAGATTTCCAGGAATAAGAAAAATATGTATAACATGTTGGCCGTTCTGAAGAAAAAGAAAACAATATAGGTAAAATATGGTGTCGGTCACCTGTTAAATGTAACTTCACGACAATGGCTTAATGAAGGATTATCGAATTGGTTGGAACAAGAAAGGTAAAATAAAACAAAAGAAAACAACCGAAATGTAACTAGAGTTTATACGCTGCATCCGTTGTTAATTAACCTTAATTTTCAAAACGAAAATGGTATTTACAGCACAAAAAATTTATAAAAATTTTAACACTGGAAAATTTGGCGAAAAGGACTTTTGCCGTACAAAAATAAAATAATATTTGTGAAGATAACGATATTTATTGTTCCGCATGTTTACATAACCTGACAAATGATAATGGAGTTGGAAATCGTAATAAAGATTTTGTTCTTACAAAATTTCTAAAAGGCATACCGGCACTTCAAAATTTGTTTTAAGAAAATTCTTCGTTTCAAAACCATCTTCGTAACAGTGACAATGTTCTGCTAAATTTTGAACACAAGCACAAATTTTCTACTTTGGTGCAGATTGTTATATATTCTTCCGCCAAATCTTTTCTTTTTTGCATTGTAAAAAAAATTATATCTGCCTCGCGCTTTCTCCCACATGAAAAATGCTATACTACGAATTTTTAATTTTTTAGAATAGATTTTAGCAGCTGGTTACTAAAAGGAACTGTTTATTCCATGTGAGAATATTTACTTATTGTAGAAGTCCGGTTTACGTACTTCTCTTTTCCTACAGGTTTTCTGCCTGTGAAACGGTTTAGTTTAAAATTTCTGATTTTTTAAATACTTCTTTTAAGTATAAATTGATTTCAAAATACCCTCATTAGAGTTAAAATTTCGGTGTGATCTAACGTGTTTTCGATATTTTATTTACTAAAAAAATAAAATATATTTATTGTATTGAATTTTCTAATCTATATTATATCTTAATTAAATATTTAAAGTTTGCGGTATTTTTTTCACAAAATAGTTTATTTAAAAATAAATCAGGATAAGCTCTGAGTGAAATAGCTTTCTAACAATTTCGCTATCACCTTTAACTAGGCCTAAATTAAAAACCTGTGAGAGGGCAGACATACAGCTTTCAATTTACATTAGGCGGCAAAATTACAACTTTAGTAACGTTTTTCAATCCTGGAGCTATGGCATCTCATTTGGCAAAAAAGCTGACATTTTTTCGTTCTTTCCATCACTTTTTGCCCAATTGCAGCAGCGACAATAAATGACAACCTGCGTCCAATTTGAAGTAGCTGGGAGCATGGAGAAATTAAGTGCCAGTCAGCTTCACTACATCTCAGAACAAGCTTGAATATTCGACAGTTTCCATTTTCGTTATTTTATTCTGGTTATTCCGTTTTCCTACGATAACTGTTTGAAGCCGTGAATACATATAATTTATTAATTTTACAAAATATGGCACCTGTTTCGGAATAATTGTCTCCTTACTCGTTTTTCGCTGTACTCCGTACATCACCTTAAACTGGTTGAAACGAGCTGACCCTGTTCTTCTTGCTCTCAATCGTACTGCATGTCGAAAGTTCAACACAATACGAGAGCTCCAGAATGTTCTCGAAACGTCTCGAGCGCTAATAGTATATTCTGTGATCGAGAGAAACTGAAAAACCCCAAAGTCGAACCTCACACTTTGGACCATTTTGCTGGAGAAAAGAACATCTCGCCAGTTTTCTTAGTAGCTGGGTACCCAAAATGGGGCCACGTCTCATCGCTAGTCACAATGCAGGAATAAAAGTCATCTGGATCACTGTTAATATCTACAAGTTATCATGACATGTTTCAACAAGATCAGGCTTATCATCTCAAGTGTCAGCATTTAAGGAACTCATCTAGCACAGATGTATTATATCTCAAATCTCTCAGGCAAAATTCCCCATACAATGCCAGTACTAAACTTTTGGTCATCAGAAATCTATACACGACACAGATTTGCAGTTTGACATCATTTCACTTTCTGGAAAATATTATCTGGGACCGGCATTATTGAGCGTCCCTAGCGAAGGTCACTTTCCAAAGATTTCATTTTGGTTCAAATAGAGGAGGACATGTTTTAACTGTGTTCTACGAAGGCGTACAACCGGCGTAGCGCAGTTCATTGAGTCGTTATGCACTGCGTCGGACGCTGACGTTTCTAAAAGTTGTTCTAATCGTCGTCCTGCCGGACATCGAGTCTGCGGTTTTTTTTATGTTTTGCGCAGACTCCCTTGTTTTTGGACGCGAATGTGTAGATAATTCCCTGTAAATTCGGCCAGGACGCACTTTGTGACTAACCCGTATGCAGAAGGGGAGAGGCGAGTCGGCTGCATTAATTCGCCAATATACTAAAGGGCGTACATCGATGAGGTACTACATCCCGACCACCCAAAGGCTATAAAAATTAGCGCGCCTGGAGACCGATCGGTGATTCTGGTGAATTTCACAGAATAATACAGCCCGAGGACCGGCTTTCGCTTAGTAGAGTGTTCGGAGTCAGAATAGGAAAAGCTGCCGATTCATCGGAGTTTGATAAAGAACAAATTGTAATGACACGACGCCTCGGAACTACGATCTTAGAAATGGCGAAGCTTGTGGGTTATTCACGTGCGTTGCACTGAGTACGTATCGAAAGTGGTGCACAGATGTCCAAGCGACGAACCGTCATCCAGTCGTATGTCGGGCGCAGTTCATTCATGCCAGTGGTGAGCGGAGCGCGTCGCGCACAGCTCTTTGATGCCAGTGTGGAGCTTACCGTGTCGCGCATTTTTCAGAGCGAATTTGCCGTCCGAAGCATCAAAATTTTAGGCTGTGCTTCTGAAAAAAAGTACCTCATGCTAAAATTTCCCAATATCTGTAGGATAGACGCATTGCTAAAGTTCTCTACTTTCGATTTTGTAAAACTAGCTAATAAAATACACAGCTTAAGGAACTGTTAAAACTAGGTATAAAAACAACCAGTTTCACTAATGACAAAAATAGCAAACAATTTCAGTGTATTGCAAAACGCAATTTTCCTGATGTGTAGAATGTTTAGCACAAAGGCAGCATTTTGAAATCCAGGAATATAATATATTTGTGAATTTATTTGGATTGTGTTTATGTAATTTTTAAACTATTATGATCTGACACGGTACAGTTCAGAGAAATGGCTGATATTTATTTTCATTCTCATGTAGTGTGCACATCAATTGCGTAAAAATCTCGATATGGAAATGTATCGAGCTTTTTGGCTCATAATCAAAAGCTTCCAAATTCGAGATTTATCATTTCGCCAAAAGGCAATGCCAAATATTTAACTGAAGTCAGTCATTATCTCTGAAGCCTTCGCTATAGTGTTTCGTTATATCAAATTGCCAATATCTGGCAAAAAGGATTTTACAAGGCAATATAATTTCCAAAAACGTTTCCAAACGTTTTTAGATTTCCGGAATCATCTGTTTCTTAGGGTGCGACAGGAACACTTTGTGTGTGTGTGATATTACCGTTTCCATTTTGAACAGAAGCACGATCTTTGCCAAAAACTGAACAATAGAAAAGAAAAAAAAAGACGTCCAGAGACAACCAAACTGGAGTTTCGTCCTGTTGTTGTTTTATTCGTGAGTGTACATTCTTCAATTTTAAATTTCAAATTAACAAAGAGGAAATTGAAGGAAATGTCGTTGCAATTTTGTGATGTGTTGCTTGTAACTTGAGTTTTTCACACGTGAATTAGTCGTGATTCATGAAACATTTCGGAGTTACCTTTGTGATGAAAATTGTTTAGTTACAACTATCCTGTTTTCTTCAGTAGGTACTGTGAGTATTAGAGTTTGTGAAGATCCTCCGTTGTTTCTGCACTGCATTTGGCACGCAAATCGTTCTAGAGTAACCTGCAGAGAGTTTTAATCAGGACAATTTTATCAATGAATAAAAACTTCTGAACTTGAATTTCTACAATCCGATTTTTCACCTTGGTATTCGTAGGAAAAGATTTTGTATTGTTGTTTTCTGCCTATCTACGTGGCATATTCGAATGAACTACCCTTTAAATTAAGATTTTCAGTTACTGCACGTTTCTCTACACTGAAGAGCAATTGAATTAGAGACAGCTGGCGTTATGCAAATGTGGCGCTGTGGGTGGCCCTGTAAACGGAAACGACATGACGTGTGCAGCGATCCGACAATATGAGGAGTGATGCGACGGGAGCGACTGCTTATAGCCCATTGAGTTGCTCACGGTGGTCGTTAAACCTCCAATCAAATAAAAAAAAAAAGATGCGGCGGGAATCAGTAAGAGTCGGACGCAGTATGGATAAGACGAAGGATCTAAGCGCATTTGATCGTGGGCAAATTATAGAAGCCAGACGAATAGGTCACTCCATCTCGGAAGTCCTGCAGCCACTGGAATTTTCCCGAGCCACTGTGTCATGGGTGTACTGTAAGTACATCGCATCTAGTAAAACCATCCCTGCAAGGATCAACTGCCGTGGACAAGAGCATGTGGATGAGCGGCGTTAACGTCGTCTAGCTCGCATTGTAACAGCGAATAGACGGGCCACAGTGCAAGAAATATCTCGGAATTTTAACGCTGATGCACAAAACCGTGTAAGCAACCACACCATTCAGAACTATCTCCTCGCTATGGGGTACGGAGGCCATCGTACCACGAGGTTACCGCTGCTGACCGCACATCACAGGGTAGAAATGCTAGTATGGGAGCGGAAACATCGCCACTGGACACCTGACATGAGGAAAAATGTTGCCCGGACTAATGAGTCAAGATAGACGTTGGTAAGTGCAGATGGCAGGATACGCGTATGACGCAAACCACATGAAGCGATGGATCCTTCTAGCCAGCAGAGTATTCTTCAAGTTGATGGAGGTAGCATTCTCGTCTGAAGACTATTTACGTGGACTGAAATGGACCCCTGGTACATGTGACATCGTCTCTCACAGGTCAACGTTACCGGGATATTATGGACGACCATTTGCTTGCGTTTGTTCGTCTTCAACATCCCACTGGGAACCTCATCCTGCAGAAAGAAAATGCACCGTGCCATCGCTTTCGAATTGCATTCGAATGGCTGGATGAACACTCCACCGACGTGACCTCTCTTCCTGGGCCAGCTAGGTCACCTGACCTCCATCCCATCGAGCACATCTGGCATGCCATCGAGAGAGATGTTTGAGGCACTGAGCCAATCCATCAGATCTTCGTGAACTGTGGGAGCTTGTTTAGAGGTCGCGGATCCGTATGGCTTCCCAACACTTCCGGTCTCTTGTCGAGTCCATGCCGAGACGAATCGCCACTGTCATCAGGGCGAAAGGTGGTGCTACACGTTACTAGACAGGTGCCTCTAATTCAATTGCTCTTCATTGTATATCTCAACTGCGTCATTTTTATTGATGTTCCTTTTTTCAAACGATCTATAGAGAAAAAAGAATGTGGCTTCAAATCTGTTAATTTCTATAAACGCACCACATCAGTCGCCACACGGATTGGGAATAGTGTCTGTCCCAAAAATTTAGCAGATAAATACAGGGCTTGAAACATCTAAAAAGTGACACCTAAACAAAATAAATAATGGTTTAAGATTACGTTTCTGTAATAATTGATATAGATGGTGCAGAAACAAATTGACTTTGTCTTCAGGCAGAATGAAGGGAGAAGCGATATTTGCTTTCAGGAAAACAAATTGGCGGAAGAAACTGTCCTTGGTGTTATCTCCAGTTGCTCAAAATCGGGTCGTTCTTACGATGCTTTATGCAAGACAGACCAGTAGATGATAGAATTACTTTCAATTACGCATGCGGAATGAAGTCGTTGGGCATAAGAAGAAATGATGGCGATTACTAATAAGTTAATTAAGAGTTTGGGTTGTTATGAAGACACTATGTATGTGTATGAATTTCAAGATGATTTCGGGTTGCATCATACTATATGTTAATTTAAATCATGTCCCCGAAAGGAAAATAAGAGCACTTTCTAATAAGTCGTTTATACTTCGATCTTCTGTGTTATAATGCATTCATGTACACACCTTGCGCTTTTGGGACCGCATAATACTCACTGATGTGCACTGTGTTGATCAGAGTTTTTGACACCAAAGCTTTGACAAATTCCTTGCATAAGCATACCGGACAAAAAGTAGTCACCCCTGGCAGAACGTACCTGATAACTGGTAACAGCGCCTCTTGCTTTAATAGCAGCATGCCTGGTGTAGCAGAGACTCCGCGAGGTTGTGGATGTATTGAACATATACTTGCAGCCACTCCTGCGTCAATTTGTCCCGAAGTTCCGCCAGAGTACGAGGGTGTCTGTTCACTCGTTTCACCTTCTGTTCCAAATGATCCCACAAATTTTCAATTGGATTTAAATCAAGGGATTTGGCGAGCCAGTCGAAGTGAGACAGTATTACTGAATGTTCGTGGTGCCACTCAGACACAGTTTTGGTCCTATGCACATGGCTGCTGTCATCTTGGAAGACAGCAGTGGTAATTTGGTGTAGCTCCTTGAGATTCAATGCAAACGGCAACACTTCGTCATTCAGAATGCGGAGCTACACATACTGGTACAAATTCATCGTCACTGTAATGAGAGGGCCCATTTCGCAGTACAAAAAACATCCCCAACACATAACAGAACCACCTCCATCTTGAGCATCACCTTTTATACAATCAGGATTAAATGCTTCATTTGGCCTACAATGCACTTGTCGCCTCCCATCGTTGGAGAACCAGCAGAAACGAGACTCATCAGACCAAATTACTCGTTCCCAATCCTCGACAGTAGAGATTTGGTGCCTGTGATCCCATTGGTGACGGGTGACGTCGTGCTTGCTGATGAAACAGGAATCTTCAGTGGCTGGCATTCAGTCTGCTCCAGATATCCATCGCATGCAGTTCTCACCGCAATGTCCTTTTAAAAATTGATTGGCGTGGACTTTCATTGACATTTTTGTGCAATTGTTGCCTGTTTTGAAACCGCTTTGGAGTTACCAGGAGTGAAACATGGGGTGGTGCCTATTGGTGAGATTCATTTTTGCGGCAACAGTTTCGTCAACAATTTTCCGTTCATTGCAAACTGCACCACTGTTTGTAGACCCGCTGGATAGTATGCTCCAACCCCTACAACAAATCGGGCGGCTTTATTAAATTTGAGTCCGAGGGCACGGCCATACACGATGGCTTTTTTTTGCCACTCAGTTTTTAAGACCCATATTGCAGATTAAATTCAATACACACTGTGCTCTTCACTATTGCACGAGACAGAAATGAACCTGTAGACTTCGTCAGTGATATTTGTCTCTCAACAATGCTATCATGGCGCCCTCTATGCAAGCGGTAACTTCCTGCTCTCATTTCTGTAGAAGGTGAAAAAATATTTGTCTCGTGTGCTTATGAAGAACAAACGTCATTTGCAAATGCTCTGAATTTATTGTCATCTTTCTAAAGTTTCATGTCCACAATAAAGCAATAACGTCAAAAAAAAGACTTTCCTAATAAGAAATTTTGAATTTCACATAATATTCCAGGGGATGTAAACATCATATTAATTATGAGTACATGTTCACTTCTTTAAACAATTTCTGATATGCGAAACGAAACTTTTAATCACAGAACCTACGAATGTAAATGATATTAAAAAATGCTGTATGCAGTTGGACTATTTTTCCTATTTTTTCTAGGTCTATCGCATTAAACTATATTTATTTATTTTCCCAAATCGTTTTTAAAACGACAATAAGATACCCTGGTCAATTTCTTGTTTGACTTTATCAGGATTAGGTTTTCGTGAACGCCTTATGTCAGGTATTTAATTTTTTTTTTAATTTCTCTGTTCATGGGTTTCCATATTTATGCCCAAAAGAAGAGAGCCGTTTTTTTCTCCCTTTTTTTTATCTCACTTCTCTCTTTAAAAATAAAATTGAGTTTTTCTGAACAACAATCCTCTGCCACAGATGAAAAAAAGGTTGATTTCTAAGGGAATTTTAAAAAGACGGCACAATTGCAGTATTATCTTAATTATACAATATCTTCACAGTAAATAGTTCATATTAAAAATGTGGCTTTTCCATGATGCAGTGCAAAATCCATTTTAGATAATTTATATAATTTTCAATATATTAGTTGCAAACTTCATAATGATAGTATATGTAGCAGTACGAAAAGAGTATACAAGATGCTTAACGTTCTCCGTAAATTATTCATGAAATTTATTTTTATACAATAATTTTATTTGAAAATCTAATATCTAGAAATGCTAATTCTAAATGCATTTGAACCTTTAAATAGGTACTGTTGTTTAAGGTTTATTTTCCAAAACATTTATACGAATTTACTATAGGTAGGCAGAACAACACCCTAATTTAAATTGTGTATCATCTGCATTTATTTTTCGCAGAAATACTTTTGCATACCAGCTATATAATAGACATTTGTAAGTTGTTTCAGAATTTTCACTTTGCCGAACCAGGTCAAGAAACGTCCCATTAATATAGTTCCTATGAAGTAAGCTCCAAAGTTTCTTTAAATGTCAAAAAGGAACACATTCATAGTCGCCAGTCATATTAAATGTCTCAATATGTTTTTTTTGTTATCCGTTGAGCTATTAGGCACAGCGCGAAAGCCACTAGGAAGCGTTTCATGTAAATAAATTATACTACGGATAATAATATAAAATATTAAAACTTGAGGCACAGCATAATTCTTTTACGTAAGAATGATTTTAGTTATGGCAGAGCTTTTTCTTTTTTAAATAAATATATACCGTTTACCTATAAATAAAGTAGCATAAAAGCACAATACTGATGATCAACATTCCTTCATAACTGCCTTAAACTCGGTTCACTATTTGGTTTAACTTTATTGGAATTATAGGGTTTTCGATTTGAAACGTCGTATCTACACATTTCCTGGCTCTCAGAACAAATGTGTCTTTAACTATTATAGGAATGGAAAGAACGGATGGTATAATGCTGCAATCAACATGAAAAGAGTTTGAAAGCAATAAGTATTTGTGAAAGTGGACAGTAAATTTTTATTGTTGGTTTCTGTCCAGTCAATTGAGTAAAAACTGACTGTTATAAATATTTAAGTATCCACATTACAGAAAGGGGAGAAAATTTCGAATTTCTGTTCCATTTTCGGATCAAATAAAGTGCTTCGCTTTACACATACACATATTGTGAAGTTGCCTCTGAAAAACAAATGGGAGGAATCACCTCATGGGAATATTTCTTGCAATTGAAACGATCTTTTATTGCAATCCATCGTTGCCGAAAGACGGTTTTTAATAAATAAGAAACAAATGTTCGAGAAAGGAAATAGAAGTTATTGTGGAGATTTCGGAAAAAATATTCTTCCCAAATACAAGGAATAACTCCAGGAATTTTAAAGCAGGAAACAGAACAGCCATTACCTTACTTAGTGTTCACCATGTAACAACCCCATCAGAAATCTTGAAAATTACATCCCCTTGGAGCGGAATTCGAACCTGCATCAAATCAGAAGACTTCTGATGATAAAGTTGTACGTTCAAATGTAAGCGCAGCAATGGCTATTCTGTCTGCTGCTTTAAAAATTCTGTATGGAATTTTATATAAACTTTCAAATAACAACGTTCAATGGAAATTCGAAATGAAAAGAAATTCAGCAAAATGTTAACCGGAGTTCTGCTTTCCGTACCTTTGTATATGTCCCTTTTTCATGAGAAGTATCCGTTTCCTTTTTTGGAAATACAAAACTGATTTGAAAATAATTTTGACCGGCGTTACGTAACACGGAAGAAATATCACTCCTCTTCTGCGAGGTGATACTGCCGGATCCAATCCCTTCAAGGTTTTATTAATCAGAACTCATTGCATATGTTATCTGGAAAGACGTCACGACATTATTTTCCGGCACCGTTCATTTTAGGCAATATTTAATCAATCAAATTGGCACCCTTTTTTTCTAAAAGGCACTAAAATATAGAATCCACAAGTTCTGTATTCACAAATTACATGTATATTTAAGCACTAAAAGTTAAACACGTATTAACCAGTCTTTCTTATTTCTCAATACTTTTACATCAGAATGATGTATATATCTCTTTATGTGAAGGATTTTTTCTCACGCTTAAAGTCAAATTTACGTCTAAAAATAGGATGCGACATTTCGTATCATTAGGCACATAAACGACCTGTGGATCATATCTTTATGTAAAGCTTTAATAAGAGTTCTTCGAAATCATCATGTAAATTACACCAGCAGACGCGGTTATTTCGTTTATATGTATACTGACGTACGTGTAGTATACCCCTGATTTACTATGGAGGATTTATTTAAAGTGAAACACAATATTTCCGTAATTCTAAGGAACTCCATTCGTAGAAAACGAAGCACCCTCTTTGAAAAATAAGAAAGAGAGGAGTTTAAAAAATTGTCCCTCTATGTTTAGATATTTGTCTACGAACTTGATTTTTGGACTATCACTTTCTTCTATAACCCTTAAAGACCTATAAGTGTTAAAGGTGGTAACATCTTGAACGGATTTCAAAATTATTTACATCAAGTTCAATAAATATCTTTTTGTACATTAACTGGACACAGTGTATCGTTTAAGATCATGAAAACATGTAGAACGAAAGTAAATATGGTACATGTAACAATACCGAATACTTAGTTTTTTTATTGATAACCTGTACGATGGTATTTCTGTATCAAAGTCAGGTGCTGCTGCACAGCACCGCATAAGAGTACTGGAAAAGTTTTTCAATAGATTGAGATAATTTTACTTGGACGAGTTGTGCATACGTGCTCATACTTCGAAACGATTGATGTCTTTACTTGCACTCCTTACGAAAAGGAACAGGTACTGAATGTAACGAATAGACTAATGTGCCAACATAATTGTTAATCATTGATATGAAGTCTGAGATGGTATTTAAAAAAGCCCAACAGAAGGCTTAAAGAATTAGGAAAATGAATAGACAAAAATAACCAGTTACTAAAAGAATCAATTCCAAGATAGAAAATTTTAATATTTGGTTTTAAAATAATAAACTGCAAGAAAACCTTATATCAGTACTTTTTTCTGGCTAGTATATCCATGTCAAATTCTCAAGTGGTGCCAGCACCCTATCACAGAAAAATACATTTTCTTTCTTACAAACCAATGCCTTTGAAAAAATGTTGTTACATTATTCTTCCTGATCAGCGAAATGCATTTTTGTTACCAATGCCTCACACTTTAACTCAAAAAAGATTTAATGATTTCCAGGGATTGATGCTATGGAATAACCTACCTTATCAATTAACACATATTAATAATTATTATGTTGTTGAGAGAGAGCGTTTGTTATACGAGGAGAGATTTTGTTGTTATAAGGTCAGATTTTGTTGTATGTGATTAGTGATTCTTCATTATTGTGAAACAAGTTGTGTGTGTGTGCTTCGGATGATCAAGCGTACCGAATAAAAAAAGCTGTCGTAAGTACGTCTTTCTCAATTCATAGTTTTTGTCAGACCTCTGTCCGGCTGTTAGGTTTATATTTCAATTAATATTACTATTAAAAACCAGCGTTAAGACTTTATTCATGTTCTTAATTAACTAGTAACAACAACCATTTGAATTCACTATTTGAAGCTTAGTACACGTATATCATTAGGAAGAGCTTATTCATTATAATTAGCTTAGCGGAAAGCAAAATAAAGCTAATTCATTATAATTGGCGCCCGAACTTTTCTCGAACACGAGATCTTGACAATTATTACCCATGTCTTTACTACCTGAGACTACTTCAATTTTCCAACCTAAGACAAGTTTCGGTGGTGATGGGATTAATCTTGACCATCTGCAAGAAGCCTGTGGGGCTCACTTTGATATAAGTGATCTACACGCACCCAGGCATTCTTCACAATTTCATAATGCACCAGCTTCCTATTACTCTGAGTCGCGGGTCGTACCTGAGGGAGTGCAATCCTCTCAGCGCAGCATTGAAATGAATTGTTCTTGCATGCCCATTTCGTGCCGCATGCAAGAACAATTCATTTCAATGGTTTGGAGGGGTCCTTAAAGTTCCTCGAAGATCTGGAAGATCATTTTGATCTATATAATATTCCTGAAGACTGCAAAGTCCAAATCGCCGGCACTTGCTTGAGGGATACCGCTAAGACCTGGTATCGGCAGTGGAGAGTGTCGAACCCGGATTCTCATTATGAGAATTTCCGTGCAGAATTTTTAAGGTCTTTCCTTTCGGCCTCAGTCGAGCTAGCCTTGCTCAACAGCTTTTTTCGCGTCATCAAGGTCCCAATGATAGCCCTGTTGCATTTGCGTTGGAAACTACACGCTTATATAACCTATGGGATCCACATGCCAGTCATGTTGACATGTTGGATACCCTCGTGCAGCAGCTCGACCCATTCTTACAAGATTTTCTTGAGGTTCGACTTCCTGCCACAATTCATGAATGCCTTCGCCTCATACGCACGTATGAAGAGCGACATGGCAAACATGGTTCAAATCACAATTCTCGGGCACCCCGCGAGGCTTATTACGAAAACCCTCAGCGGCATAATAGTCATAATAACTTTCAGCGCGAGCATACTCAAATGCACACCCAAGCTTCATACGTTCCACCACAAAGAAGAGTGGCAAACCAACAGCGAGTTTCTGAACAAGCTTCTGGATATCGTACAAATGCACAGTATGCTCGACCCCGTTTCAATCAGCAGCATTCGGAACGTTTTCATGCTCAGGGCAATGATGATTTTTCTGCCCGTGCTGAGGGCAGAAGTAATAGATATGAAAATGTCAACAGACACGCGGAGTTCCCGCAGCAGGGTTCACGCAGTTTTCCTCATCGTGAAAATTTTCCCGATACCCGGCAGGGTCGAGGTTTCAGACCACATGATAATCCAACCATGATTCCTTTAAACTTCCAAAGGAAGAAGACCAAGGGTCGGTCCTACTTCCTGATACCAAGCATTCTGACCCTAAAACAGTATTAGTGACTGTTCAAACTCCTCAGTTGCCTGATGTATTCTTGACAATTGAAGATATTATTGTCGAGACAAAGTTCGACACTGGTTCTGAAATATCAGCCCTAAATACAAAGTTTTGCACTGACAATTTTCCTGCAATACTAGTTCAGCCTGCGACGCAGTATTTGCGAGGTGCAAATAACGAAATCTTCAGTATCGCAGGAACTGTCACATTATCTTTAGGGCTGGGAAAAGCTCGTTTTACTCATTCTTTCCTGCTTATAGACGAGCTACCTGTGAAATGTTTAATGGGTATGGATTTCATTCATACCTTTCAAATAACTTTGAATTTCGTACAACATGTGATTTCCTTTCCGGAACCTGTCGAAATGATTCCTACGGTTCCTGTAGATATAACGAGTTTGTTATTGAGTAACCAATTGAATGAGGGACAACGAAACCAGCTTTCTCTCCTTTTACAGGAAAGCCCTGGTTTATTTTCGGATCAACCTGGTTTCACACGGGTGGTTTATCATGTCATTGACACTGATGGTTCGAAACCGATTGCGACGAAACCTTACCCTTGTGCTACACATAAAAAACAGGAAATGCAACGTCAAATTTCTGAAATGATTAAACAGGGCATAATCAGGGAATCAACAAGCGCCTGGGCTGCTCCTGCCTTTTTAGTTCCAAAGAAACAACCCAATGAATTTCGTTTCGTGACAGATTTCCGCAAGCTCAACCAAGTCACAAAAACGATCAATTATCCACTACCTGTCATGTCGCATATTTTAAATGACCTGTCGTCAACCAAATGGATGTCAACCTTGGATTTGGCGAGTGGATATTGGCAGGTGGCAGTACATCCGGACTTTGTCGATAAAACAGGCTTTGTGACCCCTTTTGGGGCCTATGAATATTTACGTATGCCCTTTGGACTAGCTTCTGCACCTGCTACTTTCCAAAAACTTATGGATACGGTTCTCAGACCTGTCCTGGGTCCCCATGTGCATGTCTATTTGGATGACATTATTATTACATCAGAGACTTTTGACGAGCACCTTTCTCTGCTCAAACAGGTGTTCCAACTCATATACAATGCTGGCTTGACGTTAAAACCTAGTAAATGCCAGATAGCGAGGGACGAGATTGTATATCTGGGGTTGAAAATCACTCCCCACGGCTTATTTACTGATAATGAAAAAATTAGGCCTATTGTTGACTTTCCTCGGCCTAAAACAGCAAAAGAACTATCACGCTTTCTGGGAATGACCGGATGGTATCAGCAGTTCGTCCCCGCTTATGGTACAATCTGTGAGCCATTGTATGCTTTAAAACGTAAATACAAGAAGTTTGTCTGGACACCTGAGGCTAACGCTGCTTTTGAAACACTGAAGTCTGCATTGACTCAGCCTCCGGTGTTGGCTTTCCCGGATCATACTAAGGAATTTGATATTTATACTGACTCATCCGGAGTTGGTCTTGGTTGCGTTTTGTCACAAGCTGGGCATCCAATAGCTTTTGCGTCTCGTACTTTAGCCAAAGCTGAACGCAATTATTCAGCTACGGAACGTGAAAGTCTTGCTATTGTGTATGCGCTGAATAAATTTCAATGTTATCTTAACGAATTGACAGTTAACATAATTACGGATCATTCTGCCCTTCAGTATTTGAATTCTGCTAAGCACCTATCTCAAAGACTTATGAAGTGGGCTCTGAAGTTACAAGAGAGCAATATCAAAATTTCGTATCAGCCAGGTCATAAGAATCAATTACCGGACGCATTGTCTCGCGTTCCGATTAGTGGGGTCCCCACAGAAACTACTTGTGGATGTTAGCCTTTACTTCTAATAGCTGATATAACATCCAGAGAGCAGATAATGGCAGATCTAATAAATGATCCAGATTTTGGTGATATCTATAATTTTTTGCTTGCGGGTTCGCCCCCAAAAAGTGATCCTTCTCTGGCTGGAAGGTCACAGCATTTTGAAGTCATAGAGGGTCTTCTTTACTATACAAACTCTAGGACTACTAGGGCAGAGTTTTCGCCCATGTATTCCGCGAACCCTTAGAATGGCCCTTTTAAACGAATTTCATGACAAACCTCTTGCAGGCCATTTAGGTATTCGCAAGACCCGTTGTAAATTGCGGGATGTTGCCTATTGGCCTGGCATGTACCAAAGTGTGCTCGCATACGTTCAATCATGTCACTTGTGTCAGATTAATAATTACCGTAATGTAAGACCGGCCGGCCACTTGAAATCTAGTTCAAGTTCTCATGTTTTTGATATTATTTCAATAGATTTATTGGGACCTTATCCTTTATCTGTTAAAAACAAATCTCGTTACGTTTTAGTACTAACTGATAATTTTTATAAATGGGTTGAAGTTTTTCCCATTAAAGCCGCTACGGCAGAAGTTATTTGTAATGTCTTAGTTAATGAAGTATTCTCTAGATATGGTGCACCTAATAAAGTAGTTTCGGATAATGGTCCTCAATTTATTTCTGACATTTTTGAAAGAATGTGTGCGAGACTACACATTAAACATAAATTCATTTCCCCATATCATCCCCAGAGTAATCATGCGGAACGCGTTAACCGTACGCTAGTGAAAATAATTGCTACATTTGTAATGGGTCATCATGAACGATGGGATGACCATTTGGAGCTTTTTGCGTTCGCCCTCCGCTCGTCTGTCCACGAATCTACTAAAATTACTCCTGCAGAACTTTTTCTGGGTCGCAAAATTAAAACCCCTTTTGAAAATTTAACGGGGATTATCGACGAACTAAACCAGCGACCAACTCCGCAATCAGTACGCATCATGGCAGAAAAAGCTCGTGTTGCAATGCTAGGAGCACAAGCGGCTCAAGCAAGATATTATAATCCTAGGCGTAGTGAACCAGATCTTGTCGTTGGAGATCTCACTCTCGTGGAAACGCACTTCCAGTCTTCTGTTTCGCATACTTTAGTGAAAAAATCTGCACCCAACTACGAAGGTCCATATCGGGTGGCAAATATGTTTGAAAATAACATCGTTCTTGAAAAACCTGACAATCAATTTCAATACGTACACGTTGATCAGTGTCGCAAGTATCATGAACGAAATATCGATTTCATAATCAATCCTACTCAACCTTCTGTTCCACAGACTCACGAGTCTATATCTCACGATCAACCTCCAGAAATTTTGGACGAACCAACAAACATTTTTGAAGAATCTCCAGTGATTTTTTCTTCACCCTCCCCTCCTCAAGACGGGTTTCCAAACACGCAACCTGATTCTCCCATGAGACCAAGGCTCGAGTCGAGTTCTTCGAATACTAGTATCGTTCCTTTCCCTCCAACCATTGCCAAGACTATTGCTGCGCCGTTTCCTGATAACTCTGCACCAACGCAGGCTACTACTTCTTTGAATACCTCGTCAGAAAGTATTCCTATAGGCAAATATAAACATCGCCCTGCACGACCACTGAATTACAGCAGCGACTCAGAGGCTTCGGACATTTCTGATTTATCAGTTATGAACAATAAATTTAAATATTACAAACCGTCCAGAACCACCAAAAGCTGGGCGCAAACGTGACTTGTCTCCCAATCTGCTTCGCCGCAACAGCGACGAAGGCAGAAATCCTTGCATCCGCCCGGGTTTCGCCCCTGGAACCTACGCTCAGGGCAAACAGGGCCGATGCCTGCTGCTACTCTCATGCCACGTGGGCGTAAGCGCAAGCAAACGATGTGGCCGGAGCCACGTCCGTCCAAGAGAATACTGGAAGGACACAACGGGCCCCAGCACAAAGGGACTTCATATCAAAAGCCTGGGGGAGCTTGTTCCTATCAGCCGCAGGGATTTCCGGACCGCCAGACTTCAGACGTTCCTGACCGTTCTTCTCAGCCGCAGAGATTTCCGGACCGCCAGACTTCTGACGTTCCTGACCGTTCTTCTCAGCCGCAGGGATTTCCGGACCGCCAGACTTAGGACGTTCCTGACCGTTCTTCTCAGCCGCAGGGATTTCCGGACCGCCAGACTTCAGCCGTTCTTGACCGTTCTTCTCAGCCGCAGGGATTTCTGGACCCACAGACTTCAGCCGTTTCGGACCGACGGATTTCCGCCATTCCTGACCGTTCCCGTCAGCCGCCGGAATTTCCTGACCGACAGCAGACCGATGTTCCAGATCCATTAAAGTCCTTGAAAAGATCGAAGCCACCTGATTTTACCAGTCCGATTAGGCCTGGAAAACGTTATCGCACTACAGTTTTTTATGTGTCCTCGAGATAAGTAAGTTCTCGTGGACAGGTTCTTTTCTCAATTTGTTGTTTTTCCTGCACGACCAGTTGGCGTGTCAGAATTTCTTTTCTTCGTGTGGGCCTATGCATTCTTTTTTGTGTATATATGTGTGTTTTTTTTTATATTTCTTCTATGTCCATCTACTAATCCCAATTTTTTTATATATCTATGTGCTTAGGGGTAAAATAATAAAATTGTTACTGTTAGGCAGCTCCAGGTAATTTTCGCTGCTGATACAGTTGGTATGTATTCAACGAATAATGCGAACGTAATTTGGAATCAAAATAATAAAATTGTTACTGTTAGGCAG